>JAAWXA010000005.1:16063221-16113335 GCA_038090715.1 Florisuga fusca
TTATCAGGAGGAACAACTTTGTATATACTGATGAGAAACCACTGAAAACAAGGAATTTATTCTTTTTACAGAAACAAGCAGAGCAAATATATTCTTTTTACATCTGAGACGTTACTTTCAAATGCAAAAGCAACAAACAAGCCAAAATCACTAAGAATCACTGAAATCACTCAGTCATTAACAATTTTCTGTAGCCTAGTCTAAAACATTCCCAAAGCAGAAATAGGTAAAGAAAATACATACATTCTCTAGGATCACAATTTCTGGGGGTTTTCTTCTCCAGCTAAAGGTCACTTTGGTGTACTGTATATCTCAGCACAAGTCTACTTCAAAATCACCTTTTCTTCTGCATGAAAAACAGGAGCGCTGAGGCAAGGCAGGCACTGTTCAAGAGATAAAAAAGTACTGGGGACTCAGCAAAAAAACATGGCTTCAGAAGCACTACTTTTATCTTTTACTGTTTCAGTAGTCTTAAAAAAAGTATAAAAACTTCATAAATGTCAGACTTCTGCCTTAAACTATCCTAGAGGTTGTGAAGTTGAAGCTAAACAGCAATAGACCTGATGCTTGACTCTGGGACTCAAACTCATAGTATTGAGAAGATGGTTTTATTTTATGAAGCTTTACTTTTCATCAACCTGGGCAAAATTCAGTGCTGTTTTTAAAGCCAGCTGGGGAGATGCTAGAGGGCAGGCACCTTAGAACTATATTTACTCCCAAATTTTGATCTTCCATTTCTAACAATTCATCTCAAATTCCCTGTTCACCTGTCAAGTTACCCATTAAGTATCTTTGTTCTTCTTTCCCCTTTTCCCTTTATGGCCAGGAGGAACTCACCAAAATATTTTATTATCCTTCTTACACCCCTCAGATACTATTTGACTGTGGTATTACCAAAATATCCACACATGCAGGTGTAAATATGCACACGTGTATGCAAATATATATCTGTGTGCATATAGGTATAGGAGTACACATATATGTGCATGCATGTAAACATTTGTGTGTGTGTAGATATATGTATAGCATATATGTAAACTTATATGTGCACACATACAAATGTG
Source organism: Florisuga fusca (assembly GCA_038090715.1). Classification (NCBI taxonomy): domain Eukaryota; kingdom Metazoa; phylum Chordata; class Aves; order Apodiformes; family Trochilidae; genus Florisuga; species Florisuga fusca. Next base: position 16,064,286 of record JAAWXA010000005.1, read on the forward strand.
CATGTGGATACACGTGCAAGCATACACACAAATGTGTGTATGTGTAAATACATGTGGTTTATTCTTTATTAGTGGCCTTTGCAAGATTCATTACCTCAATTATTAACATTTTCAACAGATGTACTTCAAATCATAGTTTAATAACACAGCTGTCTAAGTATGGTTGCAAATGGCATGTAACTGCTGTATTGCCTGTCATTCATGTATATAGATCCAGGCATCTTTTTGTAACCCTGATAAATCCTTAGCTGCAGGATATGACTAAATCTTGCTGAGTTTTATGGTTTTTTTTTTTCACATAAGATTGCTAAATACAACATTTCCTACACCTATACTCAGCCAAAAGAGCATCTTAGATCTTCATCCTGCTGTGTTCTGTTTCTTGAATCATCGTTTCTCTTGGCAGATAATCATGCCCTCCCATAGCTTCAAAAATGCTTCTAAGAACAACCTCTTCACCTGTGGATATGACTGTTGCACTGATTACCTTTCCAAGTAGCTCATAGCCTAGGAGTTTCTTAGTGCTCTCTGCAACTNATGTTTCACTATTTGTGTTTGATATTTCAATTGCTTTTACCCCTTCTTGACTACCCAAAAATACCACTTGAGCACATTTTTTATGCTTGCTGTATTACATACTTTTTCACATGGTACTGCTTTTTGCTCAGATTGCAGCACAGGGAGACATAAGATCTAAAATGAGTTTTTCACTCTGCTGTTGACGTGCTACATGAGGTCCATCAGGTTTACAAACTTTATTTTACAGCAGTATTTTTCAACAGAATGAGACCAAATTTATTAATATAGCTCTGAAAAACGCTTACTGAATTACTCATTCGACATTTTCATAGTCCACGTACTTTATAAGCCCTCTGCTCCCATAGATTCATCCTTTTCCTACATCATTTCTCTGCGTTTTTTTCCTTTCCTTTTAATCTTTACTGTTTTTCCTTACCTTGAAGAGATGGCTCATTGATCTTTTCATATATTTTCCCTCTGGTATAACGAGATAAAAAAAATTATTTCAAAACTAACACCCACTGCAAAGGTTCCACAGCCAAAGGTTTATCTCAGTGTGGAAATAATAACCTAAGGAAAATTCTGGCCTCTTTTTTCAATGCTTTCTCCTAGATATCTTGTTAATAGCTTATGCACAATTTGACTAAACAAAGGTCTTAATAACTTCCCTCCCTTCCTGAACCAGAAATACTGTAAGATCAGAATACTGTCTGATAAGTAGATGCTATTAACTGCTGTATTGCCTGTCATTCATGTATATAGATCCAGGCATCTTTTTGTAACCCTGATAAATCCTTAGCTGCAGGATATGACTAAATCTTGCTGAGTTTTATGGTTTGTTTTTTTTCACATAAGATTGCTAAATACAACATTTCCTACACCTATACTCAGCCAAAAGAGCATCTTAGATCTTCATCCTGCTGTGTTCTGTTTCTTGAATCATCGTTTCTCTTGGCAGATAATCATGCCCTCCCATAGCTTCAAAAATGCTTCTAAGAACAACCTCTTCACCTGTGGATATGACTGTTGCACTGATTACCTTTCCAAGTAGCTCATAGCCTAGGAGTTTCTTAGTGCTCTCTGCAACTTCTATCCTTCATATTTACTCCCAAATTTTGATCTTCCATTTCTAACAATTCATCTCAAATTCCCTGTTCACCTGTCAAGTTACCCATTAAGTATCTTTGTTCTTCTTTCCCCTTTTCCCTTTATGGCCAGGAGGAACTCACCAAAATATTTTATTATCCTTCTTACACCCTTCAGATACTATTTGACTGTGGTATTACCAAAATATCCACACATGCAGGTGTAAATATGCACACGTGTATGCAAATATATATCTGTGTGCATATAGGTATAGGAGTACACATATATGTGCATGCATGTAAACATTTGTGTGTGTGTAGATATATGTATAGCATATATGTAAACTTATATGTGCACACATACAAATGTGCATGTGGATACACGTGCAAGCATACACACAAATGTGTGTATGTGTAAATACATGTGGTTTATTCTTTATTAGTGGCCTTTGCAAGATTCATTACCTCAATTATTAACATTTTCAACAGATGTACTTCAAATCATAGTTTAATAACACAGCTGTCTAAGTATGGTTGCAAATGGCATGTAACTGAGTTCACTCAAAGTAAATTCAGAGACTCTGCAGGCCATAAAAAAATGGAAAATAAAACTTAACATAAAACGTTGGATGAATTTTATAGATTATTCATCGAAAAGTCTGAAGATAAATGTTTCTTTATTCCTGATCGAAAGACTTTCAGAAATACATTTTGAAGAAGATACTAAATCCATACAGCTGAATGGGGCTTTCAAAATTACTGCACTGAATAATGTGATTACTAAACTGTCTTCTGAATCTGAACAAGACAGATTAAACTTTATAGGAAATAACAAGGCTACACAATTGAATTTTCTGGACATTTGTAGTATTCTGAATACCAATATACCTAAGTGTTAAGGTCTCATTCCATCTTCTTGAATAAATAAGTGTTTGTTTCAAATCATAAAATTCCATTCACTGGAAAACTAGTGTCCTCTATTGACCTCTGTGCCTGACAAGATCATGGAGCAGATCCTCCTGAAGGCTCTGCTAAGGCAAGCAGATAATAAATGGGGTGATTGGTGACAGCCAAAACAGCTTCACTGAGAGCAAGTCCTGCCTGACTAATCTGGTGGCCTTTTACAATGGGGACACAGCCTTGGTGGACAAAGGCAGAGCAACAGATGTCATCTGCCTGGTCCTGTATAAAGCATTTGACACTGTCCCTCACAGCATTCTGATCTCTAAATTGGAATGATATGGATTTGATAGATGGACCACTCATTGGATAAGGAGCTGGCTGGATGGTCACACCCAAAGAGTTGTGATCAGTGGCTCAGGGTGCAAATGGACACATGGGTTGTGTGATGTTTCTCAAGGGTCAGTACTGGGACCAGTGCTGTTTAACATCTTTGTCAGCAACAGGGACAGTGGAATTGAATGGACCCTTAGCAAGTTTGCTGACAACACCCAACTGTGTGGTGAAGTCAACACACTAGAGGGAAGGGATGAGATCCAGAAGGACCCTGACAGGCTCAAGAAGTGGACTTGTGCAAACTGGATGAAGTTTAATATGGCCAAGTGCAAGGTTCTGCACCTGGGTTGAGGCAAGCCCATGCACAAATAAATGTTGGGAGGAAAACGGATTGAGGACAGCCCTGAGAAGAAAGACTTGGGGCTGATGGTGGACCAGGAGCTTAACATGATCCATCAGTGTGCACTTTCAGCCCAGAAAGCCAACCATGTCCTGGGCTGCATCAAAATAGGCACAGACAGCCAGCTGAGGGAGGTGATACTACCCCTCTACTCTGCTCTTGTGAGGCCCTGCATGGAGTACTATGCCCAGCTCTGGAGTGCCCAGCATAAGAAGGACATAGAGCTCCTTGAGCATGTCCAGAGGAGAGCCAAAAGAATGATCAGAGGGCTGGAGCACATCCCCTGTGAAGATAAGCTTAAAAAATTGGGTTTGTTCAGCCTGGAGGAGGCTCCAAGGTGACATTATAGCAACCTTCCAGTACCTGAAGGGGACCTACAAGAAAGCTGAGGTAGGGCTTTTTACATGAGTGTGTAGCAAGAGGACAAGGGCAATTGTGTAAAACATGAAGAAGTGAGATTTAGGTTAGACATTAGGAAAAAATTCTTTCCTGTGAGGGTGGTGAGATGCTGGAACAAGTTGCCCAAGGAAGTTGTGGCTGCCCCCTCCCTGGAAGTATTCAAGGCCAGGTTGGTTGGGGCCTTGGTCAACCTGGTCTAAGTGGAAGGTGTCCCTGCCCATGCAGAGGGGTTGGAACTTGATGATCCAACCCTTCCAACCCAAACCATTCTACGATTCTATTGTTTCTTTTCTACCTCTTCATCATACAGGAAACTAGATCTGATTTGTGAAAGTTTTGGGAACTTTTTCTAAGTTAAAGCTGCTTTAAAAAAAAAAAAATTTAAAATACAACCAAATTTTTTTAAAAATATGGGGTTTGTGGTAAAAATGGTAAAATGGTAAGAACATAAAAAGAGATTGTAAGTGTCCTGACTCCAAAATTCTGGTAAAATTTCTGATGGATGAAGCATTACTTTTGCAGTACATAATATTTCCACATTATCAGGAGGAACAACTTTGTATATACTGATGAGAAACCACTGAAAACAAGGAATTTATTCTTTTTACAGAAACAAGCAGAGCAAATATATTCTTTTTACATCTGAGACGTTACTTTCAAATGCAAAAGCAACAAACAAGCCAAAATCACTAAGAATCACTGAAATCACTCAGTCATTAACAATTTTCTGTAGCCTAGTCTAAAACATTCCCAAAGCAGAAATAGGTAAAGAAAATACATACATTCTCTAGGATCACAATTTCTGGGGGTTTTCTTCTCCAGCTAAAGGTCACTTTGGTGTACTGTATATCTCAGCACAAGTCTACTTCAAAATCACCTTTTCTTCTGCATGAAAAACAGGAGCGCTGAGGCAAGGCAGGCACTGTTCAAGAGATAAAAAAGTACTGGGGACTCAGCAAAAAAACATGGCTTCAGAAGCACTACTTTTATCTTTTACTGTTTCAGTAGTCTTAAAAAAAGTATAAAAACTTCATAAATGTCAGACTTCTGCCTTAAACTATCCTAGAGGTTGTGAAGTTGAAGCTAAACAGCAATAGACCTGATGCTTGACTCTGGGACTCAAACTCATAGTATTGAGAAGATGGTTTTATTTTATGAAGCTTTACTTTTCATCAACCTGGGCAAAATTCAGTGCTGTTTTTAAAGCCAGCTGGGGAGATGCTAGAGGGCAGGCACCTTAGAACTATATTTACTCTCACACAATCATTGTGGTCAGTCAGGTTGAGTGCATTTATGAAAGATGGGGGAAGTGAAGAGTGGTTTGTCCTTGGAGACAACTTCTCTTGGAGGAGTGGGGTGCAACCAGAGCCAGAGTTCTGGTTGACGTCTTGGACAGTCATTTCTGTTGAACATAAAAGTTATTACGCTCATATGGGTTCAAATATATGACTTCCTTCAAGATTTAAAACCAACACCCTGTTGTTCCAATAAATGGAAACAGGTAAAGTGCAAAGTGTCATCTTTTTTGTGGGCATTTCATACTGCCTTACCAATCTACTAATTGTGGTGGAGGCTCCTTCATAATAGAAAATGAGGCATTAAAATTATAGCACCAGGATTGCTATAGAAATAAGGTAGTGTATTTTTATTAAAACCTGGAGAATTCTTCAGCTATTTTGAAACTGAGCAAGTCTAGTATATAACAAAGGCTTCAGAAGACTAAATCAGTTTTATATGCTTAATGCAGCTATTAAAACATCCACACCAACACGGCAGCTGTGTACTTGTTAAACAATACATCATACTGGATGCTAAATTTAAATAAAACAAATATATATTATTTTATGGATTCCACAAAACAAGTTAAAAAGAAGCTTAGGAAGACACAGCAGAAATTTAAGCAAATATCATTGCCACAATGGTATTTTAATCACAAAATAAATTAACAACCAGAAAGTATTATTTTCTCTTTTGCAAATTTTCAACATGAGCTCACCTTGGCTTTTAAAAAACATTTAATCAGAAGTTAGTGAGGCAACCAAAAAATTAAGTCAATGAAACAACCATTTACCCAGGAGCACCTACAAGAACTATATATAGTTCTGGTCTTCAAAGAGTTGCTTTAGGCAGCTGTCTTTACCCAATCCTCTCCCTAGAAAGAACCTTGTACTATAGCATGTAGGATTCATTAGGAACACTTATTTGTTTCTTTCATGAGGACCAGGTTCTTCACATTATTTGAGACAAGACATTTTCACTCAGAAGTTTATTCCTTCCTGCACTGACTATAAAAGGTCATTTATGAGTCACATAAAATTTATGACAAGGACACTGCCACTGTAGCAAAAGATCTATATTTGTATATACCACAGCAGTATCTTGAAGATAATTTTTAAAGGAAAATTTATCTGAATTCCCTGTTCTTCACTGCTTGCATACTAAAGTCCTTCAGGCTATCCTGTATGAAACTTCTCCCCTCTGCTGCTCTCTTTTCAAAATGGTAAATTTTGCCTGATATTTGCATTAGAAAATCTGGATAAATCCTCACCATTTTTTTGTATCACCTTATCTACTTACCCCTCTAGGTCCCAAAAAAAGAATGATGCATATTATATTTAAACCAGAGTTTACTGTATGCAAGACAAAAAAATATTATTGTATTCTTAGATTTCTCTAAAGACAGTGATCTATCTACAAATTTTAGGAAAAATATGCTTAGGACCTTCATCCCTCCTTTATTTTATTGTACAGTTATACAGAAAATTATTGAGATCCTGACATCATAAACCAATTAAGTGGCCTTCTGCATTACTAATATTTCCAAAGATGCTTTTAAAAAGATTAAATGTGTAATGTAATTATATTTTTCCTAAAATTTGGGTGAAACAATGTGCACTGCTTGGAGGAACACATACTGATTTCTTAGAAGGTACTACTTCTACCACACTAACATCATAAAAGAGACTTCAAAAAAATTGAAACAAGGTGGTATGAGTAGTTTTTAGAAAGATATTGACTTAGGAAGAGTTCACAGCTGCATAAAACCATCTCAGGTTGAGAAGAGAACACAGTACTACTGGCCACCTGCAGCCAAGGTACCTTTGCTGGCATTCAAAGGCAAAACATTTAGGTCATGGATGAATGCATGAAAGGCTTGATGCTGTCATGACATACAAACAGCCTGGAAAAGAAAGAATGATAGACCTAAAGGTGACCAGAATTTTTCTGTGTGCATACATGACCCCAGTTTTTATGGTTGAGTGGGCAGGTTTGGTTTTTTTTTAATGGGAGAGGTTGCTTTAGGGAATTTTTAAAATTTCCTCTCCCCTCCTCCCTCCCCCCCCACCGAATTGGAATTTTTATACTGCTGGAAAATTCTGCTTTATTTAGAAACGATGAAATGAAACTCCCGTGCTGCTCCCTTGGAAGGATTTCATCAGGTGTACCTCCTGTTTGCAAAGAAATAGATTTCTCTGCATTTCACTTTTGAGCTATTCAACCTTAATTTGTTAGAGTTTAATTGGCTTTTCACTGCTTTTCAAGCCAAAGTAGAATAAAACCCTATATGTTCTAGTAGAAGGCTTATGCAGATAGCCAGCAGCTGAGCTTTTTCTAAAAGGAAAAAAGAAAGCACAGAAATACCAGGAATTTAAGAACTCCTCTTACAATGGCCATCATTAGAGCAGCAAAATCAATTTCTTTAAAAAGCTGAACAGATTCATCGCTGCAGTTAGTCCAGCAGAACAGAAATAGCAGAACAAGAGAATTTTTTACAAAATATTTTGAGAGGTAGACAAGGATAACACTTATTTTCTAAATTATTGAAGAATAATTAATGTGTTCTTTGCTAAAGTTCTATCTGGCCACACAGTAGTAGTCCAATATAGTAGCACAATTAAGTTGAATACACCCCCATGTCAACAAATGACATCTCTGAAGTCTGAAAAGTCATTGAAATCTGACTCAAAGGAGTTTTGATTAATAAAACTAAATGCTTGCAAAAAATGGCTAATGTATCAAGTCAAAGCTGCACAGGTAGAGGGAAATGTTTTGTTTTCCTTCTTTGAAAAGGAATTTTGGTATTTATTTATTTGGACTATTTCCCCCTGAGAACAACATGAATAAATCAATACGTAGCTATACTTCAAAGATAGTCTGCTTGTCTGATTTCCCTTGCGCACAGAAAGAACTGAAAATTATGAGGATTAGCAGAAAAGATTATTACATGTATGAAATACTTCCAATAATAGTAGCAATTAAACAAGGTGGGAATTTTCAGCTGAGAAGAGACAGATAATGAGGGAAATCATTGAGTAGCTTTGTGTCATGGAGAAATTGAATCATGAATATTTGTTTTCTATCTTTAATAATATAGTTACAAAAGCAACCAAAATATTACTGACACGGTTTCAAAACTGTACCCAGTTAATGTACATAGTGATTTTAAAGTCATAAGCTCTTGTCCATAAAAAAATTGAGGCAATTGCCTTTATTCTGTCTCAGACCTCATACACTGAACATGATCATGTATGATGTTAATTGAAGAGGACAATTTTATCACCTTAACTGTGAAGCAGTTGAAGCATTACAAAAATTAAGATTTTTAATTTGAGTAGATAAGTCAGACAACAAAAATTACTTTCTTGAACTTCAGCTAATCTCCTTTCATTGCTCAATCACTTATTCACTTTCTAAAACCATTACCTCAAAACAAGTCTGATTTTTCCACTACTTCGTTATGCTTGAGAAACATTATAATCTCTCAAACCTGAAGAATGTATTTTGCTACACAAACTTTAATTTGAAACATACTTTAACAGATAAATTGCTTCCTGCTTTGAGAAATCAGCCTATAAATACATAAATAAACACATTATATATAAAAAACAAAAAACAACCCAAACAAAACAAAACAAAAACCTGACTGTGGGCTTTTCTTGGTTTTTCTTACTTTATTTATAAGGTAATAACATGTCTTGATAAAATGACATTGGTTTTAGCTAAACCACTGCCTCCTGTTTTATTTGGCTCAATTTTCTCATAATCTTTTTTCAAAAATAGCATTACTTGCTTTCGTTCAAAAAAAAAAAATTAAAAATGAGGTTGCATGGATATGTTTATCTCAAATCAAGTTATGGTTCTTAGTAATCTTTTTCCTTTTTTTAGTATATGTTTTTTAAAGTAACACACACATTTTTACTTGCCTATTAATGCAGGAATTATTAGATTAATAATTAGCATAACACAGTTGCACAAAACATGACAGATTCAAGTAGACAGAAATAACAGGAAAAAGACAGAAGCATAAAGAAACTTGCATTTCCCTGAAAAAATCTGATTTTCCACTGAATGTCTACCAATCAGGTGGGAGGAAGAAAAAGAAGCAGTATTAGGGCAGATATTTCTGGCTATTTCAGGCATTCCTTAATGCTTACAGAAAGTTCAGAAAACAGTGGAGTTTATCAGTAATGAACAATTTCTTCTAATCTTTGTATCACAGAAAGCATTCTTTAAATTTGTTGTAAATTAAAGCATGTTTGCAAGTTGCTGACTGTTCTTGTGATTAAAATTTTCCAAGAAGTGTTATCATTTTGTTTTTTAACACAGAATAGCATAACCAAGTCATTCATTTTTTCAGAGTTCCTATGATATTCAATTACTACTGCTGAAGAATTGCATCACAAAAATCTATGATAAAATGAGTGTACTCATTGGTTTCTCATTGCATAAGTGGTATGAAATCTTTTGAATCTGCATGCAAAAATCCTACAAATCTTTAGGTAGCAAGTTTGATGAATCTCTTAATCATAAATATGTCAGGACCCTTAAAAATATTTGATACAGAAGAGCATTAGGAATATCTGGCATAAAACAAAAATTTCAGTTTAAATTTCAATCTCCTTTACATTGCTGCTTTAGCATAACAGAGACACAGAACCTGAAAGAATTGTATTGGAAAAGGATTATGCTTATCTGCTTTACCCTTGCTATCCCTAATTCCAGAGAAGAGGAGGAGGAGAAGGAGAAGGAGGAGAAGCAGGAAGAAGAAGGAAGAAGAAGAAGAAGAAGAAGAAGAAGAAGAAGAAGAAGAAGAAGAAGGAAGAAGGAAGAAGGAAGAAGGAAGAAGGAAGAAGGAAGAAGGAAGAAGGAAGAAGGAAGAAGGAAGAAGAAGGAAGAAGGAAGAAGAGAAGAGAAGAGAAGAGAAGAGAAGAGAAGAGAAGAGAAGAGAAGAGAAGAGAAGAGAAGAGAAGAGAAGAGAAGAGAAGAGAAGCATGCTCTTGTATGTGCAGCAAATCATAGGAGCTGCTGAGAAACAATTTTAATTGTATATTTCAGGGAAAATATAAATTATTTATTTATATATTCAAAGTTGTACATGATAGTTGGGGTGACTGACACTTATACAACATGAACCTTGTAACTCCAAAACTACTTAGAAAACCACTATGCTATCATGTCTTGCCTTATATCACTTTCTGTAGGACTGAAAGTGTCAAAGTACTTTGAGTTCCTGTCATGTCTTCCACTGAAGACAGAAAGGTTGCACAGACCTCATTTTGCAGAGGCCCACAGTGCTATCCTGCTTACAAGTTTCAGAGCCCTTTTCTCTCACTGGATACCTGAGCTTTTTTGGAGCAGGACACTGAAACAAACATACTTTTTAAGTGGTGGTACCAAGACGTTTTCTCTGAGAGCTCTCTAAAAAGGTTCTTAAAGACACCAAGAAAAGGTGGGGGAAGTCTAATATTGCTGAGCAGACTGGCAATTAAACTGCCAGAGAAAGACATTTCAAAGACATTTCCGAACACACAGATGAGAGGCTACATTTGCAAGATATTATATGCAACTTTTCTCCTGGTCATTGTGTCCTTAAAAGTATGCCCTTGCTTTCAGATATATTAGCAACATTTTGAGTTGTGCAAAGTGCAGTATCCTCTGGCCCCTGGAAAAATCTGCATCACCACTGAAACCTGTCTTTCTCCTCACTGCACACTGTTTAAACACAAGCTGTGGACTCCCAGCTCAGTACCACAACCCTTCTGCCTCTCTTACCTTTCTGTCTCTGGCAACGTCTCCTTTGAGTACAACACTTAAAGGAAGGAGCAGTCTTCACCCTCCAGTGAGCTCTAAAGGGTGAGCTTTACAAGTCTGGGTGCCTAAAGAAAATCAAACAGACATTTAGAAAAACAAGTGAAAGAGATACAGAGCCCATCACAGATCTTTAGAAAACCATACATTTGTTATGTAAACCATTAAGCTCCTGCATGTCTACAGAAATCAAGAGCATCCTTGCCAAACCTTCTCAAACCATCCAGCCCACCTCACCTACCTCACAGTAGGCATCTGTGGCTCCTGGGCAGGGCTTTCTGCTGTGTGGCACCCCCAGCCAAAGGTCTTATGTGGGCAAAGAGCAGGAGCTGGCAATGGGCACTCAAGATCAGGCAGGAAGGTGCTGCCCTTGCCACCAAGAGTCTCTCCAGCATACAGAGAATTGCATATCCCACAGAAGGAAACATGGAATCCTTGAGGAGGTACCCAAATATATTGGTAGCATCTCTGCTGACAGGACTGGCAGTGCCCTGGCCTCTTGGTGAACAGCTGCACCAAAAAAAAGAGCAGTTTTCTAGCTGCAGGCCACTTTGAAAACCTATAGAGAAAAAACTAACAAGCAAGCAAGAAAACAAACAAAAAACACTTTAAGCCCAGCACTGCCAAGTCCACCACTAAACCATGTCCCTTAGCACCACATCTTCACATCTTTAAAATGCCCCAGGGATGGCAACTCAACCACTTTCCTGGGCAACCTGTTCCAAGGCTTAAAAAAATGCTCAGTGAAGAAATTTTTCCTAATATCTGATCTAAGCCACTCTTGGTGCAAATTGAGGCCACTTCCTTTTTTTTCTCTTGCCTATTACTTAAGAGAATAGGCAAACACCACCCACCTGCCTCCAACCTCCTTTCAGGTAGCTGTAGAAAATTTCCCCTCAGCCTCCTTTTGCCCAGCCTAAACAACCCCAGTTCCCTCAGCCACTCCTCGTAAGAGTTGTTCTGCAGACTCTTGACCAGCTTCATTGCCCTTCCCTGGACATGCTCCAGCTACCCAATGTCTTTCTTAAAAAGTGATTTGTAGGGCTGATGATGTCTGGCCTGACCAGAGAATACTTTTTTTGTGGGGTAGCTTATAAAAAAGTTCAGTGCAAGTATGAAACTTCATGTCAGAGATATTGCAGCAAAATGGAACCTTTCTTTTCAAAAATCACCTTTAATATAAGTCTGTATTGATTTTTTTTCTTCTCTTTCTGTTGGTTTAGAATGTTCAGCAGCTACTGGTATCTCCTTAGCCATCCCTCACTTTCAAAGTAGCTAAGTTATTTTCAGAGATACTTAAATCTTTGTCAGATATGACCTAAATAGATCTCTAGGGCCTAAATTCACAACCTGAGTCATTTTATTAAACTCAGTGGCATTGAACTGACCAACAAAGTCTGGCCATCTGTATTTTTCTTCTAATTCCATCTAAAGGGAAATACAGTTTTAATCTGTTAGTGACATGTGTCCTTCAGACACAGTGGTCATAATTCTTATAACATCGTATTGGTGATGCAAGTATTTTCTCAGTGTGACATTTCCTTGAGCATCTTGATTTCAGCATCTCCTGTTCTGCAGTCTGCTCCATACCAATGCAAAAGTTTAATTTTCCAAATAAACTATTTCTATGGCTCCTCAATCATTATTGACGTCTCATCTCCTGTTGTTGTTTTGTGGGGGTTTTTAATTTTATTTGTTTTCTTCACTTCCTTTTTCTCATTTCATAAGGAGAAAAATATAAAAATAAGTTTAACTTGGTGACTTCTCTTATTTGGAAACAGCCACTTCTAGTTCAGATAAGAGATAGTATGTTCCATTTGTCTTTTTATTTCCATTAAATTTTGTTGAGAAGACTTTGAGTCTTATCAGCCTGCTCTAAAATGGCTATTATTTAAATGTCTATTAATTCAAGATTTATAAAACAAAGGATTAATATTGGATCATTGAACCACAGGTCCAGTATGTCACTGGAGGCAGAGAGATTTACGGATGGTTTTAATGAATGAAAATCCTAGCCCAAGAGATAAAGAAGAGCTTGTTTTTCAGGCATTAGGGAAATATTTAAAAGAGTTACACCTACATAAAGAAGAGACAGGGAAAATCTTCTAGTTAATGATCTATTATTACAAGCATACATTCACTTTATGGTTTCTGATATTGAATTGTGGTCACTTTAAAATGGCCTTATAAAAATTGTTTAAAAATTTGTTGTTTAAAAGCAACATTATTTTTACCATGATCCTTCCTGAAAAGACAATGCTTTTTTTCACTGCTAGATATGTTAGGTATAGTTAATTTTTTGGGTTTTTTTATATAACATGGAACATAACATTGTCACTACAAAGGCAAATATCAATACAAACCTCTAGCAACCTTGCTCAGGAATCTAATGTGTGCACTAATGAGCTGTTATGTGAAAATCTGCTTCACACACTGCCCAGCTTCATGACCTAAATCTAAAACTGGTTTGCTGTACAAGTACATGGAAAATTGCACAGCTATATAATGCATGCAACTGTCACAGGCTTCATAACTTTTGTCCATATTTCTTGTATTTCCATGCAGTGCATCTCATCAGAGACACAGACTAATAATTAGGTTTCCTCAATAAAACTCTCAGTTTGTTAGACTGATTGTTCTGACAGCCTGAGACCTGTGTAGCCACACTTCTGGGAAGAACACAAAGGAAGCAGCCGGTTGCAGGCTGAGCTTGAGTGGTCTTTAGCCACTTCAGGAAGAAATTGATCTATATTTATTTGTCTGAATTTCTATTCTTGGCATCCTACCTATCAAAATATTTTGATTATAATGCATGTATGGTGTCAAAAACAGCTTTGCAAGAAGAGATTAGTCTGCTCAGGTAGTAGTACATTATGATTTCTAAATTCTCTGAAACTAAATATTTCAAGAATAATGGATGCAAAGCAACAAAATTTACTTTGTAAAAATCACACCTTATTGAAAAGTTGGTATTTTATCATCTGGTTAATAATTTGCCACTGTAATTATGAGCCTTGAAGTAGTACAGGCAATTGTTTGAAAAGCTTTTTGCTAATTGTCCAGTTCCTACAGTAACTATATTGCTATATTCCTTATAGCAATTTTAACCACTGCATTTGCAACTTTCCTGGATATACTGCCTGAAAAACAAAAAGCTAAAGATATTGCACTGGGAAATTCAAAGTGCATTAGGCTTAAGACTTACCAAACCACCAGTATTTTGAACAATCTCTGCCACTTAAATAGTAAAATGATTCAAAAATTTAATCTGATACTTTGTGTCCAGGGCATCATGAGGTAAAAAACCATAATAATAATCTGCCTTTGCAAAGAAAAACCTAGCAATTATGTCTATTTTTGCAAATTCTTTGCATTTCATGGCAGATAGTAATGTTTGTATTGATGGATATATCACTGCAATCAGAAAAGAAAATATGAACATATATGTCCCTTGTCTATCTTGATCTTATTATTACCATGTCTTATGTTTTTCATGGAACTCTGAACCATAAAATCTGCCTTAATGATAGCATAATATATATATGTAGTTGTGCAGACAAAAATGCACCAAGCATCTAAAGAGATGACCTTGTAAAAAGCAAGATCACCTCCTAAAACAGATAGAACTGTTATCTTCAATTGTGACGCCCTAATTTTAAGTATTTCTATTAATAATTCATTTGTTTCTATTACTATAATCAACATTAATGTCATACTGAGTAATTTGTTTTTACTTTCTTAACTTTAAAATAAGGCTCAATTATTGCAAATGTTACATTTCCCTTAATAAATTATGACTGTCCCTCTTGTTTTGTCTTCTTTGCAAGATCCATTTTTAGTGCATAATTTGGAAATACAGCTCATAGTAACACCCTTCATGAGTTACACAACATACAGAAGCTTTAGAATGCTCATTTGCAGCAGGATGTAGCTTGTGAACTCACGGACGTTTTGTGTTACTCTGAGATTGTTAGTGGAAGGCTTTTGTTTGCAGATACTATGAAAAATATGTAACTAATTTTCTGAAATGCAGAACAGGTTTCTTCAAGTTTATGAAATGAAATTTATACTGTTAATTTAGTAAATTGATTATATGAAGTATTTAACTTTAAAGGCAGTGTATATGTGTATTTCTGAAGAGTACTTGAAATTCTGAGGTATGATTGATGTCGATAGAAGGATGCGAAGTTCAAATAGAAGAAAAGAACTGTCTCATTGATGAGGATTTTTTTTGTTTCCCAAGTGTTCAATGAAAAGTCACTGTAGAGATGTGGCTCTGGGTAGAACATAAGTATTTCTTTTTTGGCTTTGATATTAGTCTTTGATTTACGATCTGTTTTTGTTCTGAGGAACCAAGGACAGATGTTGGTTCTGGGTAAATCTGTTGCATTTCAGCTATACACTGAAATATCAGTATCTATGTATAAAAGAGGAATTGGCTGGCAGCATAGAAAGGGTGGAAAAAACTTTGATGCATTAGGTAACCATTAAACTTAAAAACACTCCCCAGCCACCCATCCTGGAAATAAACACCAGATGTATACTGATTAAATCTCAAGATGAGACCCAGGGGTTCACCATCCTGTCTTTGAGGTTGTTCACCCTTCTCTTGCTTTTCTCCAGTATCATAGTTCTTTTTGGATGAAAACTCAAGCATATGGCAGCAAGTGCTCTCCAACAGGTTCCCTACCACAAGCAAAATTTTGGGACCAGAAGTGCAACAGAGTCTATAAAAAAACTTTCCTGCCCCACAGTTTGGATACAGCAGTTCAATCATATTAAATAGCTCTTATTTGAAACTGAGAAAAATCGTATGTGAAGTGCTTTCAGGTGTCTGTTTATTATCTGTATGTCACCAGTTGGTGCCTTGATTGTGGCTAAAGATTTGTCTCACGCTTTGTAAATGAGAAAACAGATAAGGGCAGGAAGGAATCCACTTGGAGAGGTTTTTGTGTAATTTTTGCACTTAAGTTAATTCCTGATTCATCCTGTAGTTTAAAACTTACATATGAAACATATGAAATTAATCTGTTACCTCCTTGCAATTTTGTTTGGTCCTGCAGTTGTACCTCCAAACGGAGTTCTGTGCTAGTAAGAATGTTATAAAAAATGGAGCCAGAGAAACTACAGAAAACTACTCAATAAAAACTGAAAAGCATTTCTACAAAACTTTTAGCAAGACATTAGAGATACTCAGACAGGACTGCAGCAATGGAAATGAAACTTTTTTAGGCTTCAAATACAGCCATATAGCTGTTCTCCAGTTCTGAAACCAATGCAATGTGTCCCGTTAGAGCTCGGAGGAGAGATCTGGGAATTACTCAGATGGTTAAATGGAGAGTACTGAGGAACAAAGCATTCCCATGTTTGTTTTACACTTCAGAAATGCCTATAATTTACAACAATAGTACCCAAGGGTAGGGAAACTAGTGAGTTATAGCTCTCTGTAGGCTTTAGAAATGCAAATTTTATTTTTTCTTACGCTGGCAAGCTGAGCGTTTTAGGCCATTTCAATTAAAAATATGCAATAATGTGCCCTTAACTGTTTGTAGCAAGATTGTAATTCCATCAAGAAATTATGAACTGCAACATTTGAGTTAAACTTGGTTAATATTGATCTGATTCCAAGAGTGAATAACAACTTAAACATATACTTTCATTACACACCATTTTTGTTTTGTCAGATGGATAAAGCAAAAGGAGAAATGTTATTTCACCTGCTGAAATTAATATGGCTTTATGTAAACATCCTTTTATTGAAGGCAATTCAGCAAATACATACTTGCTTGTCAGAAACATTATTCAGCTCATAGGAAGTATGTGTTTCCTGACAAGAATAATTGGTATTCTGATTCTGTTTCTTATTGAAGCATCATAAATGGAAGGGAGTGGATTTATTTCTCATTATGTCCTTGTAAAACCTTCACTGGAAGGCAGCCAGACTTCTTATTTGATGTGGCTAGGTTTCTTTTTCATTATTTTTAATGAATTTATTTACAACCTTTGATTAAGTGTTGCATTTTATAGCCTGGACAATCTAATAGTTTTCCACTAATAGAGGTGTCCACCACCATTTACTGTTCTACAAATAAAGGTGATCTATCTGTAAGTTTGTCACATTACTCATTTTAAAAGAAATTAAAGCTATCCACACCAGTTAGGTCAGCTTCTCCAGCAAACAGGTCTCACTTCATTATTAGAACTTCTAAATGATGAAAAATGTTCAGCAGGTATAATTTTTAAGCTGATACAGTTCCAAACAATGGCATACGCAGTTTTATTTGGGAATGGCCTAAGTTCTTGAAACAGGTGAGAACATGCAATGTCAAAGAACCCGAATCAAATGCATATTATGATAATTTGGAAATAAGGATATGATTTGTTCTCAGAGACAATTGGTTGAATTGCCATCCATACAACTAATGTCAGGATGACAGCAGAACAGATTTAAACTGAAATTTGAACCATTTAGGTAATGAAAATTTTTAGAAATATTAAAAAATTCCCACAGTTCTTCCACATTTTTAAGAAAAGCTTTTTTTTTTTTTTTTTCCTTCAGAAAGAATGATGGTATTCTTAACAGCTGGTGACCACAGCCAAGGACGGGCTCAACTTTCAATGTATGAACTATAGCATTTTCTGTAAAGCAGTCTCTTCTGATTTTATGCTATGTGTCTAAATCCAGGCAATGTTGAACTTGGCTCTGAATCCTAAATTTCAATCTCATCAGTATAAATCCAGGCTATTGACTTCATTGCTACTAGTCTTACCCAGCAACAAAGTATGATTCTAAATCTTCAACAATAATTCCCCCTTCCTTGCTCTTTTCTGGTTATACTAATACACAAAATAATTAGCTTCATTACTTTCTTCTCCAGTGTCTTTCACCTTCTCTATTAGAACCCTAGGCTGATGTATTATGTTAATCAACTCACATGTAATTGTTTTCTTGGCCTGGAATCACAAAGGCATACTATATTAACAGAATACTAAGAGGTTTCATGGAAGATAGAGCTTCAGCCTGTCTTATGCATGAATAAAATGCTAAGCATCTGCTGAGTAACCAGGAGAGTCACTGAACCCAATGAGGCATATCTCAGAGATGCAGGTTTCTTGGTTTTGCCTTTTTTACCTTTCACATTATACTGCCTTTTGTTTCTCTGATAACAGCTTTTACTTACTTTGATATTTCACCTTTTCTTCAGACGTGAGCAACTGTATATTTTACCATCTTAGAGTATTCTGCTTCATTTCCCTTTATCAACTGTCACAGTTACAGATACACTTGGATTTTTTCAGTTTCTCTTTCAGCAAAAGAATAAAGCCTACAATTCCAGTTTCTTTTTTAATTGTTATTTTGTTTCACTAAAGTCTGAATAAAATACTCTCTACTATTAAAACATTTGTCTCCTGAGCTCTCTTCTGTACTCCTCAGAAAGATGAGAAATTCAGTATATATGAAAACTAATTTCTTTTTTTCTTTCTTTTTTCAGCCTGTTCAAGGGCCAAGTTCTCATTAAGTGTTCAATTTCCTGTGACTTAGGAATTAACCTGCCAGATTTTCATGAAGTGATATTTAGCAAGTGTTTCCAGTATCATCTTAGTATGTCATGTAAACACAGTAATTGCCACAAATAAATCCAACTCTTGCTTTCATACATGTGTATTTTTTACTACCCTCTATAGAAAATATGGATGTCGTTGAAGCCATGAATGGTTCATAGAACTCCATTGTAACCCCTTTTTCACTCAGCAAAAGTTGGATTTGTCTTTTAAGACTTTAGATGTCTGCAGTGCAGTCATCTTTACCTGAGCTAGTCACCTGAACTATTTTTATCACCGAGAAAAAATTGTCAGTCCTAAAGTAAAGTTCCTCTAATCCAAATGATCTGCAGTAGTATGAGATGAACTCCACATTTGAAATATCTTTTGTACTTAGAGTAACCATTTAGGGAGATGCCTACTCTAAAATGTGGATGTCTTTGCTGTGTCTAGAGAATTTCTTCTTTCTTGTGTACAAAGTATTCCACTACTATTTCTTTTCTGGAGCTAAGCCATGCAGTACACTGCAGTCTCACTGTTTCTGTTTCTTCTCCAAGTGTTGAAATTTCTGCTAGTGACACATGACACCCTTCCAGTGGCATCTGGCCCTCTATATGTGAGATAGTTTGAGTCCTCTCCAAACTGCTCCCTCCTGCTGACTCCACACTGGTGCCTGTGTACATATCGCTGAGGGAAGAATACATGGAAGCAACATGGACAGATTTTGTACATTTCCACTCCATTCTAGCTTCCAACTGCCTTTGCCTATACTGAGAAGTAATTAAGTCCATGATGACAGTAGTAACCTACTGAGGGATTTGTGAAACAAGCCATTATACTTTTCTCATCTAAAATTAAGCGGACTTGCTAATCTAATCTCCACGTTGGCTTCATTTTGGATGAAAAAGCATAGATGGGTGAGTTACTTTAATTAGCAGGCCCAGTATGTCTGCTGCAGTACCAGATAACAAATGTACCTTCAGCTAACTGTATGCTGCTCTGTCCTTCCCCTTCAATATCAAGAGACTTTCATCTTGGATGAGAGGTTCAAACAGTTCTTCAGAGACTCTTGTTAGAGGCACAATAGAATACATAACAGCACAAAAATTTGACCTTTTGAGATGCTGTACTATCTATCTACCTAGTATGTTTTATGAGTTCCAGTTGTTGTCTTTCAGGACCATCTCTCTATAAATGTGTTTCATAGAACTGATCTGAGAAGGATACACAGCTTGCAAGTTAATTATTTGGTTAGATCATGTACGGATTAAAGTGACTGTAAAGTGTTGACCTACTCCCGAAAAAAATAAACAGGTGGAGGTTAAACTGCAGAATTACCAGCTTCAGCCACTAACCCTATCTGTAGCATGTTGTGCAGGTTTCTGCAACCCTATTGTATTCCAGATGCATGACAAAAACTCTGGGTGGAGACAAAAAAGTCTGGGAATATGAATATGGACAGTGAGACTAAGACAGTAGCAGCAGGGAGTAGTTCTACAGGTCACACTGAAGAGACGGTTTAACAGCTGGGAACCCACTAGGATTTTTGATATCCTCTAAAAACTGCCTCCAGCACAGTCCTGGAATAAACATCAGTTTAATTTTAATATGCTGGAATCCATTTTTTCCTTCTAGCCATTCCTGTTGCAACCTGGTAAACCTGACCCACAAAGGGACGGCATTTCTGAGCCTGAAGGTGTCTATAATGCATGCAGAATTTGTTCCATATCACCCAAGAAAGTAAAAAATATAAAACCAAGTTAAACCACATTAGATTTCCTGTTATTGTGTAGGCTGTTTTGCAATTCATGCGGTGTTACTTTCTGTGAAAATATTGTTTCATTTGTTAGAGAATTATAATTATGACAAAACTAGAAAGAACATTTTCTACCAAAACAGCAGTCACATGCTGCATCATGTCTCAGGTGATTCTAGGTGAACACATTTTTGAAATTACCATGTCATCTGCTAGAAATGAGGATTCTGAAGAATGTCTTTCTTATGTGTTTCCCTCTACCAGATGCAATTAGCTGTCCAAAGCAAAAAGATTTTAATTCATTTAAGTTTTAGTGTACTGGTTGTCTCCCCCAGTGATATAGGAATGGAACCATGAACCCAAGTCACACCTGTCATGGATATTAGATCATGTAACACCATTGCTTAAATAAGGAGTAATTTTGAGGTACCTTTATAAACAAGAGGTGACTCACTTGAAAAACAACTCTAAAATAATTAAATTTATTGGTTTATTTTCTATTTCATCTGAATTCAGGCAACATTTGTAACTATTGGTTTAAGGTGGTTAATGCCAAGAGTTTATAGACTTAAGAATATTGATTTGTTCATTACCTGGTAGGTGTTATTTTCATTATTGTTTAAGCTATATGTCTCACCTGCTCAACAATAATTTCAGATGCTTCCATGATTTTCTTTTATTGGGTGTATTTTATGTGCCTCTCAGTAAATTTATTGATCTTCTTGAACAATTTATTTGCAAAAAGTTGTTTAAAACCTGTTTGACAATACAAATCTGTCTTAACCTGAGTTCTAGAATTGAGGCTCACAGTGGAGGTTTGATTCAGGGAGGCCTGAACAGGAATGGGCATCACGAACTTCCTTGTGAGGTTCAACATGGGCAAGTAAAAGGTGCAGACCTGGAATGGTTGTGGTGGGTTGACCCCAGCAAGCAGCAAAGAACCTAGAGAGCTTCTTGCTCAGCTCCCGCCCCACAGTGGGACAGGGGAGAAAACAGAAAGAATGGAAGTTGAAAAACTCATGGATCTACGTAAGGACACTTTAATATGTGAAGCAAAGAAAAAAAAAGCAAAGCAAAGGAAATCTCTCAGCAACACCCACAGGAAGACATGCCCAGCCAGTGTTCAAGCATTAGACACTTTTGGAAAAATTAGCAAACAAACAAGCAAAACCCCAAACAAAACAAAACATAACAAAATACAACAAAACAAAACAACCAACCAAACAAAAATTTAGGTCAGCTGTTCTGGATGTATCCCTTTCCAACCAACCTCTTGCCTACCCCCACATGACTCTTGGAGGGATAGGAGGGGACAGAACAAAAAGAAGGGAGGGCCTTCCTTCAAGCTCTGCAATCACTGTTCAGAAACAACCAAACCACTTGGTGTGCAATCAATACTTTTTTAGCCAGAAATCCAAAACACAGCAGTGTAGGGACTGCTGTAGGGACTGCAGAAGGTTAACTCCTATGCAGAAAATTGACTCCACCACAGCCAACCCCAGTACAACGGAACAAGCCCATGCAACAGTGTGGTTGGAAAGCAGCTCCACAGAGAAGGATCTGGATGTCCCAGTGAGTAGAGTGACTATGACTGCGTAATACATCCTTTCTATTTAGGCAAGAGAATAAATGCTAACCAGAGCACTATGACTGTTTAGAAACACTTGATCAGAGGAGACAGAGAAATAAAGCTAGGCTCTTCTTGAAAGTGTTTGGAAATAGGAAAATTGACAGAAATTAGAACATGGAAAATTCTAGTCAAATATTAGAAGTTTTGTACGTTTGGTTTTTTACCATAAGCATGAGATGGCCTTGAACTAGTGAGACCCTGTGTGGAGCAGAGCATTCAACTAGACAGCCTCTGGAGTACTCTTATAGCTTAAATTCTAATTCTGTGGTTCTAGCCCTGATTCAAGAAAAGATTAATTCCAAACTTAAATCTACCTCTTAAGATGAATAAATGAAGATAATAATTGGATGTTAATCAGGGTGGACTGAAATCAATGGGAGGCCTAGCATATACTTAAGTATTTTTCTGAAAAGGGATATGTTCCTTCATGGGACATGGTCACCATGGTTTTATTTTTTCTGTTTTCCTTTTACTGCCATGCTTCTCTCTGTAGTATTTTTGTTACAGATGGCAAATTAAAGCAAAATGGGATGGACTCAACCTTGCTAATACCAATGTTCAGCAGTGCTGACAGTAGTACCACATAGTTGCAAACTTGAATGTGAAAGGAGCTTGCTCCTGCACTCATTGCCTATATGCTAGATGTTTGCTGCTGAGTCATAATAATGTCACATATTTTTGAATGTGAAAAGCATAATTGCAATTTACACTTGCTTAATGCTTTACACAGTTTTATGTGTCTGTTGCTATTAAACAGAACAGATTATCTGCAGTTCATGGTTCTTACTGATGTAATGAAAACTCTTAAATTTTGCTATGCTCTGCCAAAACAGTGTTGCTTTTTAACAGATCTCTACCTCTGCAAAAATGCCCTCAACTCTTAATCAAAATAACAATTATCAATTGATATGTTTTGTATAATTCTGCAGATAAGAATTATTTTGAACCATGCATACAAAATACATAGCTATCAGGCCTACCACTTTTTTTCTTTTTTAAATTGCAGGACTGGCCAGAAAGTGATCTCTGGATACCAGAGATTAAATCCTGGCTTAGTTAGGACAATGAAAATATGTTGTAATGTTTCTGAAGGGAGTGAATAGAATTCTCAACACCAGGAATTAGTCAGTGTCCCAGAGGCAGGAGGAAAGGAACATGGAACAAGTCGACACTGCAAAGCTCACTTTCTGAAGTGGCTTGAGCCACATTGGCTGTTTCAGGAAAAGCAGACACATAGATGTGTCCTAACACATGCACCATCAACCAAGGGTCTTCTCATCCAGCTGTTCAGTGTCAGAAGCCAATGAGATCAGCCCACAGAGATATTGCCAAATACCCTTCTAGCAGCTTCCATTATCAGTCTCCTGTCCATTGCTAGTCCACAGCACAGCTCACCAACATCAAAAGATTTGTTGTACTCAGCTCTATGTACTGTTGTGCCTCAAGCCCTTTATATTAGAAAGGTTTGAGGAACTGGGATTCACCTTTTGCTTTTGGTGTTTTTCTCACTCCCTAGTCACTCTGCTTTTTCAACAGGTTTAAGGTAAGAAACTAAAGACTGCTCTCCTAAGCTATCATTCTTACAGTCCTCTGCAGGCTAAGATCTGCAGGCACCAAAATCTCAGAATGCTGTGTTGAATAAAGGCTGATTTTCTGAAAGTTTTAAGAAATTATTAATGCTATTTCCTCTTCCCTGAGAGTAAAACATACTCCATTCTATCCATGCTTAGTCCATCTTTAATTTACTTTGGACTATTTCTGTCTTTTTAAATGTTTCTATTTAGTATTTATTTTAAATGCAAAATTGTCACATAATAACAACAATAACAACAACAACAATAATAATAATAATAATAACAATAATAATAATATTGTCTGTAGCTTTTCTCCACACTTCCTTAATAGAAAGTTGTTTTTGTGATTGTCTAAGATCTGATGAACACATAATATCATTAAAGGCAACCTTGAAGTTATCTAGAGGTTTTTTGTAACATCAATATATAATTTCTAGAGACATGTTAAATTAATTGCATTTGTCAAGTAAGATAAAAATTACTGTATGTGAGTAGCTGTTTGCATGTTTTATTAAAAGCAGTTTGTATCAGTTGCTAAATTCCAGCATTAATATTCCATGCAATGCTGCAGAACATTTTGACTGGTGTATTTATGTATTTGAAGCCAAATTCATCAAAATGTCAATCATTTGTTTCAACAGCCTGCTCCTTTTTATCAGTTGTCTGTACTAGTAGGATGCAGATGCAATCACACAGCACTGGCACTGGTGTGTACTTGATCTGCCTTCCTTCCCCACATATCTGATACTCTCATGTGGATTGATGAAAAGCAGCACACAGAGGTAAAATTAAATTCTAATCTGTTGGCAAATCTACATTGGCAAGCGTTGACACTCCTGGCACTTGTCTGGCATTCTTGTTCTTGAAAAAATAGCAGCTGCTTATCAATGTTGTATTAAAAATGGTCACAAACCAACTGGTGTACACATCCACATAAGAAAGGAGAAAACATTCACTGGTAAATGGATCCCTTGCCTCCTGTGACACACATGGCCTACATCAGTATCTTCTGTGGTAACTGTACTTGGTTTTGGTCTCCAGGTCATACTCAAGTTAGTTGTAGGCACACTGTTGAGACACAACCAGAATATGAGCAGTTCTGGTTTCCCTTATCTGGAGTCAGCTGGTTTGCCCAAAGTTAGAGCTTAGATGGCTCCCTCAAATCTCGAGCTTTGATGCCAGACAGCAGGTTGTTGGTGTGACTGACCAGGAGGCTGAGCTCAGCTAAAGTGATGATACAATATCTGCATGGCTTTGTTATGCCTGTTCTATGTGGTATATGAGCCAATACTGATGTCCAGATTCTATTAAACACAGGAGATGGAGTTTGTGTCAGATATCAATCCTGTTTATGTCACTGCAACTCAGATAATGAGGAATGAAAAGTCTCTTAAAAATTACATAAATAAATACTGCTAAACAGATGAAAGTGCTATCATAGCAAAGAGAGATTGAAATTCAAGACTGTGCTAGATGCTTGTTAATTCAACAGTGGATTAAACAACATCTTGAAAATTAAAACTCAGAAAAACTCAACACTACATGAAAATGACACAAATGCATCTACCATCTCTCTGGGAAAATTGTCCCAGTGTTTCACCACTCTCATCATAAAAACTCTTTTAGTTTAAACTCATTAGCCCATTTCCTACTGCAACAGGTCCTGCTAAAAAGTCTGCCCCATCTTTCTTTTAAGCCCCCTTCAGATATTGAAAGGCCTCTATATGGTTTCCTCAGAGTCTTCTCCAGGCTTAACAACCACAACTCTCTCAGCTTGTCTTCATAGGCAAGCAGCAACCTTCCATCATGCTTTCAAACAGAATTCTATAACCCAGGGACTTTTTAGTCAGAATACGTGGTTTGAAAATATTTGCATTGAAAATCATTTTGCAGTTAGCCAGGCTGTTAGTTTCTGCTTGTTCATTGAGCATGCATATTTGCTTAGTGTTTGAGGCAGTGCCACAGAGAACAAAAATAGTGCTCAATTCCACTTTTTCTGTGGAGGTGTACAGTTCTCCAGAATGGGCAGATCAGAGGACATCCTCTTAATTACTCCTGAAGGAGTCCGAACCCAGCAGAGGTACATAGAGATGGAAATGGTGCTGAGAGCTTGCTCGAAAATAAAAATTTCCAGCATTTACTTGTGAATTCTAAGCTAGAGAATAACCTCCGAGTTCACAGAATCTTGTTTATCAGTCTTACAAACTTTCTGTGTGTGTGTGTGTGTGTGTGTGTGTGTGAAAAATAGAGAAGTGCCAGGTATGCCCAGAAGGGGGTAAAAGAGTGAAAGGAACCATTTGAGAGTACAAAAAAAAAGTTACTGGTGAGAAATGCTATGCTCTGCTGCACATATCAGATATGCCACAGATTCAAAAAGGTCATTGCCAAGAGCTGTTTCCTCTGTTGCAGAGAAACTGTAAATGTGTGAAATGGCCCTGAGGGCAAGGCTGATAAGACTCAGTACAAACATGTTTGATCTGCACAGCATTTCTCTCTCCTTTCAGATTTGCTTTTTGTTCAGTTCTGTAATAAAGATGTTAGTCACAGCCATTTGCAGGCAAAGCTGTATTTTTAAAATAGCAAATATGAGATCTTAGAAATGGGAATAAGACCAAGTGAGGAGAGTTGTTCAAGGAAATGGGTTAGTCAGCTGAGACAGAGGAAAATAATTTACTAAGAGATTTGACCATCTTGAGGCAAAGCTTTATGCTTAACCTGTCTGTCAGGAGTTGGTAGGAGCTCTCGGGTGTGTGTATGTGTGTGTGTGTGTGTGTGATTTTCAACAGGTACATATTATCTTTAATAAATAGCTTGGCTGCCACTTTAACCTTCCTTTGTCTCTAGGTCCACAGTGCATTTCTTAGTGTGGGCAGTGTACACAGCAGGACAAACAATATTTCTGTGCTTCCAAGCACCAAATGTGAATTTCAAACACACAAAAAAAGCACTTGTGAGGGAAAATACCTCAAGTCTTCCTAATTGAATGAGAAAGAGATATTGTGACATTCTCTGTCATATCACGGTAACATCCAACAGGCTGATCTTCTGTATCCCATCACTGACCAGCTCCAAGTGTGCACATTTCCATCCAGATTATCTTATCAGTGGGTGTTAAATACTGTTCCAATTCCCAAGATTGTCAGGTGGTCCTCTCATTTTTTCTCATAGAATCATAAAATCATTTTTGTTGAAAAGACCTCTAAGATCATCAAGTACAACAGCCAACCAAGCACCTCCATGTCAACTAAACTGTATCTTGAAGTTTCACACCTACACACTTCTTGAGCACGTCCTGGGATGGTGACTCCATCACTTTCACAGGACAGCCTGTTCCAATGCTTAACTCTTTGAGTAATTTTATTTCCCTAATGTCCAATCTAAACCTCCCCTGGTGCAACTTGAGGTCATTTCCTCTTGTCTGGTCACTTGTACTTGGAAGAATCAGGATGCTGTTTGCCTTCTTGGCCAGCTGAGCACACTGCTGGCTCATGTTCATCCAGCTGTCAAGCAGTACTCCCAGATCTTTTTCTGTTGGGCAGCTTTCTA
Organism: Florisuga fusca; assembly: GCA_038090715.1. Taxonomy (NCBI): domain Eukaryota; kingdom Metazoa; phylum Chordata; class Aves; order Apodiformes; family Trochilidae; genus Florisuga; species Florisuga fusca. The sequence continues at coordinate 16,091,062 of JAAWXA010000005.1, forward strand.
GCCACTCTTCTCCAAGCCTGAGGCACTCCATGAGGTTGTTGTGACCCAAGTGCAGGACCCTGAACTTGGCCTTTTTAAATCTCATACAGTTGGCCTTGGCCCTTCAATCCAGCCTGTCCAGGTCCCTCTGCAGAGCTTTCCTACCCTTAGGCTTCTGCCCAAGTTAGTAGTATCCACAAACTTACTGAGGGTGTGCTCAATCCCCTCATCCAAAAAATTGATGAAGATATTAAACATGACTGGTTCTGTGACTGGCTACCAACTGAATTAAGCTTCATTTACCACAACCCTCTGGGCTTGGCCATCCAGCCAGTTTTTAACCAGGTGAAGAGTACACCTGTTCAGAAATTGCTAGATATCCTTTTCCATGTAACATAGGTACAGTTACGTAAAGAAAATAACTGACCACACCAAAGGTCATAGTGCTTCAGATGCCCCCCATAATTTCAGCAAAGATAGGAGGTTTTGGGGGGGTTTGTTTGTTTTGTTTTGGTTTTGACAATAATTAGACACAATCTGGGGTACAAAAAAAAAAAAAAAAAAAAAAAAAGGATAAATACTTAAGTGCACTTACAAAACACTGACTTGTCCATGCTGGAATGGAGTTGTTTTATCATCTCAGTATTTTCAAAGAATTATTAAGCTCCCAATTATTTTTTCAATCAAGCAAAGGTAAAAAATAGCTAGTAGGTGTCTGCAGCTGGAAACAGTCCCTTTTTATTTCACTAAGACTTTTTAGTATGTTCTTAGTTAACTTAAGCATTTGCAATTCTTTCATGGTCCTCTGAGAGTCTGATTGATTGTGACGTGGCTCCTAGATCAATACTGCTCTAGCATATCAAGCAGTTGCCAGTGTGAGTTGTGTGGTTGTGTTATAGAAAACAATCTGTCATTTTTCCCTGTCTTGTAGATATGCTAATTCAGCTCCTTTTCTGTATGCAAAACATTTACACCAAGAGTGGTATCTTTGTATATGCAAAGTGCTTCGCTAGCAATTTTTTTCTGAATACCTGAGTACTTAATGAATGAAGTATATTCAGTACCAAAAGGGAAACCACAAGTAATTTACTTTGCTGCAGTCTCTAGCTGATATAAAAACTTCTCCAGATTCAGGATATAGTATTGCATCTTCACTTGCACTTCAGCTGTGGAATATTTGTTTTGACTATTGCTAATCGGATTTTTAACCATCACTTGAAGAAGAGTCTGGTAGAGCATCTTATTGGATTTTTTTCTTCATGTAGTAGGGTTCGTTGTTTCTTGATGCCTCATCATATACCATGCATTTATAAGCTTCAGTTGAGAACAGTATTTTGCACTTCAAGAGAGGAGAGGAAGGAATAGCTTTTTCCTTATTGCCTGTGGGAATCCATTAGTGCTTTAGAAGCTTCATGAGGCATTGTAAGATCAGCTGGTGAAAAGAGAAAAAGTCTGTGGTCATCCTCTCAGCAGAGTTATTAATACATCAACTTTTCTTTCCATTTTTCTTAAGTCTATAGCTTTCATATTCACCTGGACTGTCTCATAAGCAAACCAAGTAGGAGCAAAATTGCACAAATATTACTGAGGAGAGATCTGTACTGCTTAGGTTGGGATGTACCTTCCAGCAGATCCTAGGGAGAACATGATGCTTTATTAAAGCTCAACATCACGGACAAGTAAAAAAAAAAACTTTACTACAGACCAGTTTTTCAACTGGACCTCACTGCATACAACAGAAGTAAAACTGAACTGGGTAGATGTGCTGCAACAGTATCTATGCTATTGATTTTGTCTCAGTTTTTAACTATGATATAATAAAGGGTTGTCATGTTAACAGTATTTTGAAAGCATTTATCTTTTGGGCCACCACGTATTCTGGAATGTAAATTGAGAATATTTTTAAATGAAGAAGATATACGGCTATGCAAATTGTTTTTTTCTACCCATCCTTTTGTTGCAGAAAAACGACAAATTCAAAGTATTTGTTTCAGATTTTAATGGACTAAAACTAATCTTCTGCAATGATGCCTACACACTATAATTATGTGTATTCAAGACAAAAATGTTTATTTGGCTTCTGCAAAAGGAAATTATCACCTTTTCACTTGCAGGCTATAGTATCAGAGAAAAGCCTCTGGTTCTCTAAGAGCAGTAAGTATTTATATTCTTTAAACTGTAAATCATATTCTATCAAGTACTATAATGTAAAAGTTCCTTAAGGAAGTAACACTATCAGTAGAAATCAAATTCTAAGTTTAAAGACACAGGTATGAAGACAATTTTAGAGTATCCACATACAAGGTTAAAATTAACATATTAAAACATTGGTTGGTTGGTTACAGCAACACTAAATCAAAATCATGTCTGTAGGAGCAGCAGCAGCAGTAGCAGATGTTTTCAACAAGAGGAGGAATATCTACTCTTAGCTGATGTTCAAACACTGAATGTAAGATCAAGGTAATGCTCAGGAATATAACAGTGTGAGAACCTGCAGAAACAAATCTAAAGCTCCAGTCAGTAACAGTTTCTTTTAAAATCTTTTTGTCTGCCTTTTATTGCTAGCTGTACTTTCCAGTCATGCAAAATGGACTAAAAATCAGATTACTCAGAAAAATTCTCTGCCAATAACTGCTTCAAAAAGTTTCTACAGAAAATGAACATATGCAAACCCAATAATTTATTTGATTTGTATTTTGTGTGGCTCATAAGAGCACTTGTATCTTATATAGTATAATATGTGCATCATTACTATTGTTTAAGCAGAAGGAAAATGTAGTGCTTAAAATTAAAGTATAAACCTTGGTAACCAGCAAAGCTTAGATGGGTAAGTTTACTTTTTTAAATACCGTGTAGCCTCAGATGGTGCAGTATCCTTTCACTATTACAGATCATTATAGGCAATAGCTAACCTAAATTTAGGCCCCTGGAGTTTGATCATGAAATGGCTGTTTAGAGCTAACTTGTTATTGGATTTTTCCTGTTTCCCCTTTTTTCTTTAGAAAATATTTCACTTTGAGTACTGTTTTTTTAATGACAGTATCAATTTTCTAGTTTTCACAAGGGGAAAAAACCACAAGTATCTTCCCTGCTTTGGATGATGATAGATTTAACAAGATTGTTGCAGCCAAGGACAATTTTAGAATACAAAGCAAATGTCTTAATGATTAAGGGTTTTTTTGGAACAAATGGTGCAATGGAACATAAACACGTGGAAATACATGTTCAAGCAGAAATTAACTTGCTGCATTCTATATCCCATCCACACACACCATCCCAGTTGCAAGTGTGTCAAATACCTGTGCCTTTGCCTGCTCCTAGAGATTCAGTTCTGAACCACCCAGTACTTACTAGCAGCACAAGTTCTGAATAAACTTAATTTCCTTGACATTATGCAGACTGAGTACAGTTTTGCCTGTAGGGTATTCAGCTCCTATTGAGGTCAGCCAAAATGTAGTCTCACTACAGATCAAGGCCGACTGTTAAATTGTCTTGTGCTAAATTATGTCTTTTACTGAGACAGTACGAAGGGAAAAAAGAAGAGGAACACCGCACATGCAAGCACTTATCCAGAACAGATGTGTGGAGTTTCTATACTAAAAATCAAAAAGAAGTCCAAATTTCTGACCATATGAAACTGTCCAGGTCCAAATACTCTTCTCCGAAGAGTAAGGAGTACTTATTCAGGAGGACTATCAGTTCCCTCTGATAGTCTAGCTTTAACATATTACTTACAACTCAGGCAATTGCTGAGAGGAGGTGTAAGCCTGACTTAGAGGGCAATGCCCATCATCTGGATGAGGGCTTCCAGCTAGATCTTTCTGCTCTATACCCTGACCTCACAAGTCTTATAACAATTCACTGCCTGTGAAGAGAGAGGCAGCCAGGTTATGGGGAAGGTAAGTTTTCTATGAGTTGGATGAACCCATTTTCCACCTTAAGCTCTAGAGTTTTCAGCTTTTGTGATATAAATCTACATTGATAAGTGAAGACAAGTTGAAGGTAAATTCAGCTCCTAACTCCAGTGCTCCCAAAGCTTATTTGAAGACGTAAGGATTTCTTCCATGCAGTTCATTACAGTGCCTGAGCACTCTGCAGAAACCTCATTTATAGGAAGAGATGTTATTGACATTACTTTCATTTAACCTTCAGTAGTAGTACCTTAATTGTGCTTGTCATTTGCAAAGAAAGACTGCAAGAGAGATCTCTCTGAAGGAAGAGACATTAGAATTTTTTTGGCATACTTCAATTCTGGCAAATCAATAACCAGCATGTATTTTAAGATGTCTGGTTTGAAGAAATCAGGACTGAAAATGCGGACCTATGATTTATGGCTATCTCACAATGGTTATATATGAAATTATGGTAAATAATATCCTGGAAAAAATGTGAAATATTTTGTGACAGGACCTAAATTAAGCCAAGACCTTGGGAGGATATCTGTGCTATTTTTCTTTAGGACAATATGTCAAAAGGAACATAAGATAGAAAAAGCTTTCTAAGCACAGAAAATTTCTGATCTATTGGCAGATCAAAATAAAATGTTGTGGGAACACATAAATCCTTCATAGCCAGTGGGCCCTTACAGGCTGCTCCAAACTTAATCTCAGCCCAGCAGCTTCCAGTGGCATTTAGGGCTGCAAGTAATAACAACCCCACAGGTTCCATAGGAATCATCTGTCTTTTCATCACCTTGGAAGCCTGACTATGGGTGGGGCACTGCAGATTCATTTCCACATCCCCTCTGCTTTTTCCCACCCAACAGCCTTGATATCCACATATCCACACTGGCATACATGCTGAGGTGTCTTTCCCACAATTCATCTGTGTAAGAATTGTGATGCATAAAAATCAATAATAATGATTGCTTCTTCTGAAGAGAATATTCCTAATAATGACTCCTGATGATTTTTCATATGATTTGCTATCTGAAAAAAACCATGCATAAACATCACAATATATATAAATGTTCTTTAATCCAGTAAATAATCTAGCTCAGTGATCTCGGCATTAAATTGTCAGCAGTTTTATTTCATTTGATCCCCACAAGCTCATTCTTTATGTGCCAATGAGAGCTTTCTTCTCAGAAAGCTTGATGAACACTGCACAGTAATTGTATACATACAAGGTATGATACAGCAAAATTTTGTTTTAAATAAGCGATGATTATTTTTTCAGCAGTTTCTGAAAGCAATAAATAATATCAAGCATGAACAGCTGATGAAAAACAGTTTAAAGCCTTGCTTGTTACTTTAATGTATGGGTTCACTGGAGGGAGGAGAGATTTCAAACTAATGTTTTGGAGCAGGCAAAAATGTTTAAATGGTCAGATTTGAATGTTTCAAAGCAAGTGGCCTACAAAACCTACAAAGAGACAGCTAACTTCTATTAAACATGTCTAATATGCTTGCAGGTAATTTTAGGTTCTGCGTGAGTAACCAAGGTTTGGCTGGATCTAAAGATGTGATTTTCTTTTCAGTTTTTAATTTCAGTACAATGCTGTACAAGTGACGTTTTTGATACTTCCAATAAATGCTGTAATATTAAAGCTAGTGGAAAATCAACTTGTTTCAGTTCATTTCTGGATAATTACTTTTAGCTGAAGCACATGCTAGTAGTCTCTGACAATGAACAGATGGTGGACGCTTTCAGATTTAGATATTTCACACTGGGCTGTATACAGTACCGAAATCTGGAGTCTGAAGCAAAAATTTAAATGATGGTCAGAATTGTTTTATATATACTTCGTTAGCTCTAAATTGAGTACCCACATCTTCTTATATGAGACAGCAAGTCAAGGTGAGAAAAAAGCAGTCATTTAATTAAAAATCTACTTGGAAGCCAGCTTAAAATAAATGAAAGGAGTTTTTTTTCTCTTTTGCTATCAGGAAGGACTTAAGTTCTAATTAAAATTAGAAAAAAAAAATCACAATACCAACTTATAAATGATTCATACAGTCTGAACTTGCATGTCTTGTTCTGCAAAGATCAGTTGTGTGAATGTTTGTAAACTATGGAAAGAAAAATCTGAAAACTTATTTCCAGGAGCAGAAGTGCATCAGGTCCTTTTCTCAGGACGAAATGTTCAGCTTTACAGATCTTCGGATTTTCAAATTCCCATAAAATGATGAGTTATATCTGGCTTCATATCCTGAACACAAGAAAGCCACTAATAAAAGATGAACCTGTTTGCTTTCTTTTTATACTAGATTTTTGTCAAGGTGGTGAGAGTAAGAGACATTTAAGAAATTCATCTGTTTCTCATTAAGAATAACACAAAGCCTTTGAAAAAGCTTTCTAAAAATAGAAAATAAAAAAAGGGAGACTAAGAAGACTGGAACGTTAACTTCTTTTACTAAAGAGATTATAATCTTTGAAAATATTTGGATTTTCAAGAGGGAAGTGGGAGAAGGGATGAAAGACAAAGCAAGTTGTGTTTGTTTGTTCTAAAGTACTATTTCTAGTCAGAACAGGGAGGCTGCTTCAAGTTAGGAAGTGTTAATATTAAACCTGAGAAGCTTAAGCACTGAAAATTTTATTAGAATGGGTTTTCACAGAAAAGTAAAAAAAAAAATTCATCTGGTATTTTTCTTAAATACAAAAAGCTTCATAACCTTTTGGATATTAAAAAAATGGCTTGTGTTCCATGTTATTTTGTGCACTTTTTTTCAAGGAGAGCCCTCATACAGTTTTCAAGTAGTCCTAAACAATGTAACTTAAAATAAATGTTATTATCAATAATTGAAAAGGTCAGTTTTACAGCAGGTAACCTAGGTACCCTGGGCTTAGCCAGAAGAATTGTTCTTTGCAACTACAAACAGTTTAAAAATACTCTGATTTCAAGTATTTGGCAGCAGATCTAAAGTATGTCTAATCCTCTTCATTCTCTTCAGTCATGCATGAGAGCAAAGGCTGAGAATGTTATTTATCACAGGCAGAGCTGTGAAAAGTATACATCTTCAAATCTTCTACGCGTCTTCAGAGCTTTTAGAGTATAGGTCCACTCTTTTTCAGAAGAGAAGTTAGCTTTAGATCTAAAAAGAAGTTATCATGCACTAATTCTAGCCAGATTCATACTTATTATAAGTTCAGTTAAGTAAAATCAGAATTTTTAAGGCAAATGATAAAATTAAGATAATCAGTCAGGAGTTTCATCTCAGGAGGTTCTGGAAATTAAAGTATTCTAAAAAAACAGTAACATAACTAAAAACTGCTGTAAATATTTCTATTAGAACAGTACAGCTTTTTACTGCCTGAAGCAATGAAACCTAGAGGTAACAATAATAGAGTAGCCTACAGAAACATGTTAATATGATTTTTACTGGTTCAGATATGGTCCACTAACATCGAGCCACATCCTGGAAGCCAGCTGTTCTACAACTGCCATGTCTGTAGCTCTCTAATTCTTGAGTAAGTGCTGATGTAGCCCTGAGGACATGCTGGAAGCAAAAGCAGGAGTATCACATCCCCTTTGGCCATATGTAAATAGAATGGAAGTCCAGTAAAATGGAAAAGAAGGAAGGAAGGAAGGAAGAGAGAGAGAGAGAGAGAGAGAGAGAGAGAGAGAGAGAGAGAGAGAGAGAGAGAGAGAGAGAGAGAGAGAGAGAGAGAGAGAGAAAGAGAGAGAGAAAGAAAGAGAGAAAGAAAGAAAAGAAAGAAAGAGAGAGAAAGAAAGAGAGAAAGAGAGAAAGAAAGAAAGAGAAAGAAAGAAAGAAAGAAAGAAAGGAAGAAAGAAAGGAAAGAAAGGAAAGAAAGAAAGGAAAGAAAGGAAAGAAAGGAAGAAAGGAAGANGTTGAGAGAGTTGGGGGTGTTCAGCATGGAGAGGAGAAAAAGGAAGAGTGAAAAAGAGAAAGAGAGAAAAAGAAAAAAAGAAAAAGAAAAAGAGAAGAAGAAGAAGAAGAAGAGGAAGGAAGGAAGGAAGGAAGGAAGAAAGAAAGGAAGAAAGGAAGAAAGGAAGAAAGGAAGAAAGGAAGAAAGAAAGGAAGAAAGGAAGAAAGGAAGAAAGGAAGAAAGGAAGAAAGGAAGAAAGGAAGAAAGAAAGAAAGAAAGAAAGGAAGAAAGGAAGAAAGAGAGGAAAGAAGCAAACAAAACCACCAGCGGAACCACAGTTCTACAGTGCTGCTGTGATGTCAGAAGGCATTTAAGCTGGCTTCTTAGAAGCAACTGCATTTTGAAGTTGGATTCAAACCGGATATAAAATGGTTATAAACTTTATGTCCATTTTAAGAACCTTTCTGATTGCACTGTTGCTGTTGTGCATAGGTAGTCTGCTCCTACTTAGCACCTGGGCTCAGCATCTCCAATTATAAAACTGATCTACTTGGATTCCCTATACAATCATCAGAGATAGACAGGGCATCTAAGATTAATCATGATTGGAGTTGATGTTTGGCAGAATGTCATATCTTGTTTTCATAACTTCTTTTATAGGCAAGTGCTGGGCAAGGTCACCAGCTAAAATAGGTATTTCAATCTGAGCGGTATAAGTGACTGTGAACACCATGTTAGCAAGAATCACAAGGAAAGAGCAAAGTCCTTCTGTCTATAATTTTCATTTATTTTTTCTTTTCCTATGATGCAAATAAAACCTTCCTCTGAGCCGAAATAATTCTTTTGTACCAGATTTTGAATGTCAAAAATTAAGAAATATATGAGTTAGGTTTTGATCATGTCTGAGCACCACTGAACTGACTTTTTATTAAAAGGTGAACATTCTGCATTTCTTGTAAAATAATTCATGATCTCACCTTTCTCTTTCAGACGTTTCTTGACTAATCTAATGTTTTATTCTTCTCATTTTTTAGTAGTGTGATTTTTTTTTTTTTCGGATTGCCTTTTATTTTATCCTTTAATTAGTGCCTTTTTCAAAATTGCCTGTTAAATTATTAAAGACAACTCAAATGCTGCTTGTTAATTTTTTGGAACTGTGTGTGGTTACTATGCTGAATACGTCTGGGATAAAAATTATCTCCCTTCAAAGGCAGAGGACTTCACCATCTCACAAGCCATTTGATTTACATTCTTGAAAGAAAGAGTTCTCAACTATACTCTGAGGAAAAATTGTTCATGGCCTCTTGGATGAGTTTCACGTGAGACTAGATCTCACTCCCATATCTTCACATAGCTTAAGAAAGTGGTAGATACAAAGACTGACTGACATGAATCTTGACACAAAGTTGGTATGAAGCTCCCAGGTATGAAACCACAGAAGTTCTTGAAAAACTAGAGAGGTAATGACTCAGACCACAATCATGGGCATCAAGTACATGGCTTATTTAGCTTCACTAGTCTCATGCCTCTTCTCAGGAATTCTGATTTAAGGTGTTTTTTGCAAAGGTGGCCATGGAAGTAACTGTAGTGAGGTTTTCCTGACTTAATTTATCATTCCTGTCTTTATCATCACAGACTATTTCAGCTGAACTAAACTGAGGCTAGTTTGGCATACACTATTTTGAATCCTAGCACAGGGGCACTAAGAAAAGATACCTTTCTCCTAGTTTTTTTATCTCTTAATTTTTTCCCTATGAAAATCAAGGCCATGGACTCTTATGTCATGGACCAGCCTTTTTCAGGCTGGATTTCTGAGTTTAGCATAGAAATTGCAGTCACGTACAAGCATGAGTGCATGAATAATTAGGAAATATGGACTAAATTATATACTTGTATATATATTTTAAACCATGGAATGGCAACTAGAAACTGTAAGTGGAAACTTGAATCAATTGGACAGCTGTCATCTCATCTGCACAAATTTGGATGGCTGTCTTAAAATCACATTTTTCATTTCATCAAGACAAGTGAGGGCATGACATTTATTAGAATTGTCATCTTCCAAAAAGGTTAAAAAACACTTTAATCATTAAAAGGTCATATAGCATTTTCCACTGAAGCAATAAAAAATTTAATATTAAAACAAAATAGTTCCAATTATTTTTTTCCTCCAGGCATCTGACAAACATCTTTCTTTCTTAGTACCTATGCTGCTGTACTCCCAGCTTTAAGGAACAGGCAGTAATTACATGTTGCACTGCTCTGAGCACATTGTTAGTACCTAGTGTACAGTAAAAAATGTGCATCACAGGATATCAGGATTACCAGTTGGGAGGGACCTCTAGAGATCATCTAGTCCAACTCTCCCACTAAAGCAGGATCACCTAGAGCACATGACACAGGACTGCATCCAGGAAGTTTGGAATATCTTAGAGAAGGGGACTCCACAACCCTCTGGGCAGCCTGTTCCAGTGCCTTGAGTGAGTGACCATAATCAACCACTGACAGGCCGTGAGCACCAAGACCATTTGCCTTTCCTGAAAGACAAATTTTTATAGGGCCACTCTCTTTGAGTAGGCTACAGGCTGAACATTTTGTTACTGTTATTACTATGTCCTAATAATTATTTTAGACAATACTATTTATTATTGTTGTTGTTATTATTATTATTTATTATTATTATCCTAATCATTATCTAATGCTTGAGCAAACAAAGCTTTGATAAATGAGGCTTAATGTGTTGTAAGACACTGACCATTAGCATGAGACAAGAGAACTGAAGAACATCTTCAGCCAGAAGATTCCACGTTAGTGGAATTCCACATTGACACCAATTCCAGTTCTTCTAAAGTGTGATCTAAATTGTGATCTATTCACATTAACATAGATTCCAGTTTTTCTAAGTTGAGATTTTGTGCATTGCTGTTTCTTCAGATAGAACTACAGGTTTTGTGACAGCATTCAGTGGATGTTTTAGCAGAGTCGTACTTAATATTGGGAATGCTCTGGACTTGATAATTCTACTTGATTCAGTGAGGGATCTTTTTATTCACTGATGGATCCCTCAGCCACAAGGAGTTTTAGGTAGATACAAAAGGAAGATGACATAATATAGGCATAGAACTCCTTAATCAATCATTAAAACTTAAAAAACAAAACAAAACAAAAAAATGTCTTTGGGAGAAGATTCATAATTCTGAATCCATCGGGTCTGTGAGGACACTTTCAGACCAGGAAATAGACAGACCAGGAAACTGCACCGAGTAAATAAGTACAATTATTTTCATACACCACCTGACCAATAAAACAGGAGATATATTTTGTATATTTCCAACTGCCTCAGCAGCAGCTTTTACCAAAACTATCATTAACTATGGTGCCTGAAAGATAAATCACACAGAAAATTGTACATATAAAGTTTTATTTCAGTCTGAGGCTCAGCTCTAATTAAATAATATTGTAACCCTTGTGTAAAAATTATTATTATGAAGTTTACTATTATTAAGATTATTATTGTTAGATTTTAATAATAAATTTAATTTTTAAAAGTGTAATATATGACCATTCCTAAGTGTAAGCTTATATGCACACACAAAGCATGTATAAAGGTATGCCATTTTTACAGAAATTAACCAATCTTCTAGGAAAAAGAAAACTGCTTTATAAGAATTCAGTATGTTCAGAAACAATTTTCCCTACAGAAATCTAAGCACCATTACACAACATCTTGATTATAAACTTATCCTAGCATTAACTCTACTAGATTAGGCAAAGGCATTGTTAGTGGTGCTAAGATGGGGAACTAAGACATTAAATAGATTGTTTTGCAAAATACATGCAGTATTACCCATTTTTGCAAGAAAGGAAAAAAGTTAATTCAGTTCTAAGATTACTCAGCCAAAAAAGTTAGGGCATACAAGAGTTTATGGAAATGCTAGACACTGTGTTCTATACAGTAATACAGCAACGCTAATTTTGGGTGAAGGGACTTCAGTTCACTAAGTACATAATACACAGTTTAATGAACATTATAAAGCATATATGTGTATACATTTCTAAATCAGTTCCAGTTTTGCATTTGGTAAGATACAACACCATTGCTTTACCCTTATATTAATACAGGTTTTGCAATAACCTATTGCTAAAATAAAGTTTGTACCCAGTAATGTTATATTTTAATTCTGATTTTTAGACACCATTTGATACAAACCATCAATGTTGAATACTCCCATTCCTGTCCAGCTAGAGTCTTGAATCGCAAAAAATGAGTAGTTTTAAAAGAGAAAATACCAATGTGGTAGCAAATGCTCACTTCAGAATTTTCAGAAAACTGAGAAGGAAGAAGCAGGCTAAAGTCAGAGGGTTTATGTTGCACCTTCTCTGCTCCTGTCTCTCCCCTCCCAAACATTTATGGTTTTCCATATCTTTAAATTATAAACTCTATGTGTTGCAGTTTGTTGATCTTTCAATGTACAACTCATGAAAGAGCCCCACACCACCTTGCAAGCTGAGAACTATTTGTGTCCTCATTTCAGTACTGGGTCAGAAAGCAGGGCTAATTAGAAAGTGCTAAAGCAAACCTTGGTAAGTCATAAAAGAGCATACTCAGAAGAGAAGTTTTTCTTATGCTTTTGCTGCTCAAATTGCGCCTACTCTTTGCAATGACCCAAAAACTATGCTGTCCAATGAGCACTGAAAGCACAAAGAATTTTTTGTCTCCTACTCTCCCGTGTGTCTTTCTGCACTTTACTGTAGGAGGCTCATAAAAAGGAAGCATCTGGGATGAGGGTCTTTATTTAGCTGAACCATAATACTTTAATACAAGTGTAATGAACATAACGTGTTGACTTGCAAATGGAATAATTTAAGATCTTCACATGCACCCTTTCAATAAAACAGTACTTTAAGAACACTTTTTTAAACTAATGCATTCAGAGAATGTATGCAACTTCTATTATCTATTCATGAATCTGCTATTCCTTCATACACTTTAAATAAATGTTGAATTGACTTGCCAACTAGTTATAGAGCATTGCTAAGCAAGCCTCAGCACAGGAACTTCAGCTCTAGTGTTCTGGGTGACTTATGTAATACAAGAGGCACTTGGATTTCTTGGAAATAAGGAGTTACGTGAGATGAACTCCTCAGCCTGCATTTGTAGTACAGTATTTCAGCAGCCAAATAGAAGCAGTGCTATTTCTAGGTCACTGCTCCACACAACAGAAATGGAAGTGAGGTTTATTAACTGAAATTTACTTTCAGATGAACAGTATTTTCAGTCCTAAAAAGACACCATAAAAGTATTTTTTATCTGTTCATGCTGAAAGTGTACCCCTCTCATTAACTAAATGGATACCAAAGAAGCTGAAGCCCTACTAAAATTATATCCTTATGTATATTCTATCATAAAATCAACAACATCACTATCTCTATCCATTTGACTGGCAATTTTCAGTTCATTAGAGATTCTTGTCCCTATAGCTAAGGTATGGTGGACAACCTTGACTAGTACTGTGACTGGAACTTTGTCATGTTAGGTCCAAACCCCCCATCCTGAAGTTTTCCTTTCTGATTGTCTGTAGCAGCCAGTGAGGGTCTGGCTTATTCATCCTGCTTACCTCCTGTCAACATGCCCATTTGATGTCTTTGGTAAAAGTAAAGACATCACTGCGAGTGCTGTTTCTGGGAAGGAAGGGAGAATCAAGCCCCATATGCAATTTACTGCAGCAGTTAGTTTTCCTTTCAGATGACTAAAATGCTTGCTCTCTGATATTGCAAGTTAATGTTAAATTCAGCTAATTTCTTACACAACATCTCTTTGTAATATCATTATTATGATCAGTCAAAATGTTTTGACGTCTTTTAAATTTTCTTTCCCTGAAGTACTACAGATTTTTTAAAAATTATGTTTGTCTCAAAATTAATAGTATTTTGAATGAAATATACACTTGTGATACATCTCAATGAGTTTTTCCTTTATTGCAGCCCATCATCACGTTCCCCATAAACACTTAATCCACAATCCGCTTTAATGTAACATGTGCAGAAAACTGAGGCAGGGGGAACACACAACACACACACAAGAGAAACAATTTCTGAGAAGATTAGCCCATAAAAGAGGTCTTAAAAAACCTTCTACTATCCATCACAGAACACATCCTGACAAATTATTTCAGGGCTGGCATTTTTCATCCAAGAAGTCAAAGTTTTATTGAGGTAAAAGATCATGCTGCAATCCTACCCCTTGCATTTACAGTGAGGCTATGGATTCCTTATGATCTATTTTCCTTACTTGAGAATTGACTCAATATAAATTATAAGAGTGTCTGTTTTTTCAGAGCTTCTAATATGGTCTAGATTATTGCCTGGCTACTGTAAAATACTTTTGGTTTTGTTTTGGCTTTTTGGTTTTGTGGGTTTGTTGTTGGGGGTTTTTGTTGGTTTGTTTGTTTCTTTCTTTCTTTCTTTTTTTTTTAAGCAGAGTTGGAAAGACGTATGTCCTGGATATAGGCAAACCTACTCCAGGATTAAAGAGATTGATGTTTGCCCTGGCTGCCATTTCTGTCTCCTGTCTCTATTGTTCTCGTGTTGATGATAAAAAGATGTTTCTTGTTGTGGTGTTTTAGTTACATCAGAGTAACTGAGGGTGAGGAGAGAAAGGGAATGAGCTTGACTTCATATCTGTGGTTCTTTGAGCCATAGCAATAATCAAGATTAAAGCAGGTGTGAAGGCTGTTATCTTTGTGACCTTTTTGTTTTTGTTATTTATTATGGAAAGAAGTTTTGATCTCCATGGATTTCAACATTAGGTGACACTGAAGAAGAATTACCTTCAGTTAGAATAGATCCTGTTTGTAGGTTGAACTAAATGTTTTAAATGTGAGCAAATTAAATATACAGAGGATACATTATTTGACTAATACTGGGCAGAAAAATGCCTGTTCTCTGCTGAGGAATGCTTTGGTCAACAAATTGTAGTCCTCACTTTGGGCCAGTTTTCCTTTGAAATATATAATAAATGCTGCGGATGCTTCAATGTCAAAAAAGAAGTGAAAGGGCATTGTTTCAGAGTCAGTAATAAAGGTCTCATATAACATTATAATGCCTAGCAGTTGGTGGCTTTCAAGATTAATGCCCAAAGTTACGTTGTAATAATGCAGAATAAAAATCAGTCCTCACATGAGACAGTTACAGCATGTGTACATTTATCACAGCTTAGTCTCTGGGGCTCTGTCTTAATGGCATGTAGGTGTTTAATAAGTGTTTACACCACAAAGCTGCCCTCTCCAGATGACACTCCTGCTACTTTCACAGTATGGTGACAGATAAATAGAGAACAAACAACTCCTGCACTAAATAAATTAAGCAATAATGGCATAAGATTAATGCAGAAGAATAATTATGACAACCAGGAAAACAAGGCAATGAAAGTAACAATCTGTTTGCTTAATGCATTACAGCTTGTCATTCTTTTGCAATGAAATTAGAAAGAAATTCAAAGCAACTAATGTTTCACCTAGAAAAATATGTCTCTGGAAACACAGAGTGAGAACAAAGAGGGGTTTCTGTTGGAGTATATTGGTTTTCCTTTCCCCAAACTGACCATGTATTTTTCAGGCAGGCATTTTATTATTGTGACAGAATGTCGAGGGATTACTACAGACAGCGTATGTTTACCTTGCCTTTCACATTCAAGACTTCACTCAACCTGCTATTGCCATGGAGAAATTGTCTAACATATCCCATTGGTGTGATTCAATAGGAATTCTAGATTTCCCCTGAAAGCGAATGTATGGTGAGTCTGAGTTAGGAGTCATGACAGGACTAAATTAACCTTGTTAAAATATGATGAGAAAACACCTACTAAAATAAACATATTTCACTGTAAATTTTACCCCTGGTATTACACTTTCACTTCTGCACTATTATGAGACAGTGAAACTTGTAATTTAGAGATTCTTGGAAAGATAGATGATAAATTGGTTTATTTTAAGAACCTATTACAGGTTCCAACGTTTTACTCAAATTTAAACTGTGTTTTTGAGAGGAAGGAGCTAATAGTGTGGCAGTGTAATTAAACACAAAAAAATCAAAAGACAAGTTACCAAAGAGACATTTGAAAGTTATTTTTTAATCAAATTTTAATTATATGCAAACTTGTGCGTTATTTCATACAGTTAGTAGTAGAACTCTTTAAGTATGTTATCATTTAAAGATGCTAAGGAATCTATCCACTAAATTCCATTTTCAAGTGAGTCAAGTTAAAGCACGTTGTTTAGGGTCCAAGATTTAAAACTTGCCAATATTTTAATGCCATCCCAAACCTGCATCATCATATTTTTCCTTCTTATTTGGTTTACTTAGCAATAGTTTCTATGTCCTCACCCAATAGGAAATAAGTAAATTACAGAATGTGAAATGTGCTCCAAATGCCTGGCTTTTAGCTTTGACTCACAGAAGAAAAAAGAGTATCTCCAGCTGCTTCCACTTATTGTTGATCCACTCCCATTGTTCTGAAATACTTCTTGAATTGGGTGTAGCTGGGGATTAAACAAAAATAACCCAACTTCTTCAGAAATCACTGTCAAGATCCTTGAAGAGGAGGTGGAATAAGCACTTTAAAATTTTTTGTTTGTGATTTGAGTCATACATTCCTGACTAACCCGTGAACTGCTGTTACAAAGAATGGGGAAGACCTTTAAAGCTGAGTGTGATGAAGAACTGAAAAATTTACTTGGGTGTTTTACAGACTTGCCATCACTGACTGCTTCTAAGTCAGGATGAGACGGTTTTTCACTTGTTGGAAAAAGAGGAACAGCAAAAAACCCCCAAACCAACAAAAATCAACCACCCCAAACCCCAAATAATGTCTTTTTACAAAATTATTCCAAACATCGATGCATTTCTCCTAGACATCTTCGTCTAGGCCTGCAAAGGAGATGATCCCACTCGAGTGATTGGCATCCAGCTAGTCCTGTCAGTCCTCTTTGGTTATGGCAAAGGCTGTACCACAATGCAGCTTACAAATGGACAAAATAGTCTTATCTTGTGCTGAATATTGCTACCTCAGCTAGACACGGAGAGTAAGGTGATGGGGTCTGCTTTACAAGTATAAAGGATAATTGATTTTATTAAAGCCAAATATGGCAAAGTTTTAAGGAGGCATAGTGGCTGGCACAGCTAAGAAAAGTAACAATTTTTTTAGTGTTCAAATAATTTATTTTCCCAGTTATTAGCTAATCTAATAAAAATATTATATCTCTGTCTAGATCATGTCCTGTCATCATGACCAAAAGCACTTTTATAATTCAGGTTTTAAGAAAAAGTCAATAGAGTTTCTCTGAACACACCACTGAGTATTGAAACTGGGAGCTCTCTTGGCACAGAGATGGGAAACAGTGATTTCTTTCTCCAGTTTCTGAGAGAGACTGAAGAAATGGACAAACAGAAAAAATATGTTTTCCCCCTGACTTAATGCCAATATACTGATTTGATTCTGTTCCCTATTAGTAATAGGCCCTTTCTGTTACAAAGATCTGTCTTCCAGTGATTATATATAGTATATTTCACATCTGCTACTGCCAGAAGAGCTTAACATGGCATATGACAGAGTATACGACAAGAGAAATCTGACAGAATCCCTCCATCACGGAAGACTCAGCCAGGACAGTGAACATGGGTATCATCAAAATTTTCACAGTCACCAGTTCTAAGTGCAATAACCCAATAAATGTTTTGCAAACAATGTTAATCCTGCTAGAAACAGCTGAATGAACCCTTCTTGAGTTATCCTTTACAGAAGAGATGAAAAGTGACAGTAAAAAAGAGTATCTGCTTTCAAGAAGACATAATGCACGATTAGTTGAGATCATGGGGGAAAAAAAGAGGCATTTGCACGTATTTTTAAATACTGAAATGTTGTAATACCACTAACAGATTTTTTTCTTCTGAAGGAGTTACAAAGGAATGGTAAGTCTTAATCACTGGATATATTAGGAAAAAAAAATATTCCTTACAGCTCAAATTGAGTTTGACTTGCTGTTTAATTTACTTTCCATACTTATATTGAAGACCTCTTTCTTAAATGGCTTTATTTGTCATTCTTGCTTGTGCAGGACAGGCTAGTATACAAAAAAAAAAAAATCCCATTTCATGTTAGCAGCTATAGTTTTTATAGCTAATCCTTATTTTTGTAAGAATGCACAATATGTAGTAACCACTTACTGCGCATAAACGCAAGAAAATCCTTAGGAAGAAATGCAACTTTATGGTTTTTCTTCCAAACAAATGGGAAAAACAGGACTTCGTGGTAAAGAATTTTTCTCTCTAAGTGCTCAACAGGAAGATTTCATCCTTACAAAAATGGTGTCAAAAATCATAAAAAAAAAGACTCCTAAACTGTGGTAGACTGTAATTTAGGATTTCCTTTCAGAAAAGAAATTGAAGCTCATTATTGAAGTCATTACTCTTACATGGCTTTGACACAACAAGACCTGTTTCTGATCCTTTTTTTTTCCAGGTAAGCAGATTAACTTTGTCAAAATCTCTGCCTATATTTCTTCTATATATAAAGAACATATTTTTCTACGGCAAATAACCCTTGATCAAACATTTCTACCAGTCTTACTCAGATAAGTATTAAAATCATACTGTTTTCATGTTTTTCTTATTCTAAGCTACATTTAAGCTACACAATGTAGTTTTCCTATTTCTCTCAACTTCTTTAAATCATTTAAATTTTAGCTTTTTCCTCCCAAAAAGTTACTTTATGTTGACATGCAGTTCAAGAAAATTGGTATTTCCTTATTACTGTGATGTAACAAAATGCACTTTGACAGCAAGCACTTTAGTATCCAATTTTGCCATGCTCTCTCGGGAGTTTGTCATAGCAACATTGGATGTTATTTAACAGAGATCATTCATTGCAGAATAACTGTATTTGGAAATACTGGCACAAATAACTATGAGTTGGTGTTGGTGCCACTCTAATGCTGAGCTGATCACAGTAAATGACAATGGGGATGACACAAGGGCACTTCAGTTTTCCATCACCACGATGCCACTACAGAAACAAATCATTCAAAGGTATCAAGCAAATGCAATCAACACACTGTTCCCTTCTTCTTGAAGTTCAATCCTCAACCCCTTTAAAAATAAATAAATAAATAAAGGGTTCAGTGGGTCATTTGTTGTTGTGTTTGTTTTTTTTAATTATTTATTTATTGGCTTTTGTTAGGGTTTTTTTGTTTTTATGGGTTTTAACAGTTTGTTACCTTTTTCAGCATGTTCTGCACCCGACTTTCTGACTATGTAAGGGCACAAGTAGCTTAAGCTCAGCGAGCAATAAATATAGTTTATCACTGTAGTTGTACAGTGTTTCTGAATCCTGTATTTCTTATGTACCCCAAGGGCCGCAGCAACGAGCAAGTCTGTGTTTTTCCCCCTTCCTTTACAATATGATCTTATATATAAAAAAACCCCAAAACCCAGTATGTCTTTTTCCCAGCTTACATTCTACCATTTCTTTTTAGTCTCACATCAGACTTCAAAGTGACTAAACAATGTGACACACACACACACACACACACACAGACTTATGTAGGAAATTTCAATTTTACTAATACTTCACGTTAAAGGAAAAAACAAAACAAAACACAAAAGACACACATCATAATAAACCCATAAACCACCCACTTACAGCACCACAAGTAACACAGAATACCAGTTAGCTATAAGAGGCCAAAATTAAGTCAGGACAAAACACTGATTAAGTCTTTATTGATAAAAAAAAAAACTTAGTATAAAAAAATGGTTCATTCTGTACACTGAGACAAAGATGAAACTACACAATAGCAGTACAGTAACATATGTTACAAATCAATTTAAAGATTCCTGTAAGCTATATCTCAGAACTGTGTTGTTTTCTGTTGTCATGTGCCACACATTTATACCCTCCACCAGAATAAAGCTTCCTGAAGCAGCCACTTGATAAAGTTATATTTTACATAACCATGACAACCATTAATCCAAAATGAAAAATGTTGGCTACGTTATTGTTTGCTATCTTTAGTCCATCCAGTGATGGGCAAAGGTCAGACAGGTTTAGTGACTGTAAATCAAGAAGTTGCATAAATAGTTGACAGAAATTACATCATAAATACTTGCAGGTTTTTAGGACCTCTGATGTATTTTAGTCATACCTGGTACAATAAACAACCTGATGTACTGCTTTGCAATGTTGAAGACCAAATGAAGCTATGTTACAGTATCTTTCAAGAGCATGAATCATTACAAAGGCAGGCTTTATTAATAACATTAATGTGATTACTTTGATATGGAAGACTTTGCCAGGTCTATCACATAATTAAGCTGAACAGTGAACAGAGACAGGATTATTCACTTGAGAACAAGTAACTCTTCAAGCTACAGCAAAGCAAGTGAGAATAATCTAAAACAGAGCTAAGAGTACCCACTCTGATTAAGGTTGCTCTTGTGCTTAGATGATGTCAATGTCCATTACAATTACTGTTTTTTTATGTCCCTCTTCTATCCTGTTCTGAAATACCAACATGCATAGATATGAACAGAAATCATACCTGGGTGTTTGAGACTGAGATCTATGCATCCTGCTCAGATAAAGAGACCAAATTAATTCATGTTTCTTCATGTAATCAGGCTTTCTAAAAGCAAAGCTATTAACAACCCTTCTTGTAAACTTACTCCCTGTAACTGGTACACAAATACTTGATAGAAAACCATACAGCAGTCCTACTCTGGATTATGTATGTGCATCTTGTTTACATGGGCATGACTGCCTACAGAGCTGGTACCACGTACTGCAAAGTCACATTCTTCTCCTAAACCTATAATACCTTACTTTTACTGTCATTTTTCCCCTAACTATCCAGTAAGTCATGAGGATATTTAATCCTGGTAACTTCCATTAGAGAGACATCTCATCATACAGGAACTCTATGATGAACAAGGTAGGCCATGGACCTGTCCATTAAGCAATATCATTCAAGCTACTGACAAATATTTTAAAAGTACACTTTTCCATTCTTTGAAAGGTTTTGTTTTCTTCTTGCAGCTGAATCCAGACAATAGGAAGATTCCAAGCCTCTTGGATAAACAAGCCTATATGTAGCATCTCTGTCAGTAAAGCCAGAATGTTGTCCTCTTCAGCTGTTGGTACTACAGAAATATATATAAAAAGGTATGAGTAGAATTATCATTATATTTTCCTCAAATATTTTTATCTGCCTAAGCATTTTTGAATGCATTCATATCAGTTTTTTAATATAAAGACAAACAGGTAAGCTGCATAAATGGGTGTGCAAGTGTTATAGGCAGAAGATTAAATAAACATCACTAGCACCTGCTTAATGTGAAGTAGTATACGAGCTCATTAATCAAAAATGAAACATGGGAAGCTTCTACAGATATATAGTTGCAGTACTTCTTAATCAAGTCATGAAAAATAGCACTCCCATATTGTTCTAGCTATTATTTGTTTAGCAACGCTTCGATAAAAGGCAAGTGGAATGAATAAGTCATCCCTGTCTATGTAAAAACAGAACTCACCTGCTTGTTGATAGTGTTTTTCTCCTGACAGCTGGTGGAGATGGTCCACTATGCAAAAAACTTTTTACCCACCAACATTTATCAGTTGACTCGGGTAACCCTGCCAAACGAGAAGAAGCCCACATCATTAAACACTGATTAAATAACATGTAAAAGTAGAAGATTGTTTGAAAGAAGGGAACAATACCATGATATGATTTGTCCTGGTCTGTAACATACACAGAGTCTGAACAGCAGGAGGAGCTGGAAGAAACACTGGATTCCGAGTCCTGTCTTGCTGTTCATGGAACAAACACATAATGAAAAAATGCTTTGAGAAAATATACTATGTCTATGCCAAGAATTTTTCAGACCTACTGCCATCTGAGAAAAAACATATCTAAAGTTTTAAGTTTACTCAGCCACAAAGTATAATTTTTATATTATATACAATATTCTACTACAAAGATGTTTACATAAAAACTTTTATGGAAGTTGGTCTCTTGCTCTACTTACTCTTCACTTAAAACCATACTGAGATGTCTTTGTGTAACTTTCATTGAAATCAGTAACAACTATTATGATTGTGTACACACTGCTATCAAAACACCAGTCTGGCTCTTGAATATTCCAGTCCAAAACAACCTAATTGCTATACTCTCCATAGTGGCACAACTAAATACTATAGTTGCATTGCAGGATCTATCCTGAAGAGAGGGAAGCTAACACACCAGATATACTCTCAAACCAGTGATTTGTTAATATTCAGAAATACGTATTTAGAAACAAAGATGAGAGCCGATGATGTTTTGCATGTAATCCTGCATAGTAAATACGAAGTACAGCTAAAAGTTAGGACTTGCTGGGCTAACATTTTTCCTATGCTATACATATATATATATATATAAAAATAAATGAGGTTATACATGCCTAATGAACAGTTCCCATCTTCCCCCCCCCCC
>JAAWXA010000005.1:16113840-16148238 GCA_038090715.1 Florisuga fusca
CCCGCACCCGGGCCGTCACGCCGCCATCA
Source organism: Florisuga fusca (assembly GCA_038090715.1). NCBI lineage: Eukaryota > Metazoa > Chordata > Aves > Apodiformes > Trochilidae > Florisuga > Florisuga fusca. The sequence continues at coordinate 16,113,870 of JAAWXA010000005.1, forward strand.
CGGTTCTCTGTCGTGGTGCCCTCTGTCGCTGTCCCGGCTGCCATCTCTGAGCATTGTCTGGAGTGCGTGAAGTGTGGAACAACTGCTGAGTTACGGAGTTCTTCTCTGCCCTGTGGGGAAAGAGTGTGTATGTGGGTGAAACAAACACACACCTGTTATACTAGAGGATTTTATTTTGTTTATAAACACCATAGGATCATCGGGTGGTTTGAGATGGAAAGAACCTTAAAGATTATACAGTTCCAACCCCCTGATATGGGACATATCCCACTAGACCAGGTTGCTCGATGTCTCATCCAGCCTGGCATTGAACACCCTTCCAGGGAGGAGGCATCCCCAACTTCCCTGGGCAACCTGTGCTAGTGTCCCACCACCCTCCCAGTAAAAAATTTCTTTCTAATATGCAATCTAATTCTACCCTCTTGCAGTTTAAGCACTTCCCCCTTGTCCTATCACAACATACCCTTATAAAAACTCCTCTGCAGATTTCCTGTAGGCCCCCTCAGGTACCTGGAGGCCTCTGTTCTCCAGGCTGATTAACCCTACCTCTCCCATCTTGTCTTCATAGGAGAGGTGCTCCAGTCCTCTGATCATCCCTGTCACACTCCTCTGGGCTTGCTCCATGTCATTCTTATGCTGGGGACCCCAGAACTGAGCACAGTGCTCCAGGTGGGGTCTCATAAGAGCAGAGTAGATAATGTGTATTACTGTGCACATATGCTGGAGACAGTGAAGTCAATTGACTGTTTTCCACTCTCAGTTGACTGTTCAAGTCAATTGACTATTACTAAGTGAAACCCGTGATCATCTAAAGTCTTGGTACAGTTAGAACTAAGTGCAAGATAGATCACAAAATATTTTGTTCCCATAGAAATCACACAACTCACTAAAATCTTGTAATGCTATCTCATGGCAAAACTTGTCCTAAAACTGTTACCTCACCTTTCAGGGCTGTCAAATAACAAATAGATTTTGTCTGTTTGAATTGCTACTGCTTCGAAAGGAAATGTTTTGTTAATGTTTTTCATAGCAGGAGCTGGGGGTAAGAACACAGTCATGTGTGATGTGTGATACAGTCTTCTGTGACATATCCAACTATTTAGGTAGTGTGTCCTAACTCAGATAAGAACATAAAATTATAATATTAATTAATATTATTAATAATATCTCCTATTATATTTGTACGGATGTAAAGCATACTGCAGGGAAAGTGCCTCTAAAATAATACTCATACAGCGGTTGTAACAGATACTCATAGAATCATAGAATTGGCTGGGTTGGAAGGGACCTCAGAGATCATCAAGTCCAACCCTTGATCCACTACCGCTGCGGTACCTGCTGTCATAATCTTGATGTTGTGGTGGGCTTTCTTGAGCAAATTGAAAGTGCTCACCTTTGTGAAATCTGCAAGATTGACACAAAAAAATACTTTGCAGCTGGGTTAATACCAAGCACTAGCACCAATGCACAGTAAGACTAGAAAATTTTACATATTTTTTTATACCCCATTCATTATGTCTCTACCCCCTGTTGCAGCTCCTTCTTTATGGATATCTAAACGTAACTGAACAGTTAGCTCATTGTATCAGTAACCGCTTTTCCCATAATAATGAATTTCCATTTTGAGGCGTATTCTATTTGTGACCAATAAACTTATACACCACTCCCTTTGTTTTGTCACCAACAACACCCTCACGCTGGGCGATCTGTTCAGTGGGCAGATCCATTCCTGAAAGAAGGGAACCTTTTCTCCAGTGAGACATAGGAAGAGCTCCTCTTGGCTCATGAAGGTGGGTGTGCACTGTGTCATAGACAGAGCTACAAAAATTATCATGTATTGTCATATATTGTTGTATCTGCCGTTCTCTCTCAGCTTTAAGATACTGTTTTAATCTACTCATAAGTTTTTCAAGGATATTACTTTGTCAGAAAAAAACCTATTGAGGCTCTAACACTCCCATGGTCTATTCATTGTTTTTGGCAAGAAAGCAGACATAAATGGTTCTCTTGTGATCCTCGCAAATATCCATCTATATTGGAATCATGCAAAAAAACTCATGAGCTGGGGAAAAACAAGTCTGTTAAACTTTAAATTGCTTCACTGCTACATGTGTGTTATTTTACTGTATCATTTCATGTACATGGTCATTTACCAGCTTTGTTCTGGAGCCCTGTTTCATGCATTTCACTGGAATAGAAAGTACTTGTTTCATGACAAGTTTTCCCACTCAATGTAGCATTATGTTATCTCTTGTATTTTCTTCAAGTAATTCTCTGAATACAGAACTACTGATTTCACCAGTTTTTTCTTTTTCTTCCATGGTTATTTTGACAGAGTACCTCTAAAATACTAGCACATTTGTTTTCAAGCATTGCCACAAACCCAAGGCATGCTGTTTTCTTCAGTTAACAAGTGAGAATTCTGCGATCCAAAGAAGCTAGGATAAAAGAATCCACAGAGCTTAGATGTTTCGTATGAGAGCAGTCTAAGACTTTAACTTTTTTATAACTATTTGTCATTATAACACATTTCTTTTACTCACCTTACAGCTTTACTCACCAGATCCAAATCTAAGCACTCAGCACAATAATAAAGCAGATTCTCATCAGACATGGGAAAAAATAGTTAGTGGCCACCTATACTAAATGTACGTAGCTTGCTTGGCATTAGTTACAAACTCAGAGGCAAGGTTATAATTTAACTTTCAAGACAGCATTCATTTGCCTAATAATCACTGACCTGTTTTTTTCTCCCTTGAAACCTTTGTTGCATTCACTACTCAACTTCTGTCACAAACATGGAAGAAGTCCTACTAAATGTACTCTACAATTTCTTTCCTTAAATGTACAAGTTCAGTTCCTATCCATGCTTCATGCTAAGAGGCAGGGGCCCTATGAAATAAATAGTACATAATCCCCCATTTTACAAAAATGCACTTAGAGAAGGAACTTTCTCAGTCTTTTGACAGACTAATATTGTGACCTAAACAGCAGCATTCATTTTATAGCTATGGATGTATAACCATAAAAATGGAAAAAAAAACTACTACATTATAATTCAACTCAGGAATACTTTCAAAAGTATAACTTAACTTTAAAAATTAAAGCAATATGACCCACTGAATGAAGCAGTCTCCCATCTAAGCCTGACAGGATTACCTGGTATAACTTTGGTTTAGACATTAAAACATCTCAGCCACAACAACAAAAACAAAAGAACAGTCTATATTAAGCTTCACCTTGAAGCTGTCCTGTTAATTATTCACTAGTCAAGGTTCAGCTGATAAACTTAGCTACTCTTTCAGTTCCTGGAATATCTGTGAGAATGACGACAATTGTTTTAGGGACTTGTTTTGGGTGTTTTCTTCCATGCAGTTTTGTGATAATGTTTGGGGTTTTTTTACTTTTCTTTTTTAGTTAACCTTGTGGAGGAGTATTGTGGCATTGGAATTTTTACAGTGTTGCTTCATGGCTGTGTCCTTTGAATGACTGTATGGGTAGTCTGACATCAATGCTTAGCGAGATGACAACAGTTCCAGTGAAAGCATCTTTGCCCATGCATATGTAGGAGGTACATTTTTGGCATATGTGGGTAGAGTATTTCCTCTTTCCAAGCTTCTGGAAGAGCAGATTTTGCACAGTTTCATTGCCCAGTATTATTGACCCTCCACAATTAACCTTTCTATTGAATTTTGTACAGAAAGAATAAATCACTCTTACTTGAAGGAAATTTTGTTTTAATTTCACAGTATTATTCTCCATGACAAGGCCAAACTTCCCTGGGTAGTATTTTGTAATGGATATATGATCATGTTCAGAAACCTTTCAGAAATATTTCCTTCATGCATCTTTCAGTAACTAATTACTCACTGTCTCAACGAATTGTTTTTCATGCCTGTACTGTTGAATTGTGAGTGGAGTCTGTAAAAAGAGGCTTGCATTAAAGAAATTAGGTAGCTCCACTATGTAAAGTAACATACTTTCACTATACAAAAGAAAGTTATCAAAATATATTTGGTTTCTTAGCTGCTTCCAAGGACCAATGCCAACACTTACCTTTTTTATTTGTTTTACTCTTCAAATATTACCCCCAGCCAGACAGCTCAGCAAGAATGCAGGGCTCATCTGTCAAAACCAAGAGGATTTGAGGAACTGATGAAGAATTAAATGGCAGGGTGGAAGAGAAATGGAAATTTATATTCTCTTTAGACTGTGAAAGAGACAAAGAGCCATAGAACCCCTGGGAAGAGCCTGAGCACAGACAGGAAAGGAACAGCCTTTCTCTTCACCACTGCAGTGTGTGGCACCTCTGCAAAACATCAGCTTTGTAGTAATGACCACTCTCAGTCCTGAAGTGATTGCTTACTGTTAATTCTGGCACATATTCTTTTAGTTTCAGTTTTAACTTTAATTCTTACCACAAATGTGAGTGGGACAGTGAAAAAAAACAATCAAACCAAACCAAATTTAATGATGAGAAAAATATTAAAACTATTTTTTTTTTTTTTAAATTCCTGGCCATTTAGGAGATCAGGTGAGATGACACTGAAAATAAAAACTACTGAACTCTAGACTCCATGCAGCATGCTTCTTATTGGTGCACATTGCCTGAAATGTCAGCAAAAGTAGGGAAAACACATATTTTGACCTGAAAACTGCACTGCCAGAATACTGGAAAAGACTATACATATTGCTAAAATGTTAGTACAACTTTTGCACTTCCAGTTTAGAACATCAGGTTTTCAAAAGCTAACAGTTGCAAGTTTCTTTTCATTCAGTTCCATGTCCAATACAGCACTGCACTTATAAATAACAAAGATTTTAATGTGTGCCATTTCCCGTGTATTTCACTGTTTCACTTAAAACACATTTTTCTTTAGATCCAGATACAGTTTTCCCAGACTTGATGAATTTCTTCCAGCAAGCCACATTTTTTTCATCTTTCTAAGAAGGTGTATGAATACTTGGACTTCTTGCTACTTTCATCTTTCAAGTATTCAAAAAAAGACTTATGGTTCCAGTATAACCAAGTACAGGGGTTATAAACTGTATCCCTACAAAATCAAATCACAGAATCACAGAAAGTTAGGGGTTGGAAGTGACACCAAAAGTCCAAGCCCCCTGCCGGAGCAGGGTCACCTACAGGAGGTAACATGGGAACACATCCAGGAGAGTTTTGAATGTCTCCACAGAAAGAGATTCCACAACTTCCCTGGGGAGGCTGTTCCAGTGCTCTGTCACCCTCACAGAAAAAAAATTTCTTACCATGTTTATATGCAACCTCCTATGCTCAAGTTTATATCCGTTGCCTCTTATCCTATCATTGGGTATAATTCAGAAGAGCCTGGAACCATCCTCCTGGCTCTCTCCCTTTACATATTTATAAACATTAATGATGTCATCCCTTATTCTCCTCTTCTCCTCAAGCTGAAGCTCCCTCAGCCTTTCCTCATAAGGGAGATGTTCCACTCCTTTAATCTTCTTGGAGGCTCTTTCAAGCAGTTCCCTGTCCTTCTGGAACTGAGAGGCCCAGAACTGGACACAGTATTCCAGATGGGGCCTCACCAGGGCAGAGTAGAGGGGGAGGAGAACCTACTGACCACCCCCCTTCTAATGCACCCCAGGATGCCATTGGCCTTCTTGTCCATGAGGGCACATTGCTGGCTCATGGTCATCCTTCCATCCACCAGCACCCCCAGGTCCCTTTTCTCTGCTTTCCAAGAACTCAGTCCCCAACCTGTACTTGGGGTTGTTCCTACACAGGCGTAAGGCTCTTTGTGTCATCACATATTACATGTGTAGAATATATAATCCAAAATAATGTAATTGGGTAAAGCAAAACTGAATCATAAGCATATTTATATAGTCATCTAATATGTCCCTAAGTTTGATTGAACTCTAGAGACAAGAAGAATTGGCTTGCTTTTAAATTTCACATTCAATACAGAGATGCAGGCCAAAACCACGCATATCTTAGAATCCTTGTCTATTTTGGTTCAAATAAATATTTTATTCTGTAGCATCCACTTATTCCAGTTGCTGTAAACAGTACTGTGCGTTTTGATGTGCACACACAAACTCTGCTCTCAATTCATTTCTGTACTTTTTCTCTCTCAGTCCTTGCAAGTAACATGAACTCAGCCCCACCAGAGTGAACACAACCTAACACCTCTGCAGCTCTGCAAAGACATTTTAGAAATTGCTTATAACCTTGCATGCTCCCAGGTGTGTAGGCACCATTCCTCTGCACTGAGCCATGACATCCTTATCATCCTCATTTCTTGGTTGTCTTCTGTTACCAGGCCAGATGCTCAGAATAGAGCAGCATGCAGTGCCAAAAGAATAAAGAAGCTTGTGAACAAGAAGGACACATTGTCCTGGTTTGGGCCAGGATAAAGGTGATTTTCTGGTTTGCACTTTTGCTTTCAGCTAAGTCTCTTGTAAGTAGCTGCACTTGCTGAAATTAACAGCAAGTTTCTCAGACAGTGTCTGCTTCTAGGACTGATAACACTTTATAAAGTGACACCTGAAGAAGCATGAAAGTCTTCATCCACTCATAAATCAGACCAGGCTGCAGAGAGGCTCAGTGGAGGAACACCAACAGTGTAGGATTTCTCATGTAACTGTATCAGGCCAGATCCTCAGTTTATTATGCTTGCTGCTTCCTTTTTCTCCCACACTTTAACCAGTTAGCCTCAGAAATTCAAATATCATTAAGACTACCTAGGGACTCTGCCACTTTTTTTCTAGATTCTCCAGGTTTGTTTGTACTACTTGTTCAAATATGCTTGGGACCATTCTTGACAACTGATATGGCATGGCCAATGTTCACACTGTTTTATACTGCAAAATGGTATTGTTATATCCAAAATGGTCTGCAAATAATTGTTTCTTGCTTGTGTCAAATCCCAGGCTACATGGGAATTTCTTGGGAGGGAGCCAGGGAAAACCCTAAGCCATCCCAGGACATTTCTAACATTTCCATAGCATGGACAATCATGATCTATTCCCTGACAAGGTTACCTGGCCTTAATTTAAGGGTTAGCTAATTTTATGAGACATCACTGGCACCTGATATAGGAGATCCAGAGCCCAACAAGCTTGGAATCTTCTAGGCATCCATTTATACATGATTAACATTAGGGTGTAGGTGAGTAATTAGGGTGCAATTATTGCATTTCTTTAGATTGCATTTCTTTACATCTAATGTGTTTACTGTTTCCGTTTCCACAGATGCTGTTGCTGGGAAGTCTTTTGCTCAGGCTGGTGCAAAGCTGCCTCTACACCCCCAGTGCCAAGTCTTCCAGCACAGTGAGAGCTGGTTCTCAGTCTCATTCAGACAACTAGGGAGAGCATTCTGCCTGAAATATGCAACATGTCAGCAATTAAAAAGTAGAGAAATGGCATTGCCAATTCCCACTTCTGTGACAACTTAGGAGCAAAAAGGAGAGAAAAGAACCAGGCAAACAACTTCTCCATCTTACTTGACAGCATTGCTGGACCTTTAGGTACAAAACAGAGACACTATTTCAAGCTGTCTCTATGAAAAAGCAAAGGAAGCCAAGCTGTGCACCTCTCAAGGTAAAAATGTCCAGCATCCCAGCAGAATTTACTCCAACCACAAGTGCATCTCACTGGCAATGAAGGCATAGTTGGCAGCATTAGCTGGAGCTGAGGAAAGTAGATGAGGGCCTTCTTTAGGTCCTCTTATCTATGCATTCTCATACATCTAGGAACACTTTTTTTACATGATTTGTGTGTTATTTGCTGTTACAGGCTGCGTTTGGCCATTTACTATACCTCTTATCAGCGTGTTCTTGTTTTCCTATCTTGTTTTGCTTTTCTATGTTTGTTTTGGCCTTTGATCTAGTTTTCTCTTTTCCTGTTTGAATAAACATGTTTGAACTGCTAAAGGTAAGTTGATCTCTCTTGTTTACAAAGTAATCGTAGGGCTCCTTGCATGACTAAATGCTACAAGGCAGCACAGCCACCTTCTGTGGAGTTCAAAAAAACCTGGAAGACAGCATAAAGAGAAGAAAGGAATTCCAAGAGGCTGAGAAAAGCTTTCAGAAAAGGAGAAAGCAATGTAGTCCGAGACAGACAGTCTGTATGTGAACTGAAAACTGCTTTAATATTTATAGATGTTAAGTTCGTGTATGCCAGACCCCAAAATTTGAAGGTCATAACCTTTGGTCAGAATGGAGGGACAGTGATTGTCTTTTGTTTTCAAGGAAGTAAAAAGTAATAGTTTAGGTTTGAAGGGACCTTTAAAGGTCATCTAGTCCAAGCTCCCCTGCAGTAAACAGACATCTTCAACTAAATCAGGTTGCTCAGAGCCCTCTCCAGCCTGACCTTGAATGTTTCCAAGGATGGGGTACCTATTACCTATTTGGGTAAGTTGTTCCCAGTGTTGTGTAATGGTCTGTCCCTCCATCCCTCCTCCTGTTTCCTATCCTCTCATATCTGTGACAACCCAATCAACTTCTGAAGAATTTACTTGAGAAAAACAGAAGTTGCATAAAACCACCAAATTACAGAAGACTGCCAAAACCAGTTATATACCAAAGCTACCAAAGAACATATTACAGACATGTCAAGCTTTACAGTGGAATGGAAAGGCAATGTGAAACAGTTATTTCAGTAAAACCAGAAACAATTGGCTGATTGCTAAACACTTGAAAGTGTCCTAAAGGACATGATACAAGTCACATATCTTTCTTGAGGTAACACATAGAGAATTAAAATACAGTGACTGCATCACAGTTACAGAACAAGCAAATGCAGTGGAAATGGTATTGAAGGATGTATAGTTTAGCATTCAAGAGACAGTCAAACTGATGCACCATATGATATGCAATGTTTTGAAAGCCTCTAAACATTATGGACTGTTCCTCCCGTGGAGAAATTGATTTACCAGTTCATGAATGTGAAATCTCCCAATGTCATAGGTACCTCCAGCTTGGACTCTTAGACAGAAAAAGAAAATGTAAGTATTCCATAAGTATTTAGGGTGAGAAATAGAGGCTTACTGTCTTGAGGAGAATAAAACAGAGTAGAATTAGATAATTGTTTTTTATTGTTAAATCTAGATACTTCTACGGGAACAGGAATTAGCTTATGATCACGACGTGTGATGATGCCATTGTTCTACCAGTTTATAAAAAGATGGAAATCAAAATAAAAGTGATTGAAGTAATGGTTTAAGAATAACTAACCAATCACTATTACACAGAAAAATATACATTATTTCAAATTTATTGTCTGTTTTCTAGTTTTCTTTTTGCTCACCAACCATTTGCAGTAACATTTCCTAAAGTGGAACAAGGGTGCTAACCAAACACCTTATTTTCTGAAATCTCTCTAATACACAGGCACCAGACCTGATGAAATCAGGGCTAACTGTGGTTCTTAGCTCTGAAATTAGCTCAGAATGAAATACATTTCATTCTGTCAGTCAGTGAAAGAAAATACTGTCTATTTAATAACAGTACCACTGCTGTGGTTGATAATGGAATGAAAGTTGTTATCTGTGGATTGTCAGCTCAAGAGGAGCAATAGATTTGCTGCTGTTGATTAAAAGTTACCATTTACAATTCTGATAATGGTCATGATCAACTGATCACTAGTTGACACATACAATGAGTCACTGTCATCTGTTCTTTCCATGTGAAATAGATGTTCATGTGGTATTATAGATAGATAAAATATAGTACTATAGATAAAACACCTGTGTAACTTATATTAACTGGATCCCTTTTGACAACCAGAGCAAATTACAGAAGACTAAAGAAATGAGAAGATGCTATCATTTCACATCCAGTCCTAATCACGACAGAGAAAAAAAAACAAAACAAAACAAAAAAGTCCCACATTACAGGAAATTTGCACTGCCAGCATCCATGTGACATTTACCTTGATTATGAAAAACAGTCTATCTGACACTTTTATGTGGAAATAGAAATAAAACTTTTCAAACATTTACCTTTCTTTGGTACCTGCAATTATCTAAAAGTCAAGAGTCTTGACCTACCTCGTGTTTGCACAAGTGAAGCTCTATTCAGGACAGAAAAAAAATGTGATCAAATCCTGCATTATCTGTCTCCACCTCTGACAAATTCTATAAATGCTTAGTAAATGCTTAGTAAATAAAGTTTCAAGCTGTAACAAATGATTGAGGCTTTACCTCTGTATCATTATTGGCTATGTTTTTCTTCTGTTTTTGTAACCAACTTTATGGTTTTGTAATCCAATTGCTTGTATGACTGAAGACATGTAGGAGCTAAAGTAGCTGGGAGAAGAACTCTATTAGACTTTATATATCTTTGTCAGCACAGATGCAGAGAATGGAGTATTTGAACTCAGCAAGAGAATCTAGAAATATCTAGAACTAGGTTATGCAACCCTGAAAGTGTCACCTCCACTTCAATTATACTTTCCAGGAGCTTAGCTCCTCCATATCAGCTGAGAGAGAAGAGCTTATAATTGGCCACAAGTGTTCATATTCACTTCTTCACCTTGGAGAAGTGAACTGCTGTCAGCAATTTAAGATGGTTATCAGTTCCCTCGGTAGAATAAAATCCTGCAGCCACTAATCATAGGCTGTCCTCACTTGTTAATGCAACAGCTGCTGCCAGCCTGACAGAGAGAACTGCTACCACATGATATTTGATGCTTTAAGCCCTTTCAGGACTGCCAGAAAGATACTGACCAGCAGTTTGAGAAATAATTGTTAGAGCAGCTTGTCATTATACCTACATCTTTCTCATAAGACACTTTTGGGAAAAGGTAGTCCTGCATGTCTGAAAGAGTTTTGTTATTGGAGCTGGGACATGCACAGAGAGGTTAAAATTAGGCAAGTTGCCAGAACAAAAGTGTTTTGCTCAGCACTGGCTTAGCTCTCACACATCTGCTCTATAACTTACCAAACTGGTACTGTTGACCTTTAGAAGAACCAGTGCCTGGACAGAAATCAGGAGGAGTATTTCTAAGTACTTCTGAGAATCTGGATACAGGTGCTTTTTGATTCACTAACAGATCTTTATTTCTTCAGTCTCGCCTGGGAGACCCAAGGACACCATTCACCTGATGTTAAAGTTTTGGGGGATTTTTCATGAATATTGTTGGAGAGATTAATTCTCAAAAAACCATCTATTTTTTATTTCATCTCATACCTGTAATTTTATAATAAAGTGCTGTTTTCTAAGTAGCTTCTTAAAGAACATATTCACAAATAGAGCAGTTCAGATTCAGCTGTTTAAAACTTTAAGCATATTATTTTGTGCACAATTTACAATATGCAGAATTTCAGGCAAAAGTACACAAGATGATTGTGCACCAATCATAGCAGCACACAGAGCAGACTTAGCTAATCAGAGATTAAAAGTCAAAAAGTAAGAACAAATCCTATGCTCAGACACTCAACACCATGCACAGTTACCATGCTTTTGACCACACATATAGTTTTAGACTTTTTATTTGTATGAAAGTACTTATAGTAGGAACATAAAATATTATCTGTACCAAACAGCATTTCTGAGTATGAAAGCAGTGATTCAGATACAGTTCATTGACCTCGTTCGTTTTAATTATAATCCAGTCAAAAAATATACCCCTTTTTACTACACTATAATTTCTTTAATGTGCCAGAAGTACAGAAAAAAAGAGCAATAGTAAGATCAGAAAATCTTACTGCAGAACTTCACCATTTTCTTACGAAATGTGGTTGCAGAATGTTCTAATAGTAAGTTGTATCAAAGTGTAAGTTATTTTATAATTTTTAAATTGACAGGAACATTGATAGTTCTGAAATTGAGAGTCTAGTAATTTTCAAAGCACTGTTTCCCTTGATTCATTTACTCAGTTTTTCTATTGCATTGCTTAAACTCAAGGAATTAGTCTGTATCAAACATTTCATTTGTGTCATAGGAAGCAGGCTTAGAAAATGTGAACTAATGGTGTAATTTGGTTCTGCCACCCCTCACCAGAGGCTGAAGAATGCCTACAAACATTCTCAAAATGTCAAAGCTCAAAAACAGGAGATCGAATCCCTGAAGAATGGGGCTCACAAAGGCCACCAGGATGGTCCTGGCAGCACCTGAGAAGCACAAGAGGGTCTGTGAAGCAGTTGTGTTCCCACCGACTGAACTTCCCTCCCTGGTTTCCCTGCTGTACTATTCCAGGGACTAGATGAAATCTGTCTTACTCTGCTCTCTGCACTGGCAGCAGGCTCAACTTGGAAAGGAGCATCTCTTGGCTGCTTTATGGCTCCCATTCCATCTTCTGTAAATTTGTAGCGTCTTGCCAAGGGGTCATTAGAGTAATTTTTTTATCATTTTGGTCTTGTGGGATGAAAAAGGCGCAATCTTAACAGCCACCTAAAAAACATCGCACATGTTTTAGAGAAGTGAAGATCTGAATGCAAATATTCAAACCTTAAGAAGTGTGTAATAAAACTTGGAAATTAATCATTAACACTGGCCTTTTGTATATACACATATTTGAGTTACATGGAAATCTTATATGTACATGTTTGCCTGTTCAGCTGTTTCTTCCATGGAGCTGCAACGCCACAAGTCAAGCAAGCAAAATAAAGCCATGTCTACACAGTTCCCATGGCCACAACAAGGAGCCCTCAGGCTGCCTTCTCTGTGTTTGCAGTTCCTTTACTTTGCTGCAGGCATGTTCCTGCTTTGTCAAGGATGAAGATCTCAAGGCCATGACCACAATCATGCAAGTTCTTATATTTCCTTTGAAAGATGTTTCTTGCCCCGGCACAGACTAAAGGCCTGTAGGACAACTGCCTGCTGCTATCTTGCAGCATCTGTGCTCTTCTCAGTGCATACAGTAAGCTACAGTTTGTCAGGTTGACAAAGGACAACAGAAGCAGTAAAAAGCTCCAGGTATGCCCAGATTCAAGAACAATAAAACCCACCACCTTGGATGGTTGCTGGAGACCATTTCACCACTGGATCTCCTAGACTGCACTCTTCAAAAGTTCTGCCAGTGCTAGCGGAATTTCTTCTGTTTTCTGATGCACTAAAATCATAGCATATGCCACAATCAAACTCAGTTTTGCTAAGTTTAGATAATCCTGGGAGACCTCTGTGAGTCCTTCTGGTAATTAACATCCACATGCTACTGATTTTTGGATACAAAAGCTAACCTTCGTGGTTCTCTCTCAGAAACTGCTCAGTGATGGAGATGCATCACACCTCTTTCTGTTTCCCTTTTCCCAGTAGTCTTCTCCTAGGAAGCTGTTTCTGCTAGGCTCCTATATATTTACGGCACAGCAATTTGCTGTTAGGAAATCTGTCGTAGCTGAAGGCCACAACCATCTTCTCCTTTCTGGTCTGGTGAAAGTCTACAGCATACTGGACATAGTTGCTGTATTCAGAGGCAATAGCACACTTAGCTGTCCTAGGTAGGATTTCACAATGACATTTTTCCCTAGCCAGTGTTCTCTGGGCAAGGCCAGTGCTTAATACAGTCACATGGACTGAGAAGCTACAGGTAATTCATGCACACAAGAGTGAGCCATGTGCATATCTACTGCAGGTTTCTGCAGAATTACTGTACTTTCTTCTCAAAAAAGAGGGAACATTCTCATCCCAATGAATGTGAGGTGTGATATGTACAAGCCCAGTGGCATTGTATACCTCTTCCATCAACTGATTCCAGTGTCCATGGAGAGTTCAGGTACATAACTAAAACTGAATAATGGTGAAGGTGCTAGGAAGTGTGATAGGCCCTTTCTATCAAAATGCTGTCACATTCACTTCAGTTTAACAAGTATTTCATGTGGGATGATAGTTCTGAAATGAAGAGTCTAGTAATTTTCAAAGCACTGTTTCCTTTCCCTTGATTCATTTACTCAGTTTTTCTATTGCATTGCTTAAACTTAAGGAATTAGTCTGTATCAAACATTTCATTTGTGTCATAGGAAGCAGGCTTAGAAACTGTGAACTAATGGTGTAATTTGGGTAGGGAATTCTTCTCTAGTCCAACTTGCTGCAGAATTAGAAATGTTTAGCTAGTTCTTTTGCAAGTCCTCAGCACCTACACAGGTTCAACATACTTCATTGTGCATCTTTATCTGGGAGCAGCTTCTAGCTCAGGTGTAACTTAGTTAGTTCTTCTTGTTGGTAGTCTTCAATAGTATTTCTTACTGAGGAGACAGGCACTTCAGGAAGGGAAAGTCCAGCCGGTGAGTTATTCAAATTTTGTGTGGGAGTGCATACGTAAAAAGCAGGTGAACTTGTTTCAGTGCAGTCTATTTAATTCCTTGACCAAATCTTCAGCTGTAAAAGGCAGCAATAATGTTGGGGTTCTTTTCAGTTTTTCAATACAGTTTGACAGGTGAGACTACAAAAGCATTAGCTTATTATTTTATATTTATGAACCAAGCTGATATTCTATAATATCCTGTTCTGATGAGATCTTTTGTTGTACTCTTATTGCCTGCCCTTGTTATCTGACGGCTGCTAGAAATTTTACCCATAGCTGCTGATGCTTTCCCTTTGGATACAATCATGTATTGTTGCCTGTTCTCCCAGTTTGATTTATTTTGAGTGATAAATGGACATCTTAAGGCGGTCGTCAGACTGTAATTTGACTGAACAGATCATATCAGAAAATCACAATTTTCCTGGAGCACTGTGGGAGAGCACCAAGTAATTTCACATTCAGCTATGTATTGGTTCTCTGCAATATGCACTACAATGTTTTTTTCTAGTACTTTTAGTACCACTCTCATATATTGTTATTAATGTTTTGTATGCAACCAGCAACAGGAAAAAAACATATTTACCCACAAAGCATGTGATACTAGGGAAAACATAAAATGTAACGCTATTACCTGTACATAACAAACAATATAATAAGTTGCTTAACATACTATTAAATTTAAATTCCATCATAGGTGCTTGTTCTACCTTTTTTTTATCTTTTTCCTCAAAGCCATTGGAGAGACTCAAATTTGAGCAGCTTTATACTTTCCCTTGAAAGGCTTTTTGACATAGCTACATGTAGGTGTCATTATTCTGTTATTATGTTGCTGTTAGAATATCGGTGCAAAGGGGTTCACTTCTGATTTATAATACTGGAAAGGTCTTATATGTTTTCTTGTTGTGTTTCCAAAATTATAACCTTTCTCGCTTTTGGCTGCTGTTGGTGTTAAGCACTTGTAGAGTTCTAGAAAAAGTGTTATACAAGAAGGAAGATGTATCCCAAAAACCTTTCATATAAAGCTGTTATATAGTAAGCCAAATAATGCATTTTAAATTGTTCATAGCTTCTTACAGAAATGCTTTTATTTTATTTGGAGCAAAACCTCAAATACTGTTCTGTTGAATCAAGGACTGCTTCTGTCAGTCACTGGCTTTAATTCAGTCAGAGAGAGACTAAACGGGTGAGGAAGATCCAGAATATCACTCCATCTTCCAAAAATGTGTTCGAAACAACATCATGTGCTTTTCACCTTTAACCTCCGCTGCCTCTCTAACCAACCCCAAGCGGGGGAGATAAAGAGGATTGCTGGAAGAACAGGAGCAAACATGCACTTACAGGGCATGATAGCACAGCATGCCAAGTTGCATACTACACTGGTAAAAGTCCACTGATACTCTGAGAAACAGGAAGCAACACTAAATCTACCCTGAAAATATCTGTTCTTTAGGGGTAAACTAAGTTTTATTATCTACACAACCTTCTATGAATAATCTATACTACACACTCCTTAAGGAGAACTTGGCTCAATGTAAAACCAGCCTCCAGTGAATATCAAATTAATAATGAATTATTGTATAAATCATTTGCAGCAAATTCCCCCACCCCATAGACTGAGCATGAGCCAGACAGCTGAGCTCATATGTGACTCAAGCCTGGCTTTGCAAGGTGAGCAGAAGGAAAGATTTTTCTCTGCTCTGAGACACACTCGGGACTGAAGGCCTGCCTCAGCATCAGTGACTGTCCAGGGCACAAGACCATCTCAGTGCCCAATTGGATGCTCATCCATACCAGCAAATCCACCCAGTTCCAACTGAGATGAACTCAAGACTATGCTTATACTGTCAGGCTGGGGGGCAGTTTTCAAATCCTCTGCTGCTGATGCTCAGATGGAGTAGGAGAGTTCATCTGGTCCCTCTGCTAATACTGACACTTTCTGCACTCCAGACTGGTTCTGCCCATCCCTCTGCCTTCTGTACAGTCCTTGTGACTAGCTTACAAGTGTGGTAATCTAAGCTGACCAGTTCAGTAGAGTCAAGCCCTAAATAATTATCCCGTTTCTGCTGCACCACATTTAGCAGAAGAACAGCAACAAGAATAAACTGGTTTACCCCACTTTATATTTCCAGCCAAGGTACTCATCTGCCTTTGCGTGAAATAATTCAAATGTAAATTTCCTTCACTGAAAAGTCATGCTGGAGTTGTCTTCAAAAGACGTATGTCAGAAACTCCTTGTTTCAAGCCTTCATGTTAAAAAACCATTATGAATGCTATTTTATGCCTGTATGTTCAAGCCAAGCATTTTACGGTATTTAAAAATTAATAGAAATTGAAAAACCTTTGATAGTGCAAACCTCAGCATTCTGGATTTCCTTTTTAGCTCTTTTATATGTGCTGCCAAAATATTTGGTAACCAGCTGCAACCTTTACCCTAGTTTCACGAGGTACTAAAATAGCCTGTTGTGCTCTAAATGTGTTTCTCTGCTTTTAATTTGCTGTTCACGTATACTATAGAATGTAGCAACCAACAGCCTTTTGTGGGGCAAAGGTAAACTGTGGAGTACAGCAAAAACATCACAAGGAAAATGTTGAAAACTTAATCCTACTTGCAATCAACATCCTCTGACATTTAGGCAAACCTGAGTTCAGATTGCTGAGCTGAACACTCATATGAGACCATGAGTTACATCTAAAGCATGTTCTATCCAATCTCTTTTTTATTCTCCATAAACTCTTTATAATCTGATTTAATATATAAGAAAAGTATTTTAATGTGTTTTAGGCTAAAATACTTCAGAAGCCTAGCATAGGTATAAGAAAATGAATGATTCTGGTTTTGCCTTCCTTAACGCAGCTTGCAGCAGTTTAAAACTTCACAAAAGAAGGCAAAACAAGCTAGAATAATTCTGTTAGTATGCATTAATAATAATTAATTATTATTGATTAAACAAGCCAAATTCTAATTCAACTAAAATCCCACTGATCAGGCAAACTGAAAAAAGCAGACTTTAGGGCAAAGTCCTATAATTGTAATTATTCAATATGCGGCACCTTTTGTCTAAGAGTTTTATAAATATTAAAATCCAGAATGTATTAAGTCCTTGTAAACTGAATTAAAAGGAGTATCTACCCTCAAAAGACAGTCAAGGTCACAGACACAATTTCAGGATTCGGGACTATTCCCTTACCGAATTGCCATGTCCCAAAAGACCAGTGAGAAAAGGAGCCATTACAGGCTGGACAAGGTTGCTTGCCCAAAGGTAACAATAATAAGCTGCATCAAGCCAGAGAATAAATGATCTGCACCGTCCTGATTAGCCTGCAGATTGGAAAGGCATTGAGCATCAATGTATTGCAAATTCCTAATTACATTGTGCTTCATGCTGCACTCTTTGTCTTGATGACTGAAAGCAACATTTTGGCCTTTTTTCTCCATTTTATGCTTTTTAATCTATTTTTCATACAAAGCCAAGATGGAATATGTCTCAAAGACATATTGTTTTAAGGATTTGTGTATTCTAGGATTCTTAGCAACACAAAGAATCTCAAACCTCTGTGGATTTTAATGAATTAAACAAGTCTGTTGATATTGGATTTAAACCTGAGAAAGAACACATCTCTGCAGCTAGAAGCACTGGGAGAGATTTGTCCTTAACTTATTTCCTTTTGTATGGAAATTCTCCCATTTCCATTACTCCTATGTCAACGCATAAGTCTTTTAAAAATGCAATATTGTAGACACAAGTTTTTCTCCTAATGTATTCTCTGTATTTATGTGTTCTTATATATACAGTCTACCTTAAGAATAAATACTGAAAAGTCACACACATGAATATAGCTTAATTATTAATAAATAAAAGTGATATTTTTAAAATTCACTGTAAGACTGAAATCAGCAAGTTGCCAGAGGAAAGCAGAATACTCTGCAGAAAGTGAAAAAAACCCTTTTTCCTTAGCCTTATGCCCAAATGTCAAAGAAAAGAAAGATGGACTCCAGGCAGGCTTTTATAGGTAATGTTTTTCTTAGGAATAGACATGCCAATCTCCTACATTCATAAAATATACATGTTTTGAGGGAAAAAATATCCATTCTTTGACTGACAGAAAAATATAATTTGCAAAGGTTCAAACGGTTATGTTTGAAGCACTGAGGAGGACTGTTTCGGCAGACCAGAGCTTTGTTCTAGTGTCTCTTTTGTGTCCACCAGTAGAGGTATTTTCTACCTAGCTCATGTGTTTTTTATTTTCTTCACTTGGTGAGATGGAGATTCTTTGACTAAATAATGTGTTCACTGTTTTAATGAACACAAGTGTAAAAGCTAGAGCATTCCTTAGTAGGAACAAAATTCCTGACTCAACAATTAAGCAGTGTTTCTTGTTAAAATTGTCAACTCCATAGTTTTATGAATAATATAAAGTATGAATTGTGACACACTGGAACAGGTTGCCCCGGGATATTGTGGTTGCCCCCTCCTTGGAAGTGTTCAAGGCCATGTTGGATGGGGCTTGTAGCAACCTGGTCTAGTGGGAGGTGTCCCTGCCCATGCAGAGGGGGTGGAACTGGATGATCTTAAAGATCCCTTCCAATACAAAACATGCTATGATTCTATGATCCTATGATTCTGTGGTTAAAGAAGGTATTAAACCTAAATTTGTGTGCTTTTGTCATTTTTTATTTTACCTTTAATATTAAGGAAGGGTGAACTCTATCTACATTCAGTAATATGTGAAAGCTATTGAATTCTTACCCTACTTTGAGAAAACCAGGATCAGTTAGAGATATAGTGGAAAAAATCAGTAAAGAGGAAAGACAAAATGTCAGGTGAAAGACAAATATGTTTGGACTAAATTCTACTTTTACCTTTAAGGACACATCTACACAGGGAAATCATTGTGCTAGGTTATGTCATGTTCCTCTATACTATAAATTAAGACTGAGATAATTAACCCTGTACTGAATGTCAAGTACTCTACATAACACAAAAGTACTTTTAGGGGTAGCATATGAGAGTGACATTTTTGAGAAGTAAGGGTACATGTGAAATTAGAGAACATTACCTTCTCTGCACTGGCACCCTCACATTCTGCTCCTGGTGTTCCTGCATTGAGTCACCAACCAGTTGCACCTCAGATACATGATCCAGAGCTGTAAAAAAACCCTTTCTTCTTCTCAGGAGCAATGGCCAGTAGCAAAGACTCTACAACTAACAGTAGTAGTTTAATTACTGGCCCACTGGCTTTGATAAAACTAGTAAAAGACTACAGCCCATATTACCGTCTCCATACATAGAGTGCTCTCCTGAGAGTCTTCTGCTCTTTCACAGTACATACTTGGTGTATATAGAAAGAGAATAAACCTTTTTCCTCTCTTTTAAGCAACAACAGGAAAAGAAGTGGGGGCTTACACTGCGGCAAGAGATAAACTCCCTAATGGAGAGATCATTGAGTAATGGAGTAGACTGCCTGAGGAGATACAGTGTCTCCCTCACTGGGATTATTTTTAGCAGGGCATAACACAGCTGTCTGTCAGGGATGATTTATATATAGCTTATCCTGCCTTGGAGCAGGGGATAGACAAACTGACCTCCTCGGATCCCTTCCAGACCTGTTTTCTGTGATTCCCCATACTAAGGCACTTCTGTAGATGTGAAGAATACTTTTACACACTATATTTCCTTTTTATTCCAAGAGCACAACCCTTAACTTTTACAATTTATCTTTTTCCTGAAAAAATTGTTTCATGATGTGTAATTGCAGTTCAATGCACATTTCTTCATACTACATATTTTCATTCATCTATAACTCTGCAGTACGGGAACACAGTCACGCTGAGCTTTCCTTTTAATCTGTATTCAGAGCTCTGCCAGGGTCCAGAATCAGGTGCCTGCCCAAATCTGTCACAACAGTAAAGGTGAAGGATAGAGCTGATCATCCAACAGAGAATTGTTCACATGTTGTTAGTTGAAGCTGGAAATGAAAGCCAAGCTGACATGTAAGAAAAAGCTGTGGCAGAGCCAAATGGGGAAAAAGCAATCCACGAGATGTTTTCTGTGGTGACTGGATGATTTCTTGTCATGTGATAGAGTGCAGCTTCTTTCCAGTAGGGAAAAATGACTCTATTTTTCATATCGAAATTTGTGTAGGATTGAACCTAGTGATTAAGTAGGACATCTTAAATCATTTGTCCCAGCTGCATAGTGAGGTAGGCAAGGGTAGATTATTTCAAGCTAGTGATTTCTAATACTGCCAAAGATACCTTGAAAGCAAAAAGAAACTGTGTTAATACATAGTGTCATAGGCAGTGCCTCCAGTTCATTACCTATTGCTGAGCTTTAACATCTTCAAAGATAGTCAGGGTTTGTATAATGGTAATTACCAGTTTCTGTTGATTAGTTAATAATACTGCCAGCTTTTCTCTGTTGTCCACAATTTAGCTTGTGTTAGACATTTAAAACACTCTGTTATATGTTATGCAGTTCACTCTCTGAAGATGTCATGCTAAGAAAACCAGTAAGGATCAGATTTTGCACACTATTCGGGTGCTGTTTTGTCAACAGGATATCCTGTCAGATCCTTGTGTGCCACTGAAGTAGTTCTAATGTGTTGACAAATTAATTGATGACACTATAAGAGAGTGTTTTCTGCTGTAAATCCCTTGTCAATGCCATGTGCATAAATTACTTTCATATAGTTTTTATTAAGATACATAACTGAGTGAGCTCGCCTTCACCATAATCCAGTCTCAACTGTTTTCTTTTAAAGCATGCAGATGAACTGTGAGCTATTTGTAGAACAAAGCTAGAAATAGTATGTTCAGAGGTAATGTAACTCTTTTACAGTCAGTATTTATGAAACACCTAGAGTGGATTTCCATAATACTCATGTTAAAATGTGTCTATAATTTGGGAAAGTCATCATTTTCTTCTAGAAAATATAGCAAAGGGGACAGAGTGGTATGGATTGGTGTGTAATGACTCACAGAACAAGTTGAATTACTAACTTCAGTCCATACCAAAATACTAATGCTTTATCTTTTTCCCCAGGACCTCATCTGATTGGAATGAGACTTTTTCATTAAGGATCAAACATTTTCTGGCCCTTGATATACAGGGCAGTTGCTGAGGTTAGAGACAATCTTCCCCTACCGCCTTTCTCGGACTGCAGACCAAAGAGAATTAGATCCAGAGCACGTTTCTTAGTGTTTGCTCTTGCTCTTTCTGATGCATAAGTTTGTATCAGGTCCTTAGGTCCTGTTTTCAAAGGCTCACATAACACTTGTTCCCAAGTTGGGAAAAGAGAGAACCTATTTCATGTGCATGACCTGTTTAAGAGGACATATCATTTCAGGTGAGCTGCCACCTGCAAGTGGAGTGATAGGGACATCACAGGCTGCATTTATACTTATAAATAAAATAGAACAGGATGCTTTTTCTAGGAAGGGGTACAGCAATTTTTATAACCACATGGATATAGTATCTCCTTCCTAGTGCAGCTTGCCTCATTCACCTTGGTCTATGCCAGACCCAACACCACATCCGGGAATTGTGCGGGAGAGACTAGGTGCCCTGGACTGAAACCATGCTAAGAAACATGTTAACATTTAATTCAGAATCATTCTATAATCATGTAGCAATTTTTGAGCAAATTTCCTTGCCCAGTGTCATTAACTTGAGTAGATGAGTCTAGCACAAATACTAAAAGGGACATAAAATTTTGGATTGGTGGCAAGCAATCCAAATATTAACAGCAACAGCCCTGCTGCTACCATTTTCCCCTGAGAGACTTGCTTTCTCTGCATCCATATCATGGTGGAAGGATGTACATAACACTGTGGAAGGATGTACAACTATGGCACAGAACCAAGCCTCATAGGACTTACAGGCATATCGGAATTTCAAACCCCATCCCCAAACAGTTTCAGTCTGTAAGCTCTGGTATGAGCTACTACTTGCCTATTCCCTCATCCTTGCACAAACAGAAAGGAAGACACAGGCATGCTCCAAGGACCAAACAATTTATAACAGGGAAATTTGTTGTGAATGAGTGTCTGATGTTCAGGAAGGTACTATATTTGTTTTCTTGACTGCACATTATCCAGAGGGTAGGGTACCTGAATTTCAGTAGCTACTTTCTGCTTTGTTTTATGGTATTTTAACAAAAAAAATTATTGCTGGGTATTTGATATTTTTATATTATTATCCCCATAAGGGATAATAATTAATAAGGATGTGTGATTTATTTATTAATTTTTAATAGGAAATCAATACTTTTCATTACCATATGAGTAAATAGCTTCATATCACCTACTTTGTGTATCTACTCAACAGCTGAAGGCTTTGATCCCCTGCTGCACCCACTGAGGTTGACACAAATTGCTGCTCTCTGAAGTACCAGCACTCACATATTTTAAAATTCAGTGCCACATAAAACTTTCCTACATGGCACAGTTGTTCCATATTCTTCCCCAATTAACTCTGTGTGCCATAGCATGTTGCCTCCATGGTGATGGGGCTATCACCAGCAGATGCAAACCTTGCTGTCTCCAGGGATGTTCTTCACTGCCATCATCAGTCACTGTAAGGTCACATTGTAATAGTTCAGATAATTAAATAATACTTAAAGTAATTAAAAAGAATAATAATAGCAATATGTACGGTCTCAGATGTACTGGTGATTCTGATCTTATGCTCCTGTCCCATGAGAAATTGCAGCTGCCCAGAGTTTATATTTGTTATGATTTGCAGACTGTCAGTGATGTTAACATTTCCTTCACTTCAACATTTAAGAAGAAAACCTGAACTGTGTTCCTCTCTCACTTAATCATCTCGGCTCTCCAAAGATTTTTTCCCTCTCTATTTCTATCAAACTTTTTTACAAAACAAAAATGATTGGAATAAAAAATAGTGTAAGCAATGGAATATTTTTTTTCATTTCAATCTGAGACTTGTACTATACCCATCAATTTTGAAGTTTAGGTTATTAGCCTCCAAAGCATACATATTCAACACAACATGTGGCAATGCAGTTGCACTCTTCATATTAGCATTAATGAAACACTCATCATCAATTCCCTTTTCTCCAAGCTGGATACCTTATGCTTTTGTGTGCTTCTGTGGTTTAACTTCATTTCCCAGTAGTCACAATACGTGTTCTAAACACCAGAAGAGCTTTGGAAATTGGCTGATTTACCTGCTCAGTTCAAAAAGGGCAGAGATTCCTTGCCACAGTTGCACTGGGAAAATCTAGTCAGGATTTTCCCTGGGTATATGGGACAGTTATTTGCCCCTTATGCTCCCTAAAAAAAGACACAAAAAACCCTGCAAAAACCAAACCAAACCAAACAAACAAAAATCCAAACCAAACCAAAAAAAAAGCCAAAAAACAAAAAAGAACCCCCCCCCACAATGAAACAGCAACAAGAAAAAAAGAAAGTGAAACAAACAAACAAAAAACCAAACCAAACAGCAATCTAAATAATTTTGAGAAGATTAAGGGTGACAAAGAGCAGTTGTTCTTTTTTATGATGGAACAGCCTCAACATAAAAAGAAAAAAAAAAGTTATGATAAAAGTGAGCCTTGGGAGCAGAAAAGCCCCATGATACAGATATTAGAAAAGCACCATGATATAAAGATTAAGCTTGATGGCAGATGTAAGCTACAGAGAATTCCGTCCTAGAGGGACTCTGAGTGTATCGCTTATATGCTGTATCATTTTGCAACTGTTCTGATATTTTCAAGACAGTTTGAGTTTTTACTGTATTTAAGTTCTGTTTCTTCTTTTATTTAAAAAGAAAACACAAAACCAAGCAAAGACAGCATCTAATACCAATCCCTGTATGCTGAAATAGTAGATCTTTTCATAGTGTTGACTTGTGCAGTATGAGACTGAAATCAGGAAACAACAAACAGAACTGTTTAAATGTTTGGTTTTACAGCACAGCTGTCTATTGCAAAATATTGTTTGGTAAAAAACCAAAATGTTCATTTTGAGTATGTTTCTGGTGGGAAATTATTAGACTTCTTCAAACCCAAAACACAGTTTTTAGTATCGATTTATCTCTACAGTTCCATCTGAAATCTGAAATTCCATGCCATGGATGGGAATTTGGAGTTAGTGTCATTACAGCAGGCACTACTAGAATTAAGCATTTGGACATAAATAGGGAGAAGAAAGCATATTAGCATGATCATTTTGATGTTTCCAAATCAAAATTCTCTGAAACATTTATCTCCTGAGAGAAACTTAAAGCTTTATTATTTAGGATGAAGATATTACAGAATGTCAGAGTTTCCCACAGTGTAATATCAGTGTAAAAATTTCCATCCAGCTCAGCAGCCACCCACTGTCCTCTGGAACATAAGTGCCCTGAAACTCTTACCCTCCAGCAAGAAGTCTCAAGAGACACAAGCAGCCCTCTCAATAGCTAGCACTGCTACAACATTATTTTAATTACAGATTTTTATAGAGGAAAGAGACTGCACACCTCCACATCAGTACAGCTTCCTTGAAAATACACATACAGAGTCAAAGATTTTCAAGTTAGCAAAAGAAAGACTAAAGCTAGTAGAAAAAAAGCAGAAACCATTTCTTCTACTCGTTACATTGAACAGTTAAACTGCATGCTACCCACAACTTAATAAACAAAGTAAAATCCTGTCCTGGCCATTTATGGACAAGTTCTCTTTGAACTCGTCTGACATTTGCCAAAGCATAAAATCTTTTCCTTTATTTCAATTCAATACCTGTATTGATTCTGTGTTATAGGCAATTCATCCTTTTTTACACTACTCTCAACTTGCAAACAAGTTAAAAATTGTTCCAAATCAGAAAATACTATCCAAGCTTGGGAACAAACAGAAGATTGATGTAAAGGTGTAAGATCAACCTGCTGAATCCTGCTTCCACCTCTGAATTCTAAGGACATTTTTCCATTTTCCAAGCCTTTGATTCTCTTTCTAATTTTCAAGTGAAGGAAATGAAACAGTCTAATCTCATTTATTTAAATAATAACTGGACATCCAAGCTAAGAAATGGATTTTCACGCTTTTTTGGTTACCTAAGATGTTCTGATAACCTTAGACTCTGGTTCATTTACATGCCGATACGCTGCATTTAGCAGAAGTTATCAATTGTCTCCTGATGAGAATATCTTAGATAAAATGGCACTTCCAGTTCTCAGCTCCTGAAACATGAACTAATAAGGAATGTAAAGAATTCACACACACACGCTTACCTCAGCAACCACTGATGTAAAGAATAAACAAGTGCTTCTGCAGGTTGTGATGAGTCCTTGAAGAGTCCATATGCCATTATACTTAGGAATGTCATGGTTCAGGGTCTCTGGTTTCTCTGAGTGCTTTTGTAGTTTCTCTGACTTCCTTGGACTATGTCACCCATCACCACTCCAGGTGGAGTTTTGCAGCTCACTGTGCTTTGGACCTCAGAACAGACTACACCAAACAGGACCCTTCAGTAAGCCCAAAGAATTTTGAAATCTTCCAGGTTTCCTTTTTTCCTGGAATGCAATAGCATTTTGAAACAAAGTCTGATTTAATGTCAGGGGAAAGAGAGTGGTGCTTCAAAAGCAAAGGATTTTGCAATACAGCAAGGAAGTCTACATCTGTTTTAAATAATTTTTCAGCAGTCATTCCACATCCCATTCAGTACCATCTGCAGAAATGAAAAGGGGTTATTGGTCTTTACACAGGCAGTGTCATTCTGTTTGCAAGCTGTTGTTCTTGCTTGCCCTGGTTCTTTGTCTTTTCCTGTACTTCTATAAAAACATGGCACTTATCACATTGTCTCCAAAACAGGATGGTTACTTACATATTCATCTAGGCAAAGTCCGTGTGTTTTGTTCTTGACTATTAGTCCACAGATCTATGTTACGCTCTTTAAAAAAACATAGGTGTATTTTCAATACTCATTCAGCTACTGTGCTGTGTTTTGAGGACAGTTTGCTTAGGTATCTTGGGCTGTGTGAAGACGATTTGTAAACAGTATGTTTAAAAGTACAGAGCAGTGATTTATGGGCCAATGCATTCAGAAGCTGACTAGGATTTCACCGGCTACTATGCTAGGGATTAGTGTGTTCTCCACCCCAGTAAGACACCAAAAGAGACTTTGCTTGTGAGGGGACAATCAGTCAGCAGGGAAAGAGGTGACCTTCACAGCTCCTTGCAAGAGAGCTGCTGACTGCTGCTGAGCTACCATTATCCACAAGTTCTGTCAACACCGATACACTGATAACACAGACAGCTGGACAAATCCTCACCACTATCTTCTTCATTTTAAGATTTTACACTCTCTTGGGCCATTATTTTTATTCTTGAATAACTGAGCTCCTCCTGATCCATGTCTCAAAAATTCTTATTTTGAAGACTTGACTGACAGCTTTGACTTGACAGTTACAGCTTTGTCTCAGCAACTTTCTCGTCAGCCTGAGCCAAGGCTGTGCAGCCAGGCCATCTCAGAGCTAGGCTGCAGAAGCTTGAAAAATCGACAGCTGAAGCCCTTGCTTCCCAGTTTGTTACAGAGAGGGCCACAGACAGAGGAGGATTAAGGAG
Source organism: Florisuga fusca (assembly GCA_038090715.1). NCBI lineage: Eukaryota > Metazoa > Chordata > Aves > Apodiformes > Trochilidae > Florisuga > Florisuga fusca. The sequence continues at coordinate 16,140,660 of JAAWXA010000005.1, forward strand.
AATCACCCTCACAGTACAAATCTAGGTATAGCTGTTTTCACCTCTGCCACTAGAAGTAGCAAAAAGTGATTACTACTGATGCAAAACAAGGCACTATCATTTTTTAAATGCATTTTTCGTTGTATCAACCAGGATGCTCTGTGAGAACAGTGTTATGATCAATGTGTCAATCTCAAATCAGCCTCCACAGCCATTAGTTAACTCATAAGCCATAAAATTATATGTTTTGATTAAAAAGTTTTGGCCATCATCATTTGGCTAATGGCTGAGTCTTCTAGCTTCATTTCTGCAATAGAATAATGATGAGCAATTTACTGCTTGGAATACACACAGTGAAAGAATGGGCACATATTTATTGTACTCATTATCATCTAGGAAACCTAATCAACTCCTCCTATATGAGCGCAGTGCAAAAGTTCATAACAGTATTATTAAACAACATTGAAACAAATGGGTATGATGGATGTAGGGCATAAAGTCATACTCACTTGACCACATCTGGCCTCATTCCCAGAAAGCTGAGGGCAATAAGTGGTACCAAGGTGTCATTGGGGTCAAGATTTGTCATGCTAAGAAAGTAACTCTTCTCTTCTTTCTTAACCTGGGTACCTGCCATGCCAAGAATCAGCAAGATGTTCAGCCATTTCCAGTAACACTTCTAGAAATCCTCCTACTGTTTCTTTCTGATGCTTTGTGTGGTGTCTTGGGTAGAAGCATTTTCTGTTACAGAAGGTAACTTGCCAAACAGAAAAGAAAGAGAGTGAGCAAGTGCTGAAAAAGCTGCTTTGTGAAAAGTGAGACTTGGGCTTCCTGTGGTAAGAGTCCACACAAGGTTTCCCTGGACAAAAGACATTCTAACAAAAGACATGAGAAAATGCTAACAGATTTCCACTTCAAATACTATGTATCCATATCCCTGAAATACAGATTCTTCAAATATAACCAAATTGTGTATGCATTAAGTCAAATAACTTATGTATGAAAACCTTCCTTCTTTAAGTACAAGATATTTAAGATGTTCACTTGCATATACTTTTCTGCAGCCCAGATTTATTATCAGATTTATTGACCACTGTCCCTTGAGAAGAACAGTTTGGAGTCCTTGAATAGGGCCTTTAATTTTGACAAAATGTAAAATTGCTTTCAAGTCCTGAACTATTACTCACGCTACCCGTTAAATACTAATAAAGGAAAAAATGACTCTGTGTACTGGTGTTGAGTCATCGCCTTTGAAATCTCTGATAAATTTGAATCTTTAAGCACCGTCTGGAATAAGATGCCTTGTTGAGATGGCAGTGGTTTGCATCCTGTCTCCAGCTCTGCCATTACTTTGGTGGCTGCAACTATGTGCAAAATTTATGGTTTTATCATGAATCCGTATTGTTTCTTTTATATGGAAAAACATCATACAAACACACAAACACATACACAAGAAGCTTTTACTGAAATGAAGGTAGAAAAAAAGAACCAAGAAGAAGAAATCTAGGAAATGCCATATACCCTTTGCTTTCTTTGCAAAGGAACTAAAGGTCATGATATACCCTACTCGGTTTAATTTGAATGGAAGGTTCATAAAAAATGCGATGATAATTAGAAATTTTGGAAAGAATCTGATCAGGCAAAATCTAATCTCCAAAATGTTCAACTACAGTACTACTCTGCTTATTCCATTAAGTTACCTCTATTTTACCTTTAACACACAGCATGAGATAATAGATGTCTTCTATTAAATGGGATGTTATATTTTAATCAAGAGAGGTTGCTTGCTGCTTAAAGATTACAAGCAGATTTATCTCCCATGCTATTCCATTGAAGTCAGCAGGTAAAATAAGGTAGAGTTTGACCATCCTACATCTTTGTAGAACTGACTTTAGTTTTAAAAAGTGAAGCTAATAGCAGTGCTATTACACCACTTTAATTTTTTAAAAATATATTTTTCTCTGTCATGTTTTGTACGTTGCTTGTATTTTTGCATGTAAGATATATTTGTTTATACAATGGGTACCACAAAACATCCCTCTTTTGAGGGTCACAAAGACTTCTTGGATGTTGAGAAACTCAATAAACTTGAATATGGAACAGAGCATCAGAAAGTAAAAGGTAATGTTGGGAAATCAGTGTTCAAATCTTCCTTCCCATCCCTGCTCATGTGGACCCAACTTCTTGTGTTTGTTTCTGTTCCTCTCACTCTTGCCATATCTCCTGTGATGCTACAAGAATTCACACACATGGCAGCTAGGAGAAAGCATCAACAGTATTTTCCTCATAATCTAAATAGAATGTTTTAGATGGTTTCTAAAGAGGTGGTTTTCAGACAAGAAAGGGTAATGGAAGTACTATGATAATAATTTTATTTTGTATTCTAATGGTCACAAGTCCTGGGACATATTTGATACGGAATAAAGAATGAAAAAAAAAAAAAAAAAAAAAAAGGTAAAAAAAAAAAAATTAAAAATAAAAAAGTAAAAATAAAAAATAAAAAACAAAACAAACCAACCCCAAAACACTAAAAAAGCCCCACACACACCCAACAAAAAAATAAAGCACAGGAAAGTGTTGAGAGGGTTTTGTATTACTGCCCAAGGTAGTATATATAGCTTTATATATTGAGAATGGCTTCATGCACCAGACCTGACTATTTATAGGCTGTGTATGTAAATACAGAGAAAGAGAATTCAGCATCAGTGTAACATACTGCCAACCCACCTTGAACCTTTTAACAACATTGCAGCAAAAAAAGAGACCAGTGTACAAACGTGCCTGTAAGGTTTAAATTATCACGATATAACCACAGCGTATGTAGCTATATATTTGTAATGATTGCTTTGGTACTATCCTATAAAACCTCACAAATCCATTTGTGCAGGGGCAAAGGTCATTTGTGAAGCAGAATTTTATACTGTGTTACAGAAAATTCATGTTATATTGTCAGTTTCAGGTTTGTCTCAGTTTTACTTTTTCCCTTAAAATTGAGTTTAGGTTGAAAACTGCTGTGCTCCCCAGCTGTGAGAAATATAACAGCACCTGAGTGACTGCCTGGCTATGCCAGCATAACAAAGAGCTTAACTTGTTCACTGACTATAATTAACAACTTTTAATTAACAGGCAAAATGCTAATCTTCAGTCAGGACCCTGGCAAGAGCTCACCTTTCTGAAGTATTAGGTGATAAGGACTTTTTTCAGAATCAACATGAAGCAAGGAGAAAAGACATCCTCCTGGAAAACTCTGTCTTAACTTTCATGATCCCTAGCACAGTTCACAGTGTTACAGCAGAGTCTCGCACTGATATGTCTGTGGGAAAAAGGGTTCATAATCAAAACTGCACTGTTTGACAAAGTTTCTTTTGTTGGAGGAAAAAAAAAACAAACAAAAAACCCCCAACTCTAATTTGTGCCTACATTTAAAATGTTGGTTTGTTTAGTGTAAGCCTATGCTTGCACCTTTCATGCAGATATCATTATCAAGCAAGAAGTATGTCTCATCTTCTCATCTCTAGCAAATGCCAAATTTCCTATAGCTTTGTGGGAAGCTCCAAGGCCTATGTAACTCTACTAGAAATACACATGACAATTGGAGGTGCTATCAATGTTATAATACCAGAATATAACACAGAAAATCATCTGTTTGCAGCATAAAAGTTGTCAAGAGAGAAGATGAAGAAGCATGAAACCTGATGTGACAACTTGAGCACTTGCGCTGAACTCAAGAGAGCTCTTCTGAAGTGATTGCCTCCACTTGGTTCACATGGCAAACTCTTCTTTTATTGTATGACTCTGATTTCTTTAGATAAATCTAAGCCAGAAGAGTTGCTTTACAAACAAACCAAAAATTTCCTGTCACTTACGAGAATTCAGTCCATGGGATGAGACTAAAACCAGGCTAACCTATGAAATGTGTATGCTATTGCTATCCTAGTACTTTATTTATTAATTTGTTTGCTTATTTATATATTTATAAGTGGTGGGGAATCCCCATCCTTAGAGACTGACTTATCAAGCTGCTGTCTATGGACCTTCTTTGAGCAGGCTGTTGAACTAGGTGAACTCCAGAGGTCCCTTCAAATCTAAACTATATCTGATTCTTTATTTTTCCCTGCAGATTTAGTAGTATTGGTCTGGTCTTCTTGCTGGTGTAGACTTAGCCCTAGTGGTCTTCAGGGGCTTTGCTGTGTGCTGGCAGAAGCTAAATATTTCATCACAAAAGTGTTCTTGCATAAATGACAGGTATAATAAAAATTTTAGATATAGCAAATTAGCAGAGTGTAGTAAAGTTCAGAACTGATAAAAGATAGACATTTGAGAAAGCAAGACAGATGGCTGCCAAAAAAACCACAAGTTATAGCAGTAAATTCCAATCAGCTTTTTAGGAAATTAACATCCACATTTTTCTGGACTTATTCCACAATGGAATGAATCAAAATTTCTGAAGTCTGTACTTTCTCACCTTAAGCCTTAGCAGATCAGTTTGAAAAATAATATTCAGACTTTACTCTTATATGTCATGATTGTGGATTCAAAATCTGCCTTTAGTACAGTGAATAGTATCTTGTTTAGTGAAATGTTAAAATGCTTATTTTTATTACAACATTCAACATAGTTGAAGATGTTAATTCATTTATTTTGTTTTGACTTCACTGGATGCAATATATTTGGTGTTCTATGGCTCTGAATTTATCTCACATAATGTGTAAATATATTTGTTTGAGAATCAGCTATTTTGTTATGATTTTGAAACAGAGAAGGAGCAGCTACTGACAGAACTGGGTTTGTTTAGCCTGGAGAAAAGGAGGCTCAGGGGAAATCTTATTCCTCTTTACAACCAACTGAAAGAAGGCTGTAGTAAGAGGGGTGTGAGTCTCTCCTTCCAAGAGCAAGCAACAGGGAAAGAGGAAATGTCCTCAAACTGTGCCAGGGAAGGCTTAGATTGGATACTAGGAACAGACTGCATAGGGAAGCTGTTCAGTGACCATAGAGACATGATGCTTAGGGACATGGTTTAGTAGTGGACTTGGTAGTGTTAGATTTAGACTTGGACTAAATCTTAGAGGTATTTTCCAAATACATGATTCTATGATTGTATCATGATACATCTGACTGAAAAGTTTTGAACACCTTATTAACATAAACCATGCTAATTATTCCTATAAATTTCAAAAAAAAAAAATAAGAATTTTATTATATCTATTCACTTGTTTCATTGATTATTTCTTGAGACTATTCAAAATTTCTGAAGTATGGAAATGTAATGGCTCTTGTCCTGAGAAATCTGAAGTTATTGGAAACCAAATCTAATAATCATTTGATAAGGAAATGTGTTCCAACAGGCTAATTTTAAGTCATTCTGCCTAGAATATTAAAATTAAATTAAGTTAAATGAATTATGAGAACAGGTTAGTGAATCTTTGGTGCACAATTGTGAAATAACCCAGAGGATCCAACTGGCCAATAATGTCCTTACTGAACACTCCTACTAAAAAGATGCTCAACTGGAACTAAACATATCTAGTACATTCAGCCTAGCTACTCAGTGCATAAATGTTCACACATGAAGCCTGATCTTCAGACACCCAGATTTAAAAGAAAAAATTCAGGGCGAGGTTACATAACATACATTTTCTTCATGCTGCTCATTATTTTTCAGCTGAAAACATTGCTGTTCATTTTGAAGTTCCTCACATACTTGGTCTTTTCTTTTAGAAAATTTACCTTTTTTAAATTTTAAGAATGCTAAACGGTTCTGTTCATAATAGCCAGTGTTAATGCATGTTTAGATTAGCAGTCTGTTTACCCTCTTTTCCCCTATAATGCAAAAAATGCAAGAAATATTCCTAGCTGCAGTTCATGTCCATTTCGTCTCTGCAACAGGTATGGTTTTTATAGACCAAATCCAAACCTCAGATCAGCAAAAGAAATTGTAAAATGCTTTACAAGCCTGATGAAATCCCAGAGTCCCAAGTTTTCTTCTTTATTTTTTCCTCTCATTCCTCTCCAGAAGTGGATGTCTGCCTGTGAACACATCAAAGAATCTACAACACTACCAAAAGGACACCTAAACCACAATGATATTGTAAGAATCTGAGTACACAGCTACACAGACCAAGGCAATGCCTGGTATTCAGAAAAAATGTTTCCAGAACTGCGGTGGTCAACTTCCATTTACAAAAGTTTCCAATCCCCAGCAGAAGAGGTACACAAAGAGTATAGAAAAAGAATCCTTCAATCAAAAGAACTGGTTATCTGAACAGGAAAAAAATGCTGTGGAAATGCCTTTGGTGACCAGTTGCAGAGGTGTGTTTGTGCTCAGACTACCAGGGTACTGATGTTCACATTCTTGCTGAGAGTTGTAGAAACTGAAATAATTGAAAAAGCTCCAGTACTGTGTTATTGCAACAGAAAGTACAAAATCAAACTTGCAGTGGATGTTTCTGAGGAGATCTCTAGTGAAAAAATAATAAATAGATTTCCTACCATGCAACAACAGAAGCCTGCTCCAGAAACCTGTAACCTGGGATGATAGCAGTGGCAAATGTGAAAGAAGGTTCAGACACACTTAAGTTGACTTAAAAATTTAAAAATTAAACAATGCCCCCCTCCCAAAAAAACCAAAAAAACAAACCAAAAAAAAGCAAACAAACAAACAAAAAAACCCAACAAAAACCCCAAATCACTTCCCTACATTTGTAGTAGCAAAATGTTGTTTTTTGTTTCAAACAAATGTATTCTCAGCCTGGGCAAAGAGATTTGCAGAGGGCAAGGCTAGCTTTTCCTCATGTTCAACAGCACAAAGTTAGGAAAAGAACAACCAAAGTGACTGGCTTTCCCTCCCTTTCAATGGCTTTATCAAACAGCCAGGGAACACATTTTTCTCACACAACAGCACAAAGTGCTGCTCTGTAATACTTGGATGCTAATTTTTACTTTGATTGGGATAACTACATAAAAAAGCCACTTCTGAAAAATATTTCCTGCCTGATCTTTCACTCTGCATATAAATACTGCCTGAGTAATTTTTATTTCAACACTTATGTAACTTCTGTTTTCATCATAACTTCATTCAGTGCTGCAACTTCACTAAATACACCAACGTTCTCCCCATGTCAACCAAAAATTAAAAACATGCCAAAGGCAACTGCTTTTAACCTCCATCCAGCTTCTCATGTCCATTCCCCTTCTCATCTCCTCCTTCACTTGGGTGCTTGAATCAGAGACACACCTGCTTCAAGGATAACCTTGTAGGTAACAGTCACTCATTAATTTTAATGACCATCATTCTCCCAATATGATTACAAGAAAAGGGTTTACTCTTTTATTCGAGTAACAGTCCAAGCATTGTGAAAATAATCCTCAATATAAAATATCCCATGCTGGGCATGGAATGAATTTTGAGAACAGCAATTGTTTTCAATTTTGTCCACAATTTCTGCTGGCTGTCTACTGGAAAGTGTTAGTTAGGAAAAGCATGGTCATCTAGAGAATAGATGAAAATCCAGAAGTGCTAAGTCTGAATGAGACCAAACTCAGCATTTTTGATGGTTTTCATAAAACTGAATCTTCTTGGGTCTGTAGCGAAACCAATGCC
>JAAWXA010000005.1:16148255-16343350 GCA_038090715.1 Florisuga fusca
CTGCCAACCCACCTTGAACCTTTTAACAACATTGCAGCAAAAAAAGAGACCAGTGTACAAACGTGCCTGTAAGGTTTAAATTATCACGATATAACCACAGCGTATGTAGCTATATATTTGTAATGATTGCTTTGGTACTATCCTATAAAACCTCACAAATCCATTTGTGCAGGGGCAAAGGTCATTTGTGAAGCAGAATTTTATACTGTGTTACAGAAAATTCATGTTATATTGTCAGTTTCAGGTTTGTCTCAGTTTTACTTTTTCCCTTAAAATTGAGTTTAGGTTGAAAACTGCTGTGCTCCCCAGCTGTGAGAAATATAACAGCACCTGAGTGACTGCCTGGCTATGCCAGCATAACAAAGAGCTTAACTTGTTCACTGACTATAATTAACAACTTTTAATTAACAGGCAAAATGCTAATCTTCAGTCAGGACCCTGGCAAGAGCTCACCTTTCTGAAGTATTAGGTGATAAGGACTTTTTTCAGAATCAACATGAAGCAAGGAGAAAAGACATCCTCCTGGAAAACTCTGTCTTAACTTTCTTGATCCCTAGCACAGTTCACAGTGTTACAGCAGAGTCTCGCACTGATATGTCTGTGGGAAAAAGGGTTCATAATCAAAACTGCACTGTTTGACAAAGTTTCTTGCTAATTATCCTATAAATTTCAAATAAAATAAATAAGAATTTCATTATATCTATTCACTTGTTTCATTGATTATTTCTTGAGACTATTCAAAATTTCTGAAGTATGGAAATGTAATGGTTACTAAATCTGCAGGGAAAAATAAAGAATCAGATATAGTTTAGATTTGAAGGGACCTCTGGAGTTCACCTAGTTCAACAGCCTGCTCAAAGAAGGTCCATAGACAGCAGCTTGATAAGTCAGTTGTAAAGTTTTTTAAGCATCTCTAAGGATGGGGATTCCCCACCAAGAGCAAGCAACAAGGAAAGAGGAAATGTCCGCAAACTGTGCCAGGGAAGGCTTAGATTGGATACTAGCAAAAATTTCTTCACTGAGGGGGCTGTCAGGCACTGGAACAGACTGCATAGGGAAGCTGTTCAGTGACCATAGAGACATGATGCTTAGGGACATGGTTTAGTAGTGGACTTGGTAGTGTTAGATTTAGACTTGGACTAAATCTTAGAGGTATTTTCCAACATAGATGATTCTATGATTCTATCATGATACATCTGACTGAAAAGTTTTGAACACCTTATTAACATAAACCATGCTAATTATTCCTATAAATTTCAAATAAAATAAATAAGAATTTCATTATATCTATTCACTTGTTTCATTGATTATTTCTTGAGACTATTCAAAATTTCTGAAGTATGGAAGCCAGTGCTAATGCATGTCTGGATTAGCAGTCTGTTTACCCTCTTTTCCCCTATAATGCAAAAAATGCAAGAAATATTCCTAGATGCAGTTCATGTCCATTTTGTCTCTGCAACAGATACGGTTTTTATAGACCAAATCCAAACCTCAGATCAGCAAAAGAAATTGTAAAATGCTTTTCAAGCCTGATGAAATCGCAGAGTCCCAAGGAAAGTGACTTTTTCTATTGAATGATCCGTAGGCTTACAGAGTAAGCAATTTGTTTTCTGTTCTTGTTTTCTTCTTTATTTTTTCCTCTCATTCCTCTCCAGAAGTGGATGTCTGCCTGTGAACACATCAAAGAATCTACAACACCACAACGATATTGTAAGAATCTGAGTACACAGCTACACAGACCAAGGCAATGCCTGGTATTCAGAAAAAAGCTTTCCAGAACTGCAGTGGTCAACTTCCATTTACAAAAGTTTCCAATCCCCAGCAGAAGAGTTACACAAAGAGTATAGAAAAAGAATCCTTCGATCAAAAGAACTGGTTATCTGAACAGGAAAAAAATGCTGTGGAAATGCCTTTGGTGACCAGCTGCACAGGTGTGTTTGTGCTCAGACTACCAGGGTACTGATGTTCACATTCTTGCTGAGAGTTGTAGAAAGAGAAATAATTGAAGAAGCTCTGGTACTGTGTTATTGCAACAGAAAGTACAAAATCAAACTTGCAGTGGATGTTTCTGAGGAGATCTCTAGTGAAAAAATAATAAATAGATTTCCTACCATGCAACAACAGAAGCCTGCTTGTGAAAGAAGGTTCAGACACACTTAAGTTGACTTAAAAATTTAAAAATTAAACAATGCCCCCCTCCCAAAAAAACCAAAAATCCAAACCAAAAAAAAGCAAACAAACAAACAAAAAAACCCAACAAAAACCCCAAATCACTTCCCTACATTTGTAGTAGCAAAATGTTGGTTTTTGTTTTAAAATATACTGGAGTAAAGTTTCAAACAAATGTATTCTCAGCCTGGGCAAAGAGATTTGCAGAGGGCAAGGCTAGCTTTTCCTCATGTTCAACAGCACAAAGTTAGGAAAAGAACAACCAAAGTGACTGGCTTTCCCTCCCTTTCAATGGCTTTATCAAACAGCCAGGGAACACATTTTTCTCACACAACAGCACAAAGTGCTGCTCTGTAATACTTGGATGCTAATTTTTACTTTGATTGGGATAACTACGTAAAAAAGCCACTTCTGAAAAATATTTCCTGCCTGATCTTTCACTCTGCATATAAATACTGCCTGAGTAATTTTTATTTCAACACTTATGTAACTTCTGTTTTCATCATAACTTCATTCAGTGCTGCAACTTCACTAAATACACCAACGTTCTCCCCATGTCAACCAAAAATTAAAAACATGCCAAAGGCAACTGCTTTTAACCTCCATCCAGCTTCTCATGTCCATTCCCCTTCTCATCTCCTCCTTCACTTGGGTGCTTGAATCAGAGACATACTTGCTTCAAGGACAACCTTGTAGGTAACAGTCACTCGTTAATTTTAATGACCATCATTCTCTCAATATGATTACAAGAAAAGGGTTTACTCTTTTATTCGAGTAACAGTCCAAGCATTGTGAAAATAATCCTCAATATAAAATATCCCATGCTGGGCATGGAATGAATTTTGAGAACAGCAATTGTTTTCAATCTTGTCCACAATTTCTGCTGGCTGTCTACTGGAAAGTGTTAGTTAGGAAAAGCATGGTCATCTAGAGAATAGATGAAAATCCAGAAGTGCTAAGTCTGAATGAGACCAAACTCAGCATTTTTGATGGTTTTCATAAAACTGGATCTTCTTGGGTCTGTAGTGAAACCAATGCCTCAGTGAAATCAACATCCCTGTCAGTTCTACTTTTAGCAGTTTTTCCAGATTCCTAGAGCTCTGGGGACATCCCAACTTTCATAGCCTTTCATCTGTGACAGAATCTCCAGGCTCATTTATCAATAACCAGAGATCTGATTTTGTCTCATCAGATAGCATCTCATCAAAGATCAAATTTAGACCAGCACTACATATGCAGTGTATCTATTGCCCTCTCAGTGTTGTCAGCTTGTATTTGTCTTACCCCATATTTGTGTTTTCATCAGGCAGTAGAATTAAGGAAAGAAAAGACATAGTTTTAATGTTCACCACTGCACAGGATCTATAGTGACACTGAGTGCTAGCTTAACAGCACCAAGCACATGTAAAATGCCACTGAATATTCTTGTTCTGCTATTATGGGATATTGTTATGCTAGAAATGACCTTTCATGGATTAGTATCAAATTAATGTAGTGTTCTGGGAGCTGAATCACCGTTTAGGATTTGAGATCTAATAGCAAAAAGAGAGAAGTCAAATAATCCTGAGCTTTTTTCCTGGACTGGAATCCAGGAATACAAGAAGTCAAATGCTCCCTGTTTTCATCCAAGGAAAAGTTGCAGCTAGGAGTATCTGACAGTTTCACTTACCATGGCTATAACCAGGGAAGTAGACAAGAGTCTGGTGGGTTTTGTCATTGCAAAAGCAGATTTGGACATATCCCTTGGCCTGGTTTTGTACACTGAGATTGCCCTAAGGCTTCTGTCATTGAAGCACCGGTGCTGGTGATCTGTGCCAGATTCTCAATGCCTGAGCCAAAATCCATATTTCAACAGTGAGTCCCCACCCTGTCCTCAGCACGGCAGAGTCCTGGCTTACACCTCCCTTGGGGCTTGCATTTCTTGGCAGCTCTGGAACAATAACCAGTTTATAACCAAACAGGTTATCAAGCAAGGTTTTAAGAACATCTAAAAGAAGAGTTATAGGTCAGGTATGATTACTAGTTCTAAAACAGAAGTGCCAGTCATCTTTACACAGCATACGCCCTACTGCTCAGCCTTTAGCTGGAAAATGTACCCTTTCTCTCCACAAGTTTTTGGATGCAGCCATAACATGGAAATTTTTTTTTTTATATTTAATGGAAGAAGTTGATTAACGTAACACAAAAGGTCCAGTCAACTGACTGGAATGGGAAAATCCTTCAAACAAGTGACTACATGTGCTACTGAGGACTTATTCCAACCTGCCACTGGAGCCAAGGTCACACACCCAGATCTTGTGGTGATGGTCATAAAAATGTGGCCTTGCATGCAGAGTGGGTCAGACACTGACCTGAGAAGGAATGTTGCAGCTTGATTAGCAGAAATTCTCTTCTCAACACCCACTTCACATTCTTCAGTTTCTCTCTAAATTTTCCCGGGTGACAGGTTTAAGTTCATTACTATCTTTGTTTCATCTTCCTTTTAGTTCAGGCACAAAGATTATGAAAAAAATATAATGCATAACCTGGTCTTTGCCATATAATTACAGTTGTTTCTCTTGATCTCAGCTCCAGTCCTATAGTTCTATACCTTACACTGCTCCTTTTCAAGGTGCTTCCGAGGGCCAAGGGCCAGTCAGCAGAGAGACATGAAGTATGAATCAAATTACAGGCTATTTTAAATTGGTCCCTCTGATGGCTAAAATATAATCCCTGCAGGAGTGACATCACTGTTTGATGTCATAGAACCATCTCTTTATTCAGACTGATCTTTCATTGTTTAATTTCAGTGAGCTGCAGAAGTTTGTATTGTATGTACCTGGACAGAAGTATCAAGTTTTTTGTACTGAAACATTACTAGGTTCACTGCTGGAAGACTTTGCAGCTATCATGTTTGGCAGGCACTTATTGACTTTTCTCTCCTTAACCCTCCTAAATAGACTTCATTAACCTGGCTGACACAATACATCAGATTTTATTCTTTTACAACCCATTCTATTATTATTTCAACCTACTTATTCTGCCACCTTATCCCACCCCAAGCAGCTGTTGGGTCTCTGAGACAAAGTGATCAGGGGCACTTCTCCCACTGTTCTCTGCTTCCATTTCCCCAGCTGCATTTCTGCTTCTCAGCAGCCAGGCCAGGCTGCTGGAAGAGAACAACCCCACCATAATGATGGTGTCAGGTCTTTGTGGTAGTGCAATATCATGGGAATAGAGAAGGCAATTGCAAGGCAAAATGGAGAACGGGTGTTGCTCTTTTTTCAAGACTGCACAAGAAATAAATCTATATTTTGAAATTATGCCCAAGGAAGGGGAGAAAATCAGGTGAGACTCTCTCACAGCCTCACCGTGCAGCATCAGCAGAAATTGAGAAGCAGGGTGTGGGATTCCTCAAGGCTGAATCAAGAGAGAGCAGTTAGAGCTGATCTGGCAGCATTCCATCCCCAGCGGTGGAGTGCCATCCTTTCTTGCTGAAGAAACCTGGAAAAAAGATGCATGCAGTGGGCAGTCGTGTGCATGCCCAAAGGCTGACAGAGTGCACAACTGGAAATCAGGTTGCTTATGATGCCTTCTAGCCTATCATTTTAGTATTATTGACTAGAACTTAATTTCTCCTTTTTTCCTCCCTGATTTCAATTTTTTTCCCATTTCTCTGGTCTTGACTCTTTGTTTACTAATTTTCTGGGGGTTTTTTATGTTAAAAAAAGTACTGTGTAATCTCTCTCAGACTTTCTTTTCAGGATTTCTCACCTCCTTGCAGTCACATTAGAGAAGACCTCAGCCTTTGCTTTTTTGGGGTAGGGTTTGTTAATGTTATTTTTCTTAGACCATTCAGTACTGTAGGAATGTAAGCACTTCAAACATGAAAATACAAGTAAAACAAATGTATGAATTCTGAAATTCTCCATCACTGCTTGCATTTTAATGTTACATGTTCTGTGGTATCACTCATAGTATTTTTCAAAGTTATGTGTAATGAAGGTGCCCTTTTCACTTCTCAGGAAAAACCCTAAATAATTAATTATCTCTCTAGTACCAATGTCAATAAACATAGTCATCATTTTTCAAGCTTTCTGACAGCAGTGGAGAAAAAGCAACACCTAAGGTCTCCTGAACTTCATTTTCTGAACCTGTCCTTCTTTGGATTTACAATGCTCTCTTGTGGCCAGATCAGGCATATGCAGTACAATAATATTCTGCTACCCTAATATTCTTCATATTTTTTGCCACTTCAGTTATTCTCAAATGGCCACAAAATGGTACAGATGAAAAAATCTATCAAGAAAGATTTTTTATAAATTTTTTTTTCCTTTTTTTATTGTTTTCACGTTTTTTTATTACGTTAGGCAAATCATCTAGCCGTCCTATTATCAGAACATTCACCAAATACCTAACTACTTGAACACAAGGGGGGGGTGGAGGGAATTTTTTTCCTGTAATTAAAAGAATCATTTAATATGATCCTTTTCTTTAATCAATGTTAAGTTTTAGCTTGGACTTTTTTAAACCTGTCATTCATAATTTCCAGATATATGAACAAGTCTCCTTGAGAACAGCAGGCTCAACGTTCAAAAACAAATGGACCTGGAACTGAGGAAAATGTTTCATCCTGCACATATGTACTCCCAGATCCTTTTCCATGCTGCTCCATTTCAAATTTGGGTTTCCAGACCTCCATTTCTTCATGATATAGGCTGGAATATGGGAGTGGATGTGAGGAAGCCACAGCAGGCCTCTAGGCAGGCCTATACCACAGGGCCACACATCTGTGATACTCATGTCCTCATGATGGAGCACAGGAGGGTTGAGGACCATCTTGCAGCCTGTCCTTGCCTCCTCCATAACCCCATCCAGGCCTTCACAGTGCTCCTTTTTCTCCCACTGTACCAAGTGAGAGCTATTCAATTAACTGTTTAGTTAATCTCAGATACAAAGAAAGTGGGCAAAGCTGTCAGTAAGCTCAAGAACACATTAACATCAAATGAACTGGTGGAAAATACCTTCCCCGTTCCTCCCTCAGTAAAAAAATGCCTAAGTCTGCAAAAGGGTATCTTACCCAAAGTCTTAATTTCTGTCTAATCAGACATCATCTAATCTCCAACATATGCTTAATAGCAAGGACTCCTCAAGTTCTCACAGTCTTCCAAATTCGTTGATTCAGAGGTATTCATGAGAAGTTACAAAATGTTGGTGATTTCTAATTATTATTTTGATCAGCAAAGACATTTAACTGTAGAGGCAGTTAAAAGAACAAATTAAATCAGTCTACAACATTTTTTTACTTACCAGGTTCAACCTCATCCTTAAGAAATCAGAAAAAAATAGAAGCAAAGAAAGAATGAATGAAGTAAACTCAGATTCAAGAGGCAGAAAAAAATGAACTGAAAACCAAGGTATTCTTAATTAATATCTCTCACTGATTTGGCCAATTTTCTCTGCAAAAAATATCCAATTTAATTTCACTGGTTTTACTAATAGTGTAAAAACACTTACTCAAAGGTAACATAAGCTGTAATATGTCAAGTGTAATATTTAAGCCTTCTTCATGTACCGTTCTCAACCACAAATTTTCAGGGTAGGAACCCTTTTTCTTTTCCTGATGTTTGCCTCTTCTTGCTAAACTTAGATTGCCCTTCAAATATTTCAGTTTGTAAATAACCTTGACATCCTTTGTCTTACTGCATAGGTAATTTTAGCATCACAGTTGGACAGTCAGTGAATAAATGCCTTGGAAAACAAAGACGCAGAAAACTAATCCATAAGAAGATTTTAATTTTTACAGATAAGTAGTGAAATTGCTAAATGTAGAGCAGGGGAAGAGATTTAAAATTTTTCCTTGGGATTATTATCTCTTTGCAGATAATACTTCTGCTTTTAAAGAGTAAATACACTTATTTCAAAGACACTGCAAACTTCTATCAGTTTGCGTAAGTTAAAAAGGTGCTACTGGGTGTTAAGCAAAGAACATAAAAATATTTTATTTAATGATTTACTGGTTAGCATTTTATAGCTTCATTTAAAATATTTCCTGTTATATTACATGCTAAATATGCTCAAATATACTTAGTTCACTTTAGACATCTTTGAATGTGTTGAAATTTAAAGACCTAATCCTTAGCTCTGGATATTGAAATATGTACACAAACACCAGTGAGTGGATAGATGAAGCAGTTTAATTTTTAGGGTTTTTTTTCTCTTAATTGCCTTAAATTATTCTTCATGCGTCTGGCAAATCATAACTATTTTTTATCCCAAAGAAACTAGCCCTGTGCAGTCATCTTTTATGTATACAGAGCATATGTGAATTTGCACATGTCCACACTATTTTTGTTTATAGTCCACACTATTAAATTTGACAGATAGAGCAAGCAGTAATGTGCTGAGTTTCTAAAATTTGAGGAAAAAAACCAGCAGCCAGTTGGAGGAGGGCAGCTTTCTTAAGTACCTTCAATCATCTCAGCTCTCAAAAAAAATCCAGAAATCTATTGCCAAGAAAGATGTTACGAAATTTCCAGCCATGGAAATGCTGTACTTGGAACTCTGCTTATTTGACACTGGCAAATGAAGCAGAGGAAGCAGGTCTAAAAATATCCCCATCACCACTTCTGCTTTCCATGGTGCTGCTTGTTTTTACACGAAGAAATTCCAGTAGTAAACTACTGATGGCACTAAAACCCCTCTGTTATCTTACACTTTCCTTTATCTTGATTTTGTTTAAGTTTTAAATACATTTTAATTTATGCATAAAATTAAAGTTGTGTGTGTGTGTGTGTGTAATTCTATCACCTCCAAATAGAAAAGCTGTTGAAAAAACATGCAAACAAAAACTACAGCGCCAATTGATATAGAGCAGTAGCATTCCAGGGGCACTGTGGTTTAGGCTTCATATGTAAACTTCAGGACTGAAGTTTATATGTAAACTTTGACTCTTTAAGTGTCAAATTATCTTAGTTTTATTTTGACTTATAGCTGTCATCACATATCTTTAATTTGCATTAATATGCATTTGCTTATGCCACATTTGTGACCATTCATACACCACTTTTTTGGAACAGGGCAGTGAATTATTTGAAGTAAGACTGTTAAGAGAACCCTTACAAACCCCTTTGATTTTCCTGGAGAAGCATACTGAAATGTCAGTATTACGTAAGTCAAGTCACAGAAAATACTATACTGCTGACATTTAGACTCCAATCTTTAATACAGTATTGTGTTCCATAGCATTTTGGTGTGGGTCAGCTGCTACTCTTGTCACATGCAGAAACAAGTCAGAGCTTCAAAGCAGTGAAGCATCTTTGCCAGTAGCTTTGCAGAGGATCTGTTTAAGTTTCTTTTATCTAGTTGGCTTCAAAAATGCAACCACCTTTCTGCACATTGTGCAGTTCCTCTTGGTTTTATGCTTTGGTATTTCTTTGGTTCATTTTTAAAACCAAAACCATTTTTTTGGTTTTAAAAACTGGTGGGATAGCTTTCAAAGAGCACTTTATGAGAGGCAAGAACATCTCAGCACTGGTACAGATACAAAATGGCTGTAAGAGGCTCTTCAGCATTTTGAAGAAGAAAATATCAGGAATATGCCATTTAGATCTCTGGGCTAGAAGACAAAAAAAAATCTAGGAAATTTTGAAAAAGTGAGGCAGCTGGAAGGAAGTATATTAAATTAGAATATGAGAAATCCCAAAAAAACCAAAACCCAAGGGTCAACGCAGTCTTCTGAGTTCAGTGAGTACACTGCTGTGCTGATAGAGTAGGGCATGGCTCTGCTGCCACTACACACAACCTGAAAACTCATCTCTCCCTTAACTGAAAAAGCTGTGTAAAATACTACAACATTCACAGAATACTCTTACGAACATGGAAGTGTTAGAGTCCACGTATGTGACCACACTATGTACCTTATCCAAGCATAACTTGCCTTTGGGTAACACCCTTCTTAGAGCCCCTGGCAGCAAGCATGAGTGGGGACAGACAGCAAGAGCCACTTCACTTGCCACAAGTACCAATGAAATTGTAGCCTCAAAAATAAATTGCATCTATGCTCAAAGGCACACACTGGCAAGGCGCCTTCCTCTGAGTCCTCTCATATGAAATGAGAGAATCACTCTTAAAACAGAAAAAGCATTTGAGTGTTATGTGGCATTACCTCAGTTTTATCCAGAGGTATACTGATGGACCTCACAAAAGACCAGCAGCAAAACAACGTTTCAGTGTATCAGAATGGAAGCTTAGAAAAACCTTTGAAATTGTGCAAAAAAATAGTCAAGTAAAATATTAAAGTTTAAACTACTGTTTCTGGCAACTTAAAGTATGCAAAGTTATACTATACTATAATGCACTGTGCTAAACCATACTATATTTACAGTATACTTATGTACATTATACACTATTTTTTCCCTTCAGAATTTTGGATAATTTTGCAGTGTGAATCTACATTTATGCACATTTCTATTTTGCAAAGAGGTTTTTTTTATTAGCAGAAGATACACCTCTCAAAGCACAAAGTCAGGCAGGCAGACGAAGTAAATTAAGTTTCAGTCATCTCTACATTGTAAACTACAGCAAAACTTTACAAGTGAACTTGACATATTATGAATTTTTGTCACATAATTATTGTTGAGTAGCTTAGAAAGCTTTATGTCTTCATCATTCTTTCACTAGTTTTATAGCAGAATATATATCTTCAGTTTTATGTGTAAATACGTAACTGGTCTGTGTGATTGACTTGCCTCTCAGTTTTGAATGTAGCTTAAAGTGGAAAGAATTGATCTCATAATCTGTTGAAAAGCTAAAGTCTAAGACATTCAAGGTGGCTGATGGCACCTGATGGTACAGACACATAAATAATACTACACAGACAGACACATAAATAATACTACACTCTCTCTTTAAGTAACACAGTTCTTCTGGGTCTCTTCAACACTTAGCTCTAGTATGAAAGGTTTCTAAACAGCAGAGTTTAGTTACTTTTCTATATTGAATACATGGAAAGTATGACAATATGAATGAAGCAACAAAATCCATCACATCTGTATATCAATGGTGACACATGAAGTATTTTATGAGTTATACGTCTCTTCAGACATATACAACCATACTCAAGATAAGGTGATTTTCCAAAGTTGAGGCAGAAGTTGTTCGATATCATAATCACAAGATAGTCATATGCTGGCAGATAACACTAAATGCAAGATTCTAACCATTTAAGAAGAAAAAGATCAGTTTCAACAGCCAA
The DNA here is from genome assembly GCA_038090715.1 of Florisuga fusca. Classification (NCBI taxonomy): domain Eukaryota; kingdom Metazoa; phylum Chordata; class Aves; order Apodiformes; family Trochilidae; genus Florisuga; species Florisuga fusca. The sequence goes on from JAAWXA010000005.1 coordinate 16,159,660, forward strand.
CTCTTTGTTTCATGGTATTTTTGCTAATGAGACTTCATTTTCAGCAAGAAGTCTTTTCCTTCCTTTTCTTTTCCTTCTCAGTCCTATAAAACAGACACATGTGGGTCTTTGTTGGAATTTAATGAGTAATGTTGGTGAATCTCCGAGTTTAGAATAAAGAAGTCACATAAGGATGGCCAGTCATAGACGAAGTTTAGCTGTATTTTTGAGATTTGTCCAACACACCACTGCTGCAGCAGCTTAGATCTAGGCTCTTTCCCTTCTTTTATTACACGCTGAAAAAAGCTGGATTTCCCCAAGTGTCATGAGGTGTCACAGTCACACCGACACCATATGATTTGGAATTCATCTGTGCCTGCATACTCTGGGACTGCAAAATTAATTTCATGTAATGTAAAAGCAGAGAGGCACAATCTACATGAAGTCAAACTATCAATGTGTTATGCTATGCATCTGTTTTTTCTTTTCAAATTCCATGTATAAAGGCTACTATCAAAAGTCTTACTGAAAAAAAAAAAAATCAGACAGACACAGAAGCTTATTACATCTTAACCATGCTCATGGGGGGGAAAACTTACAGATCTGTATAATTTCTTTATATTTTTCTTTCTGTCTTTTTCTGAAGACACAAATTAGAAAGTCACCTTTCTAATAGCTATTAGAATATTTCAATAGCTATTTCATTGTAATGTCCATTTCATACTTTTCTCCAGTAGTGTACAGGTGTGGATTTTTTTAACACTGACTGAAATTATGCATTTTAGTGCCATGAGTAATCAGCCTCTTGAAACTTCTTTGCCTGCTCCTTCCCTTTCATTTACCCTTTTCATTTCTCCCTTTTACACTCTTCCACATTGCTCCATTTTCAATCATTATCTTATTATTTGACCCTGTCTTCTTCGTGTTTTTGTCTAAATTTTATATTTGACATTTTGTGCCCTATCTTGTTAAGTTCTATTTTCCCTTAATTTCATTCACAGTCTCTCCAATGTGATTTTACCCACTTCATTCATTTGTATTTTTATGTTCATTGTCACTCAATCTTTTCCAGAGTCTATTTTCAGTCCTTTCAGATTCTCGTTTTTTTCAGTTTCATTCTCAAAGCCTTTTTTCTGTGGGGAGGAAGAAGGAGATACCTTTATATGTGAGGATATTTTAGCAATTTTAAAAAGGATTTTTTGCCATTTAACTAATCTTTACCCTATTTTTAAAGCAAAAAACATCAGCTTTCATGTAAATTTTAAATCTAACAAGCATATAAAATATATCTTACAAATTGATGGATTTAGTAGTAGCTTCAGCAGATAAATATTATAAAAATGGGTGAAAATATGTCGGTAGCTTTTTAACAGAAGAGAGTAGATTATTACATCTCTGTATATGTAAATAGACCTTACTGCATAGCTATTCTTAGTACAATATGATAGCCACTTCCCCTTGCAAGCTGTGTGTTAGCTTCCTTAAGAAAAGACCAGTCTTTGAGAAGGAAGCTAACTACATGTATTTCTGCCAACCTAAGAATGCTATGTGCTTCTTGAATTCCATTTGTTTTCCCTTGGTCTCCATATTTTCCATGCACAACCATGCAAAGATGCAGGTGTAATATTCTGATCTCCATGAAATCTTTTCCTTTTACTGAATAATGTTGACACAATAAGATTAAAGGAAGAATTATTGAAATGTCAATAAACCCTTTTATTTTGGCATAGAAATGTTATTCTTCCTCACTGCTGAGTGATATATGGAATGTATAATGCAATACATATGCTTTATAGCAAATTAGATGAATGGCTTCCTCATGACATTTTGAGACATAATAATAGATGAAGAAAGAGAAAACACATAACACAAATATTTTTGGGGGCAGATTTGAAAGGTAACCAATCCAAAGATGATTCAATAAAAAATTATGGAGTCAATTATCTAACTGTAAAGAAAACAAAAGAAGGTTCTTCTCCCTTCTGGTCTATCTGCCCCTGCTGTACAAATACTTTTTGGTTTTAGGTTGTCTATCTTGCCAACATTGGTGCCAGTGTGTCAATGCCACAAATCAAAAGCTACAGAACTGGTATACTGTGGTAAGGTCAGATGTGGCTGGAGGTACTTCCTTCTTCTTCATCAGTGAAGGATTGGCTTTCAGGATGAAATCTCAGCCTTGAAGATCATGAGCCATAGTTTGAGACCTTAATTCAAGGTCTGTTCCTCATGAACACTCAAACACGTATCTACATGTGAACATCTCTAAAAGGCAGTTCATCACAATATATTTGTATTTTAACACAGAAGAGGGTGGTTGCTGGCTTCTTTTTGTGTTTGATTATGTTTGGTGATAATTTCTGCAGACCTTTAATTTTAAATGAACTCTGCAAAATGATTGTAAGTTATTCTCTGAGGTGGATCTGATTTGGTTCAGTGCTACCTAGCATACCATGCTTTCCTATCTTAACTACAACATAGGGTTGTTGAGAATGACTGTATGACTTTTTCCTTTGTACTCATGTTGTGTTTCCAGAAAATGGGAGAGCTAGGAAGTTCTGAGTGTAGTTATTTCTTTATTCCTGGCTTGCTGTGTTTCTATGATATTAGACAAAAAACCTATAATTTTATGACAAGGAGATCAGTTTTAATGATGTAGCTTGAGTCTACTAAATGTTTAACTAAGCCTGTTTCAGTCCATGATGAACTTACCGATGCTTGATTCTTTAGCAAAGTACTGATTCTCATCCCTGTAGTTGCATTTGGAGAGGACATTGGGAATATAAATTTTCATCCGACCCTGTGTGTACTGATTATATGACTACCCAAGTTACTTAATTTCTGGAAACCATACAATATTTCATTGAAAGGAGGATGAGAAGCTGCTTTCTGTCTCTCACTGCCATGATTCTGTCTTTGTAGAATCATCAATAATCCTAAAGCTAATTCTCATCTATATGCAGCTAACAAATGCATCTAAATCAAAGTCATGCTTCAGAAGAGGACTGCTGATGAGCTCTGAGGGTAGTAGCATCCAGATGAGAATGTTGAAGATAACTCCTTATATATTCCCTGTGCTGGACTAAGACAAGAATTTCTGTACATGACAATACATTTTCAAAAAAAAAAAAAACCAACAAACCACTGACCAGACAGATTCTTTTATCCTTTTAAAAATAATATTAATAAGTCTTCAAAGAGAGCCTATCATTGTGTCAGACAGAACAGGGCACTGTCTGAAGCAAACTGATAAAGGAAATGCACTTGCTGCTCAAGGCAAAGAAGAACGATCAAGACCTAAGTTTCATATTACAAAAAGCAATGACTTGTCACATGTCACTCACCAGGAAAGACCCTTTGGTAATGAATGGGAAAACAGATTATCCCATTTATTACACTTAGCGTTTTTCTACAGGTTTATTTTGGGTTTCAAAAACAGAAGCAAAACAGCCCTTGGAGAATATGAGAAGCTAAATATAAATAAGGAAAAGCCTTAAATAAATAAATTCTTGTTGTTTCTCTCTAACAAGGCATTTGGCTGAGAGTGTATTTTGTTTTGATTTCTGATTGTCTTGTCAACTTCACATGGAGAAGAAGCAGCTGTCATGATTGTTCAGCTCTTCCTGATCAGTGCCAACCCCTTCCACATTGTACACTGAGATCAGGATTTTTTGTGGATCATGGGATAAATGGAAAAGTGGAATAACATCTACTGAGAATTACAAGGACAGGACTAGAGCATGCAGAGATTCATTTAGAAAGCAAAAGCTCAGCTTGGATTGAAATTGACCAGAGATTTCAAAAACTACAAGAAAAGGTTCTTCAGCTATGTAATCAAGAAGAAGAAACAGAAAGATAATATGGGCTCATTGTAAAACTGGAGAGGTGAACTTGTCAACAACACTGAACAGGCAGAGCAGGCAGAGTTTCTCAGCACTGTCTTTACCAATATTGCTGGGCCTCAGGCCTTGGAAACAAAAATCCAGGTTGATGAAAACACTGAACCACCAGTGAATCAATGAAGGAGGAGATTTTGTGTGAATTATTATAGGAGCTTGACCCATAACAAATTGATAGGGCAAGATGCCATTCACCTGAAGATATTGACAGCTGTCTGGTACCATTGAGAGAGCACTCCCCGTTATCTTTGAGAATCTGTGGAGACTGGGGAAAGTCCCAGATGACTGGAAGAAGGCTAATGTCACCCCCATCTAAAAGAAGGATTCAGGTAATTAGAGGCTCATCAGCCTTACTCCAGTCCCTGAGAAAGCTATGGAATAAATACCTCTGGGGACTTGTCACAGGTCAAATGAAGCATGTGGTTGGGAAAAGCCAAGATGGATTCGCCAGGGACAAGTCATGATTGAAAAGTCTTATTGTCTTCTGTAAAAAAATAGCATGTTTGGTTGACGAGGGGCAAGCAGTGGACATCATCTATCTGGATTTCTCCGAGGCTTTTGATAGAATTCCCCATAGCAACCTCCTAGAGAAATTGATGTGCCATGGTCTGCACAAGTGGACTGTGCAGTGTGTGGGGAGCTGGCTGACAGGCCCCATTCAGAAGGTGTTATTAAATAGCTGTTTTTCAAGCTGGCAACCAGTCACAGACGGGGTCCCCCAGTGGTCAATATTGGGCCCCAGGCTATTTAATACTTTCATAAGTGATCTAGATGTTGACATCAAGTGCAACTTGAAGAACTTTACAGACAACACCAAGTTGAGTGGGCAAGGAGACACGGGAGAAGGGACAGTCACACTCCAGGAAAACCCAGGCAGACCTGAAGAGTGGGATAACAACATCCACTTATGAAGTTCAACATGGACAAGTATAAGGTCTTGCACCTGGGAAAATAACGCAGGAGCACAGCACAGACCAGGGTCTACCTCGCTGGACAGGAGCTCCATGGAAAGGAAACTAGGGACTGGTGGATAATAAGCTCAATATGAGAGAAAGCCAACAGGGGCATCACCAGTAAATATAAAGAAGTCATCATCCCCCTCTACTCAGTGCTTGTCAGGTAACACCTGGAATACCATGTTCAGTTCTGGTCCCAGCTATACAAAAAAGAAGTGGATAGGCTGGAGAGGTTCCAGAGAAAGTCCACAAAGGTGTACAAAGATCTGGAAAGCCTACCATATGAAGAAAGGTTGAGACAATTGGGTTTGTTCAGCCAGGAGAAAAGAAGGCTTTGAGACAACCTTATCACCATGTTCCAGTACTTAAAGTGAGGCTACAAAGAAGAAGACGACTCCCTTTTTACAAGGAGTCACATGGAAAAGGTAATGGGGTGCAAGTTGCTTCTGGGGCAATCCAAATTAGATACCAGAAGAAAATTTTTCACTACGAGAAAGTCACACATTGGAATAATCTCCCTAGGGAAGCGGTCAGTTCCCCAACACTGCAAACTTTTGACACTCAGCTTGACAGGATGCTGAGCCATCACATCTAAACCAATTTCCTACCCAGAGAAGTTGGACCAGATGATTCTTGAGGTCCCTTCCAACCTGCCATTCTATGATGCTGTGAAATCAGCAGAAATAAAACACCATCAATGATTCCTTACAATGTGAGGAGAAGTGTGCAATACCAGAATATGGAATGCATTTGTCAGACATAGCAGGTACACAGCAAGAAAAGGTGGTATTATTACCAAGGTCCCAGTTCTTAGTACAGGGGTTGGCCATGTAATAGAAAAGCTAGGAAGATGCACTGATGTAGGCCATGGAGCCATTCAGTCAGTCCCTGTGGAGTTTACCTGTTAATGTAATCTAGTTAAAATTTTTCTTTCCTGCTTAAAATACCTTTTAAGGTGATCTGATGTACTGGGACAGCTCCTTCCTCTGGTGAGTGCCCTAGTTTATCTCCAGTCCAGCAGGCTCCAGGTACAGGCTATTACTGCAAGCCTTACAATTTGTTTCGGCAGCTGTTTTCTCAGGAGTGAAGAAAAAGTCCTGTTCTCTCCTTCTCCCCATTAACAAGTATCTGACAAGAAAATTCTGCAAGGTGAACAACCAAAACCTCTTCCTTCAGCTATTTCTGTTCCCCCTCTATACACATCCCCTCAGATTTATTTAGAGGAAAGGTGTGACTAAGGCAGCAAAAGGTAATGAGGCACCAAGTGACACTTTTTTTAGCTGAATCATGCCCTGAAATGTTCAGCCTACACATTAATCTTTGAGTGACATCAAGGATTCACTTCAAAATTGGATCTGACTAGTGCACTTAATTTACCTACTGCACAAACAGCTGTCCAGCTTCTGTCGAATTTGAAAGCAAATGTAATTAGTGCATGTTCACTGCTGCTTCCTCATTACATTTCCAGCCCATACCATTGGAATAATTAATTACTGCAGAGACAATGCCTTGACTTACTTGATATAGTACATGATTATTCATCACTGATTCATTTTTTCTTCTTCACTGCTAATTTTGTTAACATCCCTGACAGTACTTAACAGTGAATCCCCTTGATCTTTGGTGTTACTGTGTCTTCTCGAGTGTTATTCAAATTCTTCAGGTAGCTTACTTCCTAGATTTTAACAAGACTTAAGGTGTAACGTCAGCTGGCACTGCATGTAACCAGAGAAATAACTTGATTATGTGGTTCACAGCAAAATGTGCTGTTCAGTCACTGTTCATTTAGGATTTCTTTGCACTTGGGGACTTTCCCCTTGATCACAGACCAAAGGCCTTTGAACAAAATCTTCTTCTTTCAGCTATGGCTTAAAAATCATGCTGAGAAAAGAAAGATTATTCTATAGTTAGTATTGTTCTCAATAGACCTGCTCCACTTCTACATAGCTTTTTTCATTACATTGAGTGTGGGATTTTAGCTCCCCTGTACCTCAGTGCTCCATCACTAAAATGGGGGTAGCTGACTTCCCAGCTCTTCCTACCAAATCCTGTGGACTCCTCTTTTTGTGAAAGTGAAAGCTCTGTCTGGATTAAATGTGAGGACTCTACATTTACTGGTGACCTCCAGGCTGGTGAAGGACAAATAGCACAATACATCTGCCAGTCCTAGATATTTCTGAAAAGCACGTGCAGATCAGCTGGGCTGTGCTGCCACCGCAATGCACCATACTTGTCAGAAATGCCAGGTTTATTCATTTACTGCACATGTTTAACGTTATTGCCAGGCATGTGCAAAATAGCCCTAAGCTGTTCTGCTGTATCCTATTCCCCTCACATTGCAGATATACCTGGCTCTTCTGGCAAAGGAAGGTCACCTAAGTCTTTTAAGACGGGATTTAGTAATTTGCTCGTTACTACACATTCATTTGTCATCTTTTTCACACGTGAAATGTTGTAACCATTCCTGGAAGAAATAAATGTAAAGACCCAAGGAAATGCATTAAAAAAGGAATGTGTCAGAGTTTAGTGCAAAGCAGCTATGGAAAATTCTTAGCAAAGACATTGGAATAAAAAGGATTTTTTAAAGTGTGATGTTCAGGGAGAATCTGAAGGAATCGAAACACTACTCCTAAAGTCATTCCAGAGGCAAATAGTCCTGTCAGGTGCCACAGCATTATGCTGGCACTTAGAGGTCAGTAAAGCAGAACTGAAAAGACTTATCTGCCATCTGAAATAGATTCCATATTCTTTAAAGACTTTGCATGATCTAATAGATTAATAACTGACATTTATTTGGTTTGTTCACTCTTTCTTCTCACAGATACACTTCTCTCTTTTTATCTGACTCCCTTACATGAAACTTCCTTATCATTATACGTTTCACAAAGAATCTCCAACAAAAAGGCTGCATAAGCAACTAAGCAGTCCACAAATAATTATCTGTAAAGTGGTATCTGATCTGTACATCAAACTCATGTGGCAGCTGTGAGCTGCATGAAACAGCACATATTTGCTTTTTACATACTATACCATTCAGTCTGACTTTCAGTAGACTTTAAAGCTGCTTCTGTATTAGCTTACTTAAAAAAAAAAAAAGTTACCTTTCACCTCCACAAGGATCAGCATCTGCAACCTGCTCAAGTCACTGAAAAAGCTGGAACTTTACATCAAAACAATCTACACAGAGTGAGGATAAATTAACTGGAGACTGGGAAATTTCAAAGAAAGTCTGAAATGAGCAGTTTCTAGCAGTTAGTACAGGCAGTGTTATAACCACATAGATATTGATTCATTTCCTAAAAGTAATTAATGAGAAAACAAAACTGCAATAATGGAAAAAAAAGTGAAATGCAATCTTCTTAAGGGCCCTGAAAGACTCTTTTTTTCTGTATTATGTGTTTGTCAGTGCTCTAAACTGGATTTTGCAATGCATATTTTCTCTTCTGATCTTTAAAATTTTAGCAAAGCATTTCATAGTTCTTTCATCTCATGAATTATGCAATAACACATGACAGGAGCAATTTATTCATATCTCTTCTCCACCAGGAGACAGGGAAATGAAAAACCTCAGCTCCAGCTTGAGACTGTTTTTTTTGTCCAGCACAAAATCTCTTAAAATGGTACCTCAGAGATTTACTCTGGAAAATGATAAGGACACTTGCACAAATAGTACAGGAGCTGAATGTTTGAACTGAGGAGAAAGAACAAACATACAGTAATGTGGCACCGTCTTTTGATTCTAAGTTAGGAAATGACGAAGTCTTGAAGGAATTTCAGGGCTCATGTTCCAGCTACATCCACCTTCTCCTTCTCCCTCTCCTTCTCCTCCTCTTTCCATCATCTTTCCATCAGCCTCTTCCAGCTCTTAATTTTCTTTCAGAATTCAATCAACCCCAAGGCACTGCTAATCTCCTCATCACTGTTTCCTCTGCTGTAAGGCAGTAGTCCTGAGGCTTTCATAGAAGACAGAGGAAAAATCCCTGTTTTAGAAATGGAAAGCAGCAGCTGAAATATGAAATGGCATCAGTCTCTCGCAGACCTGAAACTTCCAACATGTTTCTCAGGAGGAAGCCAATGAATCCTTAACCTTTCATCTTGAAATCCTGCTATTTGGACTCTTGCCCTATCCTGAATGAAAAGGATGTAAGGTAATCTTCAGAGTTTTAAAGATGTGACTCTTCCAAGTTTCAAACATCTCTTCATTTGCAATATAAGCTATAACATCTATAATGTTCCCATAATTTTTTTGTTTTCTTTACTGAAATGGAATCAGTCACCAAATGCTTGCTAGTTGTGATTTGGCAACAGGCCACCTTCTGTTCAAAGTCCTTATTACTTCAACTTCAAAATACATTAGCTGGTCATACTGGTTGCTCATTCTTCTTCCTTGTGATGCCTATGGGATACGGCATTTTCACACAATACCCAAATTTCATGTAATATGGGACTTGGCAATTTCATCTTATCACTTGCCCCTATCACTTTTCTCACAGAGAGCAGTGAGCTATTTTGGATTATCAGCAGTTGTTTCCCTGATGTCATGAAGATCTAAATCATCTTTAAGTAATTTAAAGATTTTTCAGTAGTTATGTGGGTAAGGAAATAGCAATGGATAAGAAACTAGAACCAAACTGATACAAAATAAACTGAAAGAGATGCTTCATAGTGAGTAAATGGAGCTGACATGAAGTTTTAAAGAGTAGAGGTAGCAGCAGAAAAATCTATTGTCTGCATTTTAGAAGTTCACTGTTGGATTTAGAAGATTTGAAATTACAAATAATAATTTAAAAACGTAATTTATTGGAATACGTCCATTTTTTCTTCTTTCCCCCACCCCAACTCCTCCCCAGACAGATACATATCAGGAGATAATACACATGCATATAACGTGTTAGGAGGAAAAGATCTATTATGAAGGAGGGTGTAGATGAAGCACTAAAGACAAGATTTGTCCTGTTTTAATATCAACGCTTAACATCTTTGCCAATATTTCCTTCAATGAAAAATCAGCCTGATTTCAGGAATATAAGCTATGTCTGGATTAGTAGATGAAACAGAGCCAAGGCACAGGATTACAACCTGTCTACACTGCTTCATTTTTAGTATTTTCTTAGCATAGCTTTGGCCTCTAAGCATTAGCATCCTCCCAGCTAAGGCTTAGGCATCATTCATCATTTTCCAAGACTTTTTCTAATAGGCAGATTAGCTGTATCCACCCTGGTTTTGGAGAAAAAATCAGTTTGCACATGAAGACATGAGTCAGCTGCAATGCTGAGCCTCAAGGCAGTCACTAACCTCTTCCATGTAATAACACACATACCCATGTCTATACATACACGCTTTATCTGTGGTAAAGTAGTCTTCTCAATAGTATTATCCAGCAAATTATCCATAAACTCTGGTGGCAGTTGTCAGTCTGGGAAAGGTCTCTCTCTTATTGTGGAGCTGTAATTCACTAGGAACTGAAGTACAAGCAAGAACTGCAGGAAAAGGCAGTAGAGCATGAAGTCAGACTTTTTGACACATCCATGGATGTGTGGAGAGCCAAAATCCAGTCTGAGCAGAGGGGAGGGAATGAAGGTGAGTCCTCAACAGCCTCTGATGGGCAAGGCTGGTGAGATGCTGGTGAGACCATGCTACCAGGTCACAGATCAGTGGCAGAATGAGAAGTATTAAAAAGAACAAGACTGGGAAACACTGCTTTTACATCCGCAAAAAGGAAGCAGTATAAGTTGCTTGTTCCAGAAAACTGAGATCACTGGCATCTTCATGTAGCATTGGAGACATAAAAATTATCATCCCAAAGAAGGTAATTTGTGGTGCATTTCATACCTACCACTTTGCTGAGATGATTACTGAAGGAAACACTAGTCCAGCATAATTGTCTCTAAACAGGAGGGACAGGGAAAGTCCCTGAGCAATGACAGCCACTCTTTTGCAGAGGAAACATTCAGGACCATGGAAAAGAAAGACGGAGAGACAGATCAACAAAAATTCAGCTGCTGATTCAAAAATCGTCCATACTACCCTACCTTTAATCAGAGTGGGATCAAGGAGGGACTGAGCCAATGTGCAGAGGCAACCACAGCTCACTCCCACTGGCATCAGGAGGCAGCACAACATGAGGGTGAAGAAGTGTGTTCAAGTGCTGGCAATATGCAGTAAAACAGTTTTGAAGCCAACAGGAAGACGTGGACTGTTAACACAGAAATAAAATAAAAAAATAAAACAAACAAACAAAAACAAAACTGGAAAATAAAATTTAAAAAAAAACCCCAAAACAAAAAAGCAAGCAAACAAAAAAACAACCCAAACAAAAAATAAACAAAAAAACCCTAACCAAGGCTACTCTGACTTGAAATATACAGTAGCTCATGCAAAGGCGGTACCATTGCCAGGGAACATTATTAAAGCAAGCCAGAAGTTTGGTTGAAATATGATGACTGACTATGGCCACTATGAAAGGAAAAGATAATAGCCACTCTGTGCACTCTAGCAGCCTAACAGAGATTTACTGGAAGGATATCAACTTCTCCAGCACATGCTCTAGATAACTGAAGGCTCCCACAGAGCTGGTGAGAATCCTGAAGATTCCTGATGCAGAAATCCCTCAGGCCTGGTGGAGTTGCTGAGGAAGGAACTGAGGAGAGCAGAAAGCCCAGACACCCTCACACTCACTGAAACTACTTGTCAGATGTGCATTCTTTTTTTTGCAGCCTTTAGCATTTTTGCAGTGGTAAAAAGCCCTCAAGAATGTCTTAGATGTTTGGGAAACCTCTCACTGGGGAACAGAGCCCTGCAAAGGAGTAACTATGTAGTAATCCTTGATTTGTCTGGAACTAAAAAGGTCTCTGTTTTCAATGTTGAAAATAGGTTCTGGCATGCCAATTCACCCAGCTCCTGACAATCTGTGCTATGCCTTTTGCCAGGTACCACTGAAGAAAAAAACCCTGTCTCCAGACATCATCCTACCCTCAAAGCTATTCCAGTGATAACAGAGAAAGACAGAGTAGGACTTTCAGACATCAGTCCTGGAGCTGGCAACAGTTATTGTCTAACACGATAGGAGAAGATAGTGCAGGATGCTTTTAATAAGCTTCTCAGAGCCAGAAGCAGAATACTAATCTGAATGCAAAGGACCTGGAGCTCAGGAGAAGAGAGACCTTCACTATCAGAAATCTCTGTTGTCCTGGGAACTTCTAAACAGACCTCAAGAAACTGAAAGACCAAGTTCTTGAAGTCAATGCCAGAAATTACAAAGAGACAAGAACAGCATTTGCCTGGGGTCGAGTGTGCAAGTAATACATAATGTCAAATGAAAGAACAAAGAAAAGACAATATAGGTGCTGAACCAGCCTTGTACCACTACTGTCACTTTGAGCAGCAGGGGTTTCAGAAAGGTGACACCTCAATATGAAACAGAAGAGGAGCACTGGAGCAAACACAGCACATCTCACCTTCTATTGCTCAGCAAAGTGATGAATTTATACTGACACAGAGATACTAACTCCATGGAGTGACATCATCTGTTCATTTTGGAGCAAAAATATAGATGTCCCAGCTGTTAGTAGTGCAACTGTAGTGCACGCTGCTGAGATGCAAAGAGTTGCGTGGATGTAGAAAAGAATTCATGAGTTTGAAACCTTTGAACAAATAAATATGCAGTGGATAAATAAACAAAGACACTGGTTCACTAATCTAAGATAACTGCCCAGGAAAGTTACATTTTGTGGCAGTCATGCCACATACATTTCTGAATACTGTGTACTGAGTTCAGCAGCAGAGGGGGAGGTCTCTGCTGTCCCCAGCACATTGCCCACACACTTATCCCTACTCCATGACTCCATGCTGCCAGGCAGCAACACCATCCTCCAGAGCTGGCATGGTGTGCAAACTGAATGCCAAAGGCTACTGCTGCTTCCATCACACACCTCAAGGGGAAAGAAGAGGACAAGTTATGCCCACCCAGCAACAAACAACTGTCTGTGCTTTCAAAGGAAGAAATCAGAAATTCAATGAAAGTGATTATGTAGGTGTGTAGGAAAAGTGGTCAAGAAGAGGAGGTATCATATAGACAATTAAACCAAATCCAAAGTAGGATATGGTTGGTAGTGACCATTTCAACCTCATTTCAGAGAAAGCATGGTGATGGGGTTTATGTTTGCATTTTCTGGCAGGTAATCTAGGACATTCAGTCAAATAAACACCAAAGTGGTGGGGAACCTTAAGGTAGAGTTGGCAAGACAGGGCATGCTTGAAAGTGAACTATGGGTTTCTGCCCAATGGAAAAAAACCACTGCAACCATGGTGCCAAGTACTTGCTATGAGAACAAGAGAAGTGAAACCTAGGCAAAACATAGATGGCCAAATCCAAGTACACCAGTTCACCAAATAGAATAAAGGGACAAGCATTAATTTAATAATATTTAATTAATTTAATAATGTAAAAAAATTATTAAACTAGTTTTTATTTCATTTGAAAAAAAAAAACAAAAAAACCCAAAAAAACCACCAAACATGAAAGTTGAAAAGCTATGAAAGCAAAAATTCTATGAAGCCAAACCTGGCTGTGGATAAAAGTCATGTCAGTACAGAGGATCATAGAATCACAGAACAGTGGCTGGAAAGGACCTCTAAATATCATCTAGTCCAACCCCTCTGCAGAAAACAGGGGCATTCTCAACTAGGTCAGGCTGCTACATTGACATCCAACCTGACGTTGAATGCTTACAGGGCTGGGACATCTACCACTTCTCTGTAACTTTGTTCTCTACAACTACCTGAAAGGAGGTTGTAGCAAGGTGGGTGTCTCTTTTCTCAAGTAACAAGGAATAGAACAAGTGGAAATGGCTTCAAGTTGTGCCAGGAGAGGTTTAGATTGGATATTAGGAAAAAAATCTTTACTGAAAGGGTTGTCAGGCACTGGACCAGGCTGCCCAAGTCACCATCCCTGCCCTGTAGGTATTTAAAAGATAATGTGGTGCTTAGGGGCATGGTTTATTGGTGAATTTGGAAATGTGTTAGGTTAATGGTTGGACTTGATGGTTAATGATGGACTTGATCTTAAAGGTCTTTTCCAATCAAAACAATTCTATGATTCTCTGTGGGTAACCTGTTAATGATAGTTTAATAATACAAATTAAACTTTTTATAATCCTTTAAAGGAATACAAAGAACTGTATTCCTTATAATCTTTTATTGTCAGAAAGCTCTGTTAATAAATACAAGAACAATTGCTACATAGTAAATGATATAGCAGCTTGAGCATCATTTGAAGACAAGACTATAGGCTGTTGGAGAGAACAGTTCCACAAGACTTAGTTAAAAATACACTTAAAAATTAACATCTTGAAAATTTGCCTTAATCTCTTCATGCTTCCATTACTAATTTGTAAAGTAGAAATTATGACCCTTTCTTTACCACAAACATTTGTCACATGGTTTCCTTGTCAGCATTTGAAATACAATCACAAGTATACATTAGGGTAAGTACAAACATAAGTGTACAAATGTAATAATTTAGAATAAATACATTGTAAATATATATATTTACAAGAGGAAGAAACAACAAGAAGCAAGAAACAACAACGATGAAAAACCCCCACAGCCATAGACCTCAGACATATAATAAAATCTGGGAGGTGATTTAGCCATTCTGTGGCATCCTGTTACTTCTCTTCCCCGAGGTTCCCCCATCATCAAGGCGGTGGCAGCTGCCCGGAGATCTCCAGAACCCCAGTTCCCGAACTGGCCACACGATGGGGCGACTGGCCCAGAGCTGGCTCCTTTGGGTCCATGGCTAAGGCTGTGACTTTGCCCAGCAGATGGCTCTTTCCAACCACGTAAGGCTTGTGAGAGCCTTCCCTTCCCTCCCTCAACCCCGGGGTCAGCATTTTCCAATCTTTTGTTCCTTTGATGAATATGACACTGGTATTATTCGGATCAGGGAAACGTAATACATTGCAGAAAGCATCACTTTCCGGAGCTTTTTCATTATTTCAAGTATTCATGAAACAGAAACGGGTTTGAACTCAGTTGTTAACATGTTTCTGTTTCGTGAATACTTGTCACAGAATCGCACACACATAAACGGAGTTCTATTTATTGGACTAGAATCACATCTCAGTTCTGCTTGAATAAATGTAAAATAGCTCAGACCTAGATATTGGAGATACTACAGATGGGAATGACAGGGAAATTTGGCCCATTCTTTAAATATCTTAATGTGGAAACAATGCAGGAATATTGAACTATGACCAGGTTCCTCAATTCTGGGCTAATTTGACTTTAAACTGAACCCTCTGAAGTCAGTGAAGTTACACAGGTGTGAAGAAGAGAGCACACAGAAGCCAGATTTGTCTAAACTACTTTATCCAAAAGCAAACATTTTGGATCTTATTAATAATTGCAAGTTTATTTGCAACGAATAGTATTTATACATATATACATATATATATAAATTAGAGATAGGCCTAGACCTCTGAGAGAACCACTTTAAAGCTCCTTGACTTACTGGAACATTCAGACTGAATCAGACTTTTGTTGTTCAATCATCATGTCTTTAATAGGCTTAAACTGGAATTACAAACCTGAATTAACTGAAACATGGAGGAACACTTAGTTCTATAACATGTCATGAAAGCAAACTTGTTTCATAATCTTTCTGAATGTCAGAAGTTTAGATCCTGTTACAGAACTGTAATAACCTTGGCTTAAAGTCACTGATTTTAGAAAATATGGGTGCAAAACCTTCAAAATGTGGAGATTTTTTTACCTGAACTGAAAAAACTTTCCAAGGTGCACAGATTTATTCTGACTGATTGCACTTGAAGCCTGCAAATCTGAAAACTAACATGATTTCATAACCATCCTTCTTTAAATTGACTTCCATTTCTCCCAATAGTTCAGGTCAGTATCTGGAAGGATGAGCAAGCATGAAAGAAAAGGCATCCGAAAAATGTGTTTCAAAAGTTTTCTGAAGGTATATATTTTGGGGCAATGGGGAGGAGCAGCATTCCTTAATTGCTCCCCTTTACTGGGTTAATTTCTGCTTATTTCTCTCTGACATCCCACATAATCACCTTCTATCTCCACTAAACTTTTCCTGCTTCCAAAAGTTACACCACGTCTTTCCCAGGATATACCAGGGACATGTAAGGGAGGAAACATGCAAGTGCAGGGTAGCAGTGAAGCTGAGTTGGTATGCTCTACATTCAACTGGCTATTGAAAACTGATCAGGGTTTTTTTTTTCCCTCATATTAGTTATTCCCAAACTTTCCTTTGAAATACAGGAGGTTTTTGAATTGCCAGAGCTACTCTGTGAGTTACTTGCAATTTCACTCCTTCCAGGATGAAGTCGTCACCTGCACCACTGAACTTCCAGAGCTATTTTTGGAATGCTCCACAGGGCTCAGTGCCGCCTGGGGGTTCCTCTAAACGTCGTTGTGCTGCCTTCTCTGGGCTCCATGGCAGGTCCAGGCAGAATGTGCTTAACAGAGATGCCTGAGAAATACATTGTGCTTTGGGAACAGTGATCCAGCATAACATATTTAATATTCTAAAAGTATTTTTCATTATTCTGCTGAGGTTTAGCCAGATATTTAACAATATCTGATCTGTGATCTTCTTAGCAATTGATGCTTTGTAAAGACATAAACGCTGCTATGAGAAGAACTAAGCTGGTAATGTCTTAGCTTCGGGTCTTCTTCCCTTTTTGATAGCAAGAATGGTTCTGGCACCCTGCCATTTCCAGAAAGCTGAGTAACAGAAGTTGCTGCCCTTCTCAGAAAGCCTGACAAAGAAAAGGATTGGATGGAGATGTCAGAAATGAGGAGACTACGGTGAGGCTCACAGGTTGCTATTTTGCATATGAAGAAGTGACCTGATGTAAAAAAAAAAATAAAAATAAAAATTCTGCCACATGGTTCAAACATTCACTTTAATCATTTAGGTGGTGAAAAGGACATGCCAAGGTTTCAGGCAACAGAATTGCTCGAATCATTTCCTACTTTCTTTGCTGAGTGGCAATTAGCAGCCCAGTGGCATTAACAAGGCAGCTTTACACAAACTCTCAAAGTGAAAACAGAAAGAATCCCTAAAAGGCCAGCTACTTGTAAAATGTGATAGGGAAGCTCTATGCCTGTTTTTTTCAGAAGTGGGCACAAGATTTTAGCCACAGGTAGTGTGACCCTCAGAGCCATCATCCACCCTCTGCAATCCCCATGCCTTCCCCAAGGAGGGGACACCTCCCACCTTCTGCACTCGACCTTTGTGTTGCCTTTCTTGAAGGGGGATGGATGCTGCACGTCTTCAAGTGCCCTCTCATCCACATTTCCAGTAAACACCCAGAACACCTGTTTACTCTGACTCACCCACTACTCCTCACGCAGACTCTCCCTTTTTTTGACAGCAGACCTCACTCAGGTAGTATGTGCTGCTAATATTCTTTCAGGACCATGTAATAACATGCCTTCCATCCAATTCCTAACATCCTTCAATCAGCTCAGCCAGTGGGCTAACTGCTTACGCGCCTGTGATTTATATAAGTGCAATTAATTTAAACTGCATCACTCCAGTGTTATGCTGGTGAAAATGCCCCGAGAGGGAGTACCTCACTGGTGAATCAGACCCTTTACTTTTAACAAACATACAAAAGAACAGATCCCGAGCCAGTGAAAATCTGCATGGCTCCATTCATTTCAACACACAAACTTAAACCGGCTCAAGGTCTGAATCACAGCTCATGTAACAGACTATTTAGATACAGACTAATGCCTCACATCCTGAAATGCAATGATTTCCCAGAGTTGGCAGTGCAGTGGCACTTCTCAGATGGAAAAGAGCTGAGAGGGGAGCAGGACCACAAATGCAATCTTTTAAAATGCTCTGTGGATTTCTTAATTTCTGTGGAGTTGAGGAAAGCAACAGCTTGTACTGCTCTCCCTTCAGGGAAGAGCTGCATCTGTTCTTCCACCCCAGCTGTTAAGCAGGTACCTGGGAAGTCCCTTTCCTTGCAACTTTCCCTTTCCACCCGTGGCCTGGGTGTGTTCCCTATGGCTTGGAAATCCCTGTGACACCTTGCACCGACAGACACCAGAGTGAGATACTGAACAGCTGAATCTTTTTAACCAGTTCTTTAAAATGGCTAACTTTCTCTGCACTTGTTTTGGCATCCAAGAGATTAAGAAGTCATGCACCTCGACAAGGCACTTTACTCTTACATGTCTTAACAGAACCGGAGGGATTTTTTTTTTTTTTTTTTTCATGTCTCCTCCAACACCTGCTGCAAAAAAAAAAGGACTGGGGTGGTCTCTGTAAAACACCCCTCTGCACCTCCTCCCGACAGGACAGGGCCCTCGCGGCACACTGGCACAGCATACTGGTATGTGCCCAGGCAGGTGTAGTTAATACACAAAGAGGGGGGAGCCAGAAGGGGGGTGGGAAGGGCAGACCAAGAGTCAATCAAGGTGTAATTTGGGTTTGAAATATACCAGCGTTCGCCTGGACATATTTTCAAAATGCAAATGCTTTAAAATTAAATAAATAAAAAATCTGACTGAACATCTCCCCTAAATGAATCTAGATAACAAAAAAATTCTGTAGCACATTTATGAGACTTTCATCCTAAATGAAATGCTTAATACAGATTATACCTTCATAGGAAATCAAGAGGTCCTAAATATACTAATGGAGAAGGACATTTGAGAGACATTTAAATTACACAGTCTATAATTTTGGAGTTTTTGCTTATCTGTGCATCTTTTAACTGCTTTGGATAATTAGGAAAATTTCCTTGGCAGTGCCCTAAGAGGATAGGCAAAAGAGTGACATAACTACTCCCAAGGAAGGAAAGGTCGTGGTTTTGCATTCTATAGATTTTTAAAACAAAAAGGAAAGTATTTTCCATATGAACAGTCTGAAGCAGTATGCATATTACAGAAAACCTATCACCCTCCTCTGAAATGTAATCTTTTCCAGGGCTTCTACCTCTCCTTGAACTCACTCGCAGTATCTCTCTGGCCCTTCTGCCTGGAAGGGTGCAGGTTAGGGAGGCAGGCTGCTTGTCTCCAGACTTTCCTCAACACAGCTATTCAAAGACAGTTCCCAAACGGAGCAGGCACACAATCAGTTCAAAGCCTTTCATTAGGTCTCCCAGCTAACTTGTTATCTTGTAATGTCCCCCCCTCCTGCCCTTAATGAACAGTTTGTTCCGTTGTAATTCTTATATCAAACATCTGGAAACCAGATTGTTTTAAAAAAAGGAGGAAAAAAAAAAAAAAAAAAGGAGGGTGGGGGTGGAGGGAGGGTATGAAGGACGTTTCAGTGCCTATGACTTTTCCAGGTCTCGGTCAGAAAGAAAAAAGACTTAACTGAATAAGTAAACTAAGTTCTGCTGTGTGCTTTTCTTTTTCCTTTTTCTTTTTACTTTTTCTTTCTTTAAAAACAAACAAGCAAACAAAAAACCAAAACAAAACACTTTGACCAACACGGTCTTAGACCGAAATCCTGCCCGGCACCGTACCCCGAACTCTACAGAGCAGGGTAAAGCGCTCTGACACCATCTCGCTCCTCTGTCCGCAGCTGTCTCCAGCGGGAGGAGCTGAAACTTGAACCAAACCCTCCGAGCAGGGATTGGATCCCTCCTGCCAGCAGCCGGAGAGCCCTCCCAGAAAAACAGCCTGTTTGGAAAAAAAGTGCTCGAGAACATCCCGAAGTGATTGGAGGAGCGGAAAAACCCTTCCCTCCCCCCTTGCACCTGACTAGTGGGTATTTACAGCACTTTTCAAGGCGCCGCTGCACTGCCACTACACAGCCTCCGCGGATGGACGGCGTGGGGAAGGCGATGCGATAAGGACCGATGCTCTCCCAGTGATACAGCCTGTGCCCGTGTGTCCTGCACAGCGGCCAGGGGACCGCCACACCCGCCCGCGAGGAGAACCTGGAAGAACGAGAAAGCCTTGCATCCAAAATGCCACGCTCCTTCCTGGTCAAGAAACATTTCAATTCGTCCAAAAAGCCGAATTACAGCGAGCTGGACACTCATACAGGTAACAAAAAGCAATGAAATTTAAAGCCACCCCTGTGCTTCTGAGGTTGCAGAGGGAGAGTCAGGAGGAGGGGTGGGGTAGCTCTTTTCAGGCTTGGGGGAAATGGGTTAGTTCATTGCTAGCTTTTTTTTTTTTTTTTTGCTTACAAGGAGGGAGTTTTGAGAAATATGTCAGTGTTGCCCAGAGTGAGTCATAGAGTTTGCTCATCCACTTGAACTCAGTTACTCAGGATTTGGCGTTTTCCTGTTCTGTGTCTGCTGGTGGTAGAATTGAAACTTCCATAGAATTCCTTCAGGAAGTTTCACTGCTTCATTGTATCAGGCTGCATGGTCTAGAAACAGCATGCTGCCTTGAAGAGACTTTTCAACTGTAAACTGGCTGTTCAAGGGCACTGTCTCTACTCATCAGAATATATGTATGAAACAGTGTTTCCTTAATCTGCCTTATATTTAGATGACCGCACCGAGCCTTTAATTTATGCACCTCTTAATCCCCAAAATGTTAATTTTGCTGCCTTTTGAAATACTTTTTAGTTCTCTTACCCTAAAATTTTCTTCTTTCTCCAGTGATTATATCCCCATACCTGTATGAAAGCTATCCAGTCCCTATAATACCACAGCCAGAGATCCTGAGCTCAGTAGCTTACAATCCCATTACTGTGTGGACTACAACCGGGCTGCTACCGTCTCCATTACCCAGCGACCTCTCTCCGCTTTCTGGATACCCCTCATCTTTGGGAAGAGTCAGCCCACCTCCACCTTCTGACACCTCCTCCAAAGATCACAGCGGCTCAGAAAGTCCCATTAGCGATGAAGAAGAGAGAATCCAGTCCAAGCTTTCAGACCCCCATGCAATTGAAGCTGAAAAGTTTCAGTGCAGTTTATGCAACAAGACCTATTCAACTTTCTCTGGGTTGGCCAAACATAAGCAGCTGCACTGTGATGCCCAGTCTAGGAAATCATTCAGCTGCAAGTACTGTGACAAGGAGTATGTCAGCCTGGGAGCGCTTAAGATGCACATCAGGACCCACACGCTGCCTTGTGTCTGTAAGATCTGTGGCAAGGCTTTCTCTAGACCGTGGCTACTTCAAGGACACATTAGAACTCACACTGGTAAGAACAACCATTGCAATTGCACTTTCTTGTTGCTGTAACATCAGGATGTCCTTTGCTCTTTATCTTCACAGGTGGAAAAAAAAAAAACCAGCAATGTTTCTTTACTAGCCTTGAAATGCATATGCAGAATTCCAAATGTATCATTAAAGGCTAAATTCTTCCTCCTGAAGGGGGTGGGGGGCAGGGTGGGGGACGTGTAGCATGGTCTCATAAGTGTGGGTCAGATACTAGACTAAATCAGCATTGATAATTTCAGAATGGTTTAGCCCATTTCCCCTAGCTGAACATTTTGTAGTAAGGATTTTATGTTAACTTTCAGTATGTGGAAATTGCTAACTTTGAGAAAGCTCCATCTGTGAAATAACAAGACAGAAAGGCAATACATGAGGAGCTTCTTTCTGATTCCTTGAGGAGTTAGCAGGTTTTGCATGTGCTATCTCAAGTCCTTAAGAATTTGAAATACACTATCACCAAAGCAGTTGTTTGGTCTTTGTTGGAGTTCTGTTTTGTTTTGTTTCTTCTGTTGAGACAAAAACTTGATTTTGAGTACACTGGGTACACTGCAATATCTGTACTGCTGTTTGCTGCTTTTCAGTCAAAGCCCTCGTCCCCAGTAATTCCCACTTCACTCAGCAGAAAAAGTTCTATGGAAATATTTGAGCATGTTGGGAGGAGCCCAGCCTAAAGTACTGCCTGCACCTGCAGATGCAGAAGGTGTCAGCAGCTTGTCTTCAGCAACTGCACTTAGCAGCATATTCTGGAAAGACTGAGTTCCTCAAGTACAATCAGCAGTGCTGAAAGCTGTTGCATCTGTAGCCTGATTATTACACATTCTTTATTAAAATAAGCCCTTTCTGTTTGTTTCTTTCTTTCTTAGGACAAAAGTGGGGTTTGCCTGTCCTAAAAATGAACTTCTTTTTTAAAGCTTTATCCTATTTTTCCTTGATGTTTCCTTTTTTTTAGGAGAGAAGCCATTTTCCTGTCCTCACTGCAACAGGGCTTTTGCAGACAGATCCAATCTGAGAGCTCATCTGCAAACCCATTCGGATGTGAAGAAATACCAGTGCAAAAATTGCTCCAAAACTTTCTCCAGAATGTCTCTTCTGCACAAACATGAGGAATCTGGCTGCTGTGTAGCACACTGAGTCATGCAGTCAATGTTTACCTGGACTCGATGCATTTCTCCACTTCTGTTCCAGATAATAAGTGGAAATCCAAAGGCGTTTTCTTGTCTACTTTTCAGCCAAACAAACAAACAAACAAAAAAACAGACCAAAACCCAAAAACACTGCCAAACAAGCAAATAAACAAAGTAGTGGAAGAACTTAGAATGTTGGTAGAAATGAGCTTTAAGTAGTTTCTGTCCAGTCACACATTTGTGCTCCTAGGTGTGAATTCTGATGTGGGGAAATACACCATACATGACATTTCAAGTAGGTCTAAAGGAAGAAGCATTATCAGATTTATTTTCAAATGAAGCCAAATGTATGTTGTCTTTTCTTGCTTAGAAAAGGCTGCAAGGTTACTAATACATTCCTGCCAAGACATTTCAACCAAAGAAACAGTATTTTAAGTGGAACTTTTATTGAAAATACTACCCAAGTGAATTTTCCTAGACACCATTTATCTCAGGTGCCTTAAAAAGTATTCCAAGTTTACCTTAGTAAATCTTTAATATTATTCATTGCTCTGTTTTTTATTTTATTTTCTAGAAGCCAAGGCCTTCATTAATGATCCAAAATGCTTTAAAACTGCATGATTAAGAGAGGATAAAAAAAAAATGCAAGCGAATGTACGAAAAATTAAAAGCCACAAATAAACCGCGTGTGCCTTTTTGAAAAAGGAAAAAACAAGTCTCTATCTTCAGACATTCCTGGTGCATGCTTGACCATCTTTTAATATGGAATAGTTCCTCTAGACTTTAATCTTTCTTTTAAAAAACGGGAATAAGTGCAAGAGAGGGGATTCATGGGAGTTTGACAATTATTTTTTTTTTTTAATGCACAAAGGAAATGCAATATTTTCAGCATTACCCCTCCAAGTGCCTTTTTTATTAATGATTTTGTAAAGTATGTGGACATAATGTAAATATTTTTATTTTTATATGATTGAATGTGTTATGAATGAAAGCGAACTGTTGCCTATAGCAGCATCTATAGATAACTTGAAGAAAGTGTGAAGTGAAATTTATGTTGTTTTCTAGCCACTTTTTTACAATAAACATTTTTAAGTAAGATTTCTGTTGTCTGTTCTAGTTAACGAAATTAGCTGTGTCTGGATTATCAAGGCTTTGGCACATAAAAAAAAACAAGTGTTTCCACATGAAAAAATGAAGATAAAAGTGTCTTGCAGATGCATATGCTTAGTTAGATGCATATACTTAGAACTTTCTAATCTTCACAAATAGTGAACATTAGAAAGGAATGTACCCATTGCGTTTAAAACCATACAGAGCCTTTTTCTAGGATCACTGCTTTAAAACACTGTTGCTTTTTTGCTGCTTACAACAGTATGACAACATTGTGAAATACGTTTTATAAAAAAAAAATTTCAAATAAACTTCTTTCTTGTGTTTTAACAGTTGAAATGATGCTATTAGAGTAGCATAGTATAGGACTTTTCCTGACACTCAGTAGGAAATCTGGGCATGATCCAAAGTTCATTAAAGTCAGTAGAGCCTTGCAGGAGTTCAGTAACATTTGCATGATGCTCTTTCCAAGTAGTAGTCAAGTCACAGTACGATTTGTTTTACATGGCCATTTCAGAAAGATTAAAGAGATTTTTCTTAAAATATCTTGCATATCCGACATGTCAAATGAATCTGTTATGACTGTATATCAGCTGATGCATCACAGGAAAGAATTATTCAGTAATAAAAGGTAGGAATATTTTTCTTCAGGTTATTTGACTAAGAACTCCAAGCTCTGAATTATATAAAAGCATTACAACATCAGCAAATCATGTCTGGCCATTACTGATTAGTAGGAGACAACACTATTTTCAACTTTTAACAAAGTACAAAGCTAGAAAACAGATAAGCACTGGTTGACATCCAGGCTAAAGACTGCTATGTCTACCTCAGGGTACCAGCAGGAGCCGGTATTAGCAAAACAAAAATCTGTCAACTTTAAAAGAACATTACTGACAGAAAAACACAAGGTGCAAATTTCTTGAAAAAGAGTGCATTTCAGCAAAATAATGCAACAGACCACACATGCCTTGTGTGTCCTGCAGCTGAGTCCTGCAGAGGAGTGCTTCAGCAGGACTGCAACTGCATTCACTGTGGCAATAGGCACATGATGGGAGCTTCGTATCTTTTCTCCAGGGGAAACACTGTATTGAAAAAAAAAGACCACCTCAAATGAAGCTTTCCGTATTCTCTAAGGATCTTCTGACAAAATCTCAAGGTTGTAACAATGATTCCTTAAGATGTTAGAACTTTTTCTTTTTTTGTTTCTCCAGGAAATAACTAGAGAGTTAAGAAAGATAGGCTTAGTGGGAATTTGTAAGGTAACATTTCAAAATGAACACATGAAGGCATCAAATACCCCTGAAAATTTTCACGTGGTTACTCTATTGATTTGCACTTCCATGTCATTGCTTTGAAGTTCTTAGGCTCCAGCAGCTCTTTGTGCAGCTTTCTTTTCCCAGAGCAAATTTACTGGAGTATGAGTAAAGCTCTGGCAATCAACAGCTACTTGTACTGTCAAAGTTCTAGGTTTGCTCTCCTGTGTTATGTCACAAAGGCTTTTCCATTGTTATAATTCACACTTTAAATTCTCTACGCCCATAGTAAATGAACTAGCATAAGAGCTTGACTTCTTGAATTAGTGGAAATGCTCTTGTTGTCCTTGAGGGAAATCAGATGAAAACTTCATCAAAATACAGTATGCTAAACCAAACACAAGTGGAACTGGTCTGATTTGGAGATGACAATTAAGATATGCTACTTTGCATGCCTGTAACACCTGTACTCATAAAACACAAAGATGGGAAAGGCTAGAAGCTCTTCTGGCTCATCTCTTTAATTGAAGCAGAGTGAGTGCTCTATCATAGATCCCTTGCTCTCTGTCCAGTTGCAACATAAACTTCCCAGGCAGCTGAATTTCTCTGCTTTTCCTGTGAGACTGCTTTCTATTTGCTGCCAGGACATTTCTCAAAAATATTTTCCATTAATAGTTTTACCTCATTACTCTAGAAATGCCCTTCTGTACCTGCACAAGCTATTTATAATGTAAATTAAATTCTGCTCTGAGCTGTTGGTGGATGACTCCTGCAACTTTCTCAAAACATGAGGGCAAAGCTCCTTCCATGGTGAATCTCTCTAACCATTGCTACATTTCTCAAAAGACATCTCTGGTTCTTCAAGCAAATAATCACCTTTTGAAATTTTTCATAGGAAAACATGCTCCCCACATTCTGAATATCTTTATTGCTCTCCTCTGAAATCAATCGATTTTTATTTTTAATTCTTGACACCATTGTTAAATGCAATGCTTTTTTAGTAAAAAGTTAAGCTACCAAAAGGCCAGGCTCTCCTCTAAAGGCACCTGCATGATCGCAACCTATAATCAATGGGATTCTTAACTGTTTTTTGACTCTTCACCAGTGAGTTGCTTTTATGTCCACCTTCTGGATGCACTTTCAGTGTGAAGGGCTGAGCTGGACCACGACAGCCCATGTACAGTTACAAACTGGGTGTACCAGTTTCTAAGGCAATAATTGATTGACTTTGGTTTCCTCTTCTCTATTCCCTTGCTTCTGTTTGGGTATGCATTTCACCTCAGTGGCTGCAGAATGAAATAAATTGTACATGAAATGAAGACAGAACTCAGGACACATTCATGTTCCAATCACTGCAATTATCCTACCAACTAATGTGGAGTTCAGAAATGCATCTTATGCATTCAGCAAAGGGTTAAAATAAGTGCATCAGATTAAGGCACCATGAAATCAGTCTTCTGTATTTTACTCTATTATTTGGATGATTATAGTTCCTGTTACTATTAAGCAAGCTCAGGGCTTATTAGTCTAAGCTCCATAAAATCATATTAAAAAGAAGCACCCTAAAGATCCCATAATTTCAATTTAAAAAGGAAAGACAATGGGAAACATGGTAATTTAATTCTGATGTCTTGTGCTACAGCTGAGTTCCTCCTCCACAAAAGCAAAGCAATATTCCATCTTTATACATATATATATATATATTTTTTACATTAATTTTTCAATGCTTAACATTACTTCTTTAGAAATACGGTTGGTCACTAGCTGTTGCAGTTGTTTGGTTTTGTCTCTTTAAAAGTAGCTGTTTTAACAGTTTAAATATATAAACTATAATTCTGGTTCACAGAAATGTAAAGAGTGGAATGTTGGAAGCCTGCTTCAACTTGAGGTATTGTAACATCAAATGATGGCCGCAAGAAATCAGAACAGACCGAGTGCAAGTGAAAAACAGGAGTTACAAAACAGTTGAGGTGGGAAGGGACCTCTGTAGATTGCCCAGACCAACCACTCTGCAAAAAGCAGGGTCAGGGGATTTACCCAATCAAACACAGTTTACCCAAGACTGTGTCCAATCGTGTTTTTAATATCTCCAGTGATGGAGACTGCCACCTCTCTGGGTGACCTGTTCTGATGTTCAATCATCTTTGCACCAAAGGAAGTTCTTACTTACATTTAAATGAGTTTTCCTGCATTTCAGATGGTGAATGCTGCCTCTTTTCCTGTCACTGAGCAACACTAATAGTCTGGTTCAGACTTCTTTACTTCCTCTTGTCAAGTATTTGTACACATTGATAAGGTCTCTGTTGAGTTTTTCTTCTTGAGCTGTCTCAGTCCCTACCCTATGGGAGGTGCTCCAATCTTGGCCCTTCACTGGACTCAGTCCAGTATTGTCATGTCTTCTTGGTACTGGAGAGGTGAGAACTTGTCCCAGCACTGCAGAGACATTTTGCTACTCCTGAGTAGGGGGGGAAATACTAATCTGTTTCTGATAGGATGCTAATAGAATGTCTTGAGATTGTGGAACCTAAATGAACTATAACAGCTGGGTGCAAATAAAAAATATGCTTGCATGCTCTATCCCTTCTCCAAAATATTCATTCATTCCAAATCTCTACAAAGTCATCAGGAACTCTGATGGGTGTGGAGGACAGGACTGTGCTTTTCTGGGAGAGACAGCAGAAGGAAGCATTAGGGTGCCTCAGGTGAGTACATGCCAACAGTTTCTTAACAAGGTGCACACCTTGCTGCTGAGGCATATTCTTTTTGAAACACTGTACGACTTAGCACGACTTAGCAAAGTGCTTGAGGTCATGCTGCAGCCCAGTCACATCCTTACAGTGCTGTCTCTTCTGAGGGAAATGTAAGCCATATGAGGCTAGAGAGTAAAAACCAAATAAAAATGCACCGTTGTCTTGTTTTCATTTTTTGGGCAGTTTGGTCAACTTGTTCCTTTCCACTTACCTGTCCAGTACTCCAAGAATGCCATCCAAATCAATACTTTTTTGTGGTTTTCTTTCTTTTTATTCACCTACCATTTTGAGTGGGTGCTTCTTCATGGCCTTCTTTAATTTCCTCCAGGTTTCTAGAAGACAAAAGATATTGCAAAATGGAACATTTCATTTCTGTTAAATCTGTCTCCTTTTCTCCTTTTACCTATGCATTGGATGTACTCTATCTCTTGTGTTTGTTCCTTTCTTCTTCATGTGCACTACCAGAAGTTTGTCCACTGTATATGCTAAGCAACCAGAAGGTAATATGCTAAGCAACCAGAAGGTAAATGAAGATCACAGTTTTGCAGTCCAAGATGGTACAAATGACCTTTCATATCTGTCATTTATGCAAACATATTTTTACACCAATTACTTAAAAGAAGATTCAAAAAACAGCAGTCACATGAATACCAGCTCAAATTCACATGGTCTCTATCATTTTCAGTGGCCTTTACCCTGTAAATTCGTCAGAGGAACAGAGATACATAAAAACATTGACAAGGTCTCTTCACTCAGGTAGACAATCAACTGACCAGCCTGCATGTTGAAACATACAAATCATTTCACTGCAACACTAATTTGAGGGTTCGCCTTCAGGAAAACCAACAGGGTTTCTTCTGTTTCTAGAGGCATCCCTCAATCAGAAAAAAAAAAAAAAAAAAAAAAAAAAAAAAAAAAAAAAAAAAAAAGTTTAAATGCAAGCACAAGGGTGCTTTCTAGAAGGAAAAAGTGAAAGGAGGGTGTTCTTCAAGTTGTTTGTCCATCCACTCAGCATGAGGAGGGCTGAGAACACTAAGCATTGTGGATCAGAATACTTTCCTAGAAGTTCAGCTTTATATTTCTTGTACAATAAAACAGAGCTTTTTGCCTAGTGGAAACCTACAGAAAGCCATTCTTCACTTTGCTAAGCCTCTGCATTCTCCTTACTTCTCGTGTTTAAGTCCCTTCCATTACAGTTATACATAGGAATCATCTCCTTCCCAGATGGGGCTGAAAGATATCAGACTCAGAAATCCTGGATCTTTTAATACTTGATAGATGTGGGCATCACCATGTCCTCTAACCAGCCCTAGATATGGGTCCAAGCAACAAAGACATGTTACATGCTGGGCCACCTCCTGACAGTCACATGCTGTGCAGCAGCTCCCAACCATCACCTTTTTCATATCTTCTTTAAAGGCATGACCTGGGAATGCAGGAGCTGATTCTAACAAATCCCTCACAGAGAGTTGCCTACATCTTTCTGAGTCCTGTGGGTTCCCAGTACAAGCACTGAACACCAGAATAAGAAGTCACAGACATCTGTTAAGCCGCTAATAAGAAGCAGTTAAAGTCTAAAGTTGCACTGCAATTAGCTCAGATTTTGCACATGTCCCTAAACCAAAGTAAATTCCTTTGAATGTAACCTGCCCTCTCATGTGGGCTGGCAGATCATCCACAGCTGACAATGAATAAAGAGTTAGAAGAATGAAAACTGACAGTTATTAAGTAACTCTAGCAAAAATCGAATTAACAACAATCAACAACTTCAAGTAATAATATTATGCATAAAAGACTAATAAAAATCTACCCTCATAAAAGATACATTATATATATCATTAAATCATTATATATTTTTTACATCTTTAAATGATATAAAATATGTTTTGGAAGGCAGTTCTTCAAGATTTATAGCAAAGCATTCACAATTCATCTGTAATACATGAAACTGGGCCAGGTTGCTATGTCCTGGGGAAACTAAAAAAAGAACCTTGCGACTTGTGATGGACATTTTGGTGGTGTTTGAGAAACAAAGTTGGCATCTCAGTCCAGACCCTAACTAGTTCTGACTGGACAAGATACACACACTCAAGAACAGTCAGGATTTTTTGACAGCCTTGAATTACTGACAGAAAATCACATTTTTTGAAAATGGCTTCCAGCTTCTAGGTAGTTTCATGGAATTGCTCCACTCCTCTCTGCCCCCACAATTTTTTCCCACTATTGGCAGAAAAAAACACAAGAAAAAAAAACACAAGAAAAAAAAGCCCGCCCTCCCCAAAACAAAAACCAACCAAACAAACAAAAATACCCAAAACCTGTTTTTCTTCCTGATTTTCTTTTTACTCAGTGACCTCTCCTTACAGGTTACAAAAATCACCACTTTAGGTTCTGGTTTGGTGGTCACAGCTGAGAGCCATGATGGAAGGATGCTTCTGAATATTCAAACCCAAATGCTCTGTCCACAGAGTATGTCACTGTATCACCCTGGCAGGACAACATGAATCCTGGGAACAAAGGGGAGAAAAACAAGAGGACTTAAGGTCTATTCAAGCTTCAGCCTTCATGGCAGAGCATTCTGTTAAATATATATTTGCAAGGTGTAAATGTCAATTGCAGATTACCTTTCAGATCAGGCTTCTGTAACAGGAGAAACTCAATAGTTCATCAGTGTTTAGCTTTGAGAAGAAATCTTGACTCCAGCAAAAACTGAAGCTGATAAATCAGGTATGCCTTATTACTATGCTTATTGCCACAAATATAATGGAAACTGAGGACATAGCAGCATTTTTTAACTACACAAATATAAACTATGAATATCAAGAACATTCAAAATCATGAGAAACTAAATATATATACACATATATGTGTAGCACAGAAATTTAAATGTACAGAATTAAAATTGGGAAAATATTTTTAAGAAAATCTGCTTGAATTCTGGTTAATTATTTTCTTCAAATCTAAATATTTAAATTTAAATATAAAAATGTGAAATATTTTATTATACATAATAAAATATAATATATAATATTTATTATATTTATCTTTGTTATATCTCCCTGTTTAAAACACAAAGTAAAAATTTACTGAGGTCTCTTCAACACAAGCTGAAATTGCAGATCTTCTCTTTGCACTTTTAGATGATGTACTCAAGAGGGAACATGCTGCAAGTACAATGCTTTATGCTGCATGCTGACACTGCAAGAAGAAATATTACAGTTCTTAAAGAAAATAAATGCCTGTTTGCATTTTAGGTCACTAATGGAGAGGAAAGATCTGTCCAGTGGCATTTGCAAAAACAAAAATATGTTGCCATCACAGGTGTGATTTTGGTCTCCCACTTTAAACAGGAAAGAGTTTTTTAGGTCTTTTAGTCCACATAATCTTTGCTTTCTCCCATTACTTAGTTCCTAAACATAAAGAATGTTGTTTTCTGAAAAATATCTTAAAATCTGGCATAGTACTTTTTTAGGGTCCCTTTCCTAAAATTGCAACATGCATCTTTACCTACAAAGATGAACACTGGCTCAGTGTTCATGCAATCCCTCATTTTGAAAGGAGGAAGGAATATCTTCAGTGACAAAAGTCAAACCATTTGTATTCTGCTTCACAGACAGTTCAAGTCTCTCTAAGAGCAGGACTGCCTCTCCCTTGACAGAGAGGCACTCTTGTGAATGTTAGTGTTCCATTCTTGTGAATATTAATGTTGACTATTTTGGATGAGGCTGTCCTTTGCCTTATTCTCATGTTCTTTAATGCCTTGGTAGCGGTACCGAACCTGCTGCCAGGACCCACCACACGCTGATCAATCGGGTGAGTATTACTTCACTTAGGTATCCATAGGTAAGAATTCCTTCCAGGGAATTTTGCTAATGTAACTGTGCAGCAAATTCTCTTGGTATATCCACAATTCATATTGGCAAAGTGTGCTTTGCCAGCACCACTTCTCTTCTGGAGAGAAGGAGAGGAGAGAGAGAGAGAGAGAGAGAGAGAAAGGAAGGAAGGAAGGAAGGTGGGAAGAAAGGAAGAAAAAGGAAAAGGAAAAAAAGGAAAAGGAAAAGGAAAAGGAAAAGGAAAAGGAAAAGGAAAAGGAAAAGGAAAAGGAAAAAAAAGGAAAAGAAGAAAAAAGAAAAAGAAAAAGAAAAAGAAAAAGAAAAAGAAAAAGAAAAAGAAAAAGAAAAAGAAAAAGAAAAAGAAAAAGAAAAAGAAAAAGAAAAAGAAAAAGAAAAAGAAAAAGAAAAAGAAAAAGAAAAAGAAAAAGAAAAAGAAGAAAAAGAAGAAAAACTTTAGGACTACATTCTTGGCAAAAGGTCCTGACACAAACCTGACCCGAATCTCTGGATAGTGCTTCTTACACACCTTGCTCCCAAGATCTGTCTCTTATACNAGGATTTTGAGGTGACTTGTGATGGGAGCTAGGGGTGGGAAACTGAATGCTTGGTGCAGCCAGAAACAGCCCTGCTCATGTTGGGACTACATTAAATACACTACATTTAATCCTTTTGCTTTCGTTTGATTTTCTCCTTGCCTGTTTTTAGTAAGGATGAATAACACCATGTCTTGTAACACCTCAGTAATAGTTCAGCAGGACTGCTGTGACCTTTCCTAGTTCAACCAGGACTGATTAGCTGCAGATTTCAATGTCTGAAACCCAGCTGACAAGCCAGGCTTGCAGAGTGTACTGGGGCAATTCCTGTTCAGAGATGTAAAATGATCATTTCTGTTGCTCTTTGAGGAGGAAACTAATAATTTGGTGGAAATGGAGAGCTGAAGTGAAATGTATTTCTTCAATTACTCCTCCTGATTTATTTTTTTGCAGGTAGCTACACATGCATGGACTGAGATGAGATGAGAATTTTTGCATTTTAATTTTAAGCATTTGAACTTCCCATCTGCCTATGCCAAAGATGAACCTCTCCAGGTGATCTAAAATATAGACTCTTTAACTGATGTGAATGGCAGCCTTTATGTTTTAAATTCCAAGTTGTAAAAAGAGAGTT
This sequence comes from Florisuga fusca, assembly GCA_038090715.1. Lineage (NCBI taxonomy): Eukaryota > Metazoa > Chordata > Aves > Apodiformes > Trochilidae > Florisuga > Florisuga fusca. The sequence goes on from JAAWXA010000005.1 coordinate 16,191,908, forward strand.
GCATTGTCAACCAGACAGCAAATGGTGCTGCACTGGCCTTCTAGAAAAACAAACAATGGGTAATAAATGACTTTATGGTAGGACTGAATTTAAAACAAAAAATCCTTATCAGTGCAATATGTTTGCTGGTCTGCTAAAACTCTTCTGGTTTAATCTGTTCCAGCTTTGTTACTTTTTTTTTTTTTTTTTTTTTTTTTTTTTAATTAAAACAAGTCCTTCTAAACTTATATATGTAAACATGCAAACAAAAGTGGGTATGAATATAAAATATATACATGGAAATCTTTTCTGCAGAGATAGAATGAGAGTAAAATGACACTTTAAATGGTACTTTTAAAGCTGTACTACTAATATGTGTCACACTCCCATCCTCCTCTCTCTTCCAAAATCTCAATTTTCATTAAAAAACCTGCAGGAGGTCTCTTGTTTCTGTAGTCATCCAGAAAAAAAAGCAGACCTTTGACAATAACCAAGTGTAACCAGTAAATTTGTTGAAGGTGACTTCAAACAGTCAAACAACATACTGTGAATGCAGGCAAATCTCAAAGAGAGATACTGGCACCACTCCACTCAGAAAGGTTTGAATGGGGACAGTCCTCAAGAAAATGATAAATGTTAGTAGAGGAACTAGTTCTCTGGCTGACCAAAGCATGGGTTGAAAGCTTGAGAGAACACCACAGTGAAGATCTTCACTGTTTATTGAGTGACATTTTACTTTGGTGTTACAAGCATCAGGAGTCAAAGGAAAAAGAAGACAAAACAAACTGCCTGGCAGGTAAAAGCAGACTGCAGGAGTTCCACAAATGAACAGTTCCATCCAGGGGCCTTTCAAAGCTAGCAGGAACACCTGAATCCAAACTGAATGTTAGCTCCATGCAAAGAATGCATGGAACCCCTTGGATCCCACTGGATTATATTTGCAAAAATACAGAAAAATTCCACTGGGATTGGCCCCTTCTGGGAAGATTTCTGAGATTCTCAACACTGGAAAAATATTGGTTTTGCCTTTCCATTCAGTTCCCATTTTGAAGCCACATAAGATTCGTGACACAATGAACCAATCCATGCACTGGCTTCCAGAGTCAAGTAGACAATATGACACAGGCTGGCTAACAGACCTGAAGGGAATGCACTGTATTAATTTACTCAGACAACATGTTTTCCTACAGTTTTAAGCATCTGTAAATAAGACAAAAGTTCCCATAAATAATAAATAATAATATATAATAATAATATATAAATAATAATAATAAATAAATAAATAATAATAAATAATAAATAAGACATAATTCCCATAATAATCAAGAAATCTTCACGCTTATGGAATACAGGCAGATTGCTTTCTTTACTCAGACTTTTTCCTGAGGTTCTGATATCAGCACTTGAGTATAATGCCCTATGTATGTTTACCATGCACCTGTGTTATGTCCATTTACCAGGCACCTTTTTCTCCAGCAGAAATTACCTTGGGCCACACCGGAGGTTCTGGGATTGGATTTCTCCTGCGCATTCAGCAATTTCATCGGAGCAAAATAAAGAGCCAGGTACCTTCTTGTGTATATAAATATCCATTTACTTGTGTTCAGGAAATCTGGTGCATTCAGGACACTGCTGGTATGAGCAATGCAGCTGTGCAGAGCACTCATCATGCCTGTTGCACTAATGCAAATTCTTGATCTGTGCCTCAGTGACAAGTCACATGCATCTCCAACATTTCAATCCTTTTGTGCATTCAGAAATATTCTGGAATATCAAGGAATAACAATCCTGCTTCTACATGGATGCTATGAAAAAGGGGAATCTGTATGCAGTAGGAAGCACAGCAGAGAATTTCACCTTTTGAGAGAGATGAGGGTGAGATAAGACTCTCCTGGTGCTATACAGCACAAATCCAACACTTCTTCATCCATGCCTCAGCCCAGGAGCTGCAAGTTATAACCTTTCACCTCATACTGGGCACAATCAGTGTTCAGATCCCAAGTGCAGAGATGCTGGAGTTCTCAAACAGCCTGGCTCTGAATAGGCACAGTCTTCTCTTTCTTGGCTCCCCACTAAGCAATGCCTGCAGAACATGTCAGACAAATGCAGGAAAGGTCAGGGGGCACTGGCTAACAGGAAAGCTGGTTCTCATGGCTCTATCCATAGGGTAGGGTGGATGCATTTACCAGTGTGTCCCACAGTTCTGGTCTCCTGGTACCCATCTGGTTATATTCTCACTGCATGTCAGGTTCAAACATGAGTGAGCAATCTCACTTTTGTATTTTGGGCATAGAGGCAAGGTGCATTTAAATAGGTGTTATATCCTACAGTAAGGGACAAAGAACACTGTAATGTGTGAATTTGCTCCAGAGTTTAATCAGAGCTATTATATCCCAAATTTTGTCAACTTGGTATTTCCTATTCATAGGCTGAAGGGCAAAAGCATCTCTGTCAAGAAAATGCTTTCAAAAGCAGTGTGGAAATGGTGCTGTTTGCAACACGTGGCATTTGTGTCAGAGAAAGGAAAAGAATGTAAGGGATCTCTGTGTCTGTATTCTTCAGACTTCTCCCTTCCCCAGGAATCTGTCACACTGCAAAACTTTTGTGGAAAACTCACAGGACAGCAGAGCTGAATAGACCTGCAGCCAGTTGTTCAATGGCAAAAACTTTCCACCCCTGTACAGCTCTTTTAAAAAAGAGACAGGTTCTCAGAAGCTTTCAGGAAAAAGCACACTCAGGTGCTGTCCCATTTAAAACATGGCCTTGCACATGCTGACTTGAGTAGCATGTTTGGCAAGTGCTATCAAGGAGGCTGTGCTATAAACTCAGGTTTACATCCATTGCAGGTAGAGTACAGGCTTAAATCTGTCTCCTGGGACTGCGCCCCAACTGCTGTGCTGTGAGTCATGGTCCACCCTCCCCTCATTCATTTTTGGACCTGAATACCTTGCAGATTGGTGGTTAGACCACTTGGAGGTAGAAAACTGGTTCAGATCCTACTAGGTGGGGTGGTGCCTAAGCCAGGAAGCTCCTGGGGCTATCCAGACGCATATGCTCAAAGTGGTGCATGACTCAGTGCAAGGCGATGACTTCTATCCAAAGTCCTGTGAATTTTGTCTTCTACTTTTTTAATTTTCACTGCATGCAGCTCCAAAGGTATGCTTTAAATGCATTAACAGGTTATACACATGAAACATAAACTGGTGAGAGTGGTCAAATACTGGCACTGGAACAGGTTGCTGAGAGAGGCTGTGGAGTCCCCATCCCTGGAGATACTCAAAACCTGACTGATTACAGTCAGTAGCAACTTACTCCAGCTGACAGTGCTTGAGCAGAGGGGTTGAATGACACAATCTCCAGATATGTCTTATGTCTTCCAACATTTTCTTTGGAAAAAAAAAAAAAAAAAAAAAAAAAAGCCCTAGAGAAATATGAAATTATTTTGGATCCTGTTGATGAAATGCATTTATTGTTTTAGCTATGGAACTGCAAATTCAGTTATGGTCTAAATTCCAGTTACTGAACCCTCCTAAATTCTGGCCTTGTTTTTACTCTGTTGAGGTAGAGCAGCATTGATGGATGTGTGTGGCACCACTGTGACTCGGATGTGAAATCATGTGCTTTCCCCTCACATGAAGAGTCATTTCAATAAAGATTAATTATGTATTTTCTCCTTTGGCAGCTGCTTGCAGAAGTTTTCATTTGCAATGCATGATCTCTTTTTCTTTTTACTGCCATCATGTTGAAGTCCCTAACAACTGACATTTACTGAGGAAGCTAGGGGCAGAGTTGTCTAGGATGTGCAGGAGATGGGCTAATTCTATGTTTAATCAACCTGGCTTCAAGAAATCTCAAAAACAAAAGTCTTCCAGCTGACATTTATTGAAGCTTCTTGAAGTCCTGCATTGTTTTCCCTTGAAGCATTTGTTTCTGTAGATCTTTATCGCTATATACCTGTACATACATGAAGATCCATACGCCAGGACACATGTTTACAACAAATTGCTGAGACTCTCCACATCTGAGGTTGTTTTTACATATTCATGAGTACACCTAAGGGCTGAAATGTCTTCCCTGAATGACAGATTCTGCCCTAATATTTTGTACAGTATATCACTCAAAAAAAGTCACACCTTTCAGATAGACATTTCTGAGACATACGTCCATAGTTGCCTGAATTGTTCTTGATGTGTTTAATTACAAGAGATGTTGTTTTATTTTGGTGAACCAAATGAAAAAAATCTTGTAGAATCTTTCAGGAGAAGTATTTATGAGAAGACTGGAAAGCCCATAAAAATCAGTTTTCTTCTTTCTACTGATTATTTCCATATTTCTTAACACCAGATACTCACAGTTCTGGAAGAAAATCATAATACTAGGTAAGATTACTAAATAAGCATTGGGAATAAACAGAAAGTTGGACGGTGAAATACAATTCTCTATCATTAAAAATTTATTCCCATATTTTATTTATTTGGAAGTATTATTTATTTTTGTCAAAAAACCCTTATAAGAGGTGAATAAATTCTCTTATCCTTCTTCAGTTAAATTAGAAAGATTTCCCATTCCTTTTCTCTTTTGACTTGTTACACAATCTGTTTAAACCTGTTACAGCGGAGCAGAATGTATTATTCCAAGCAGCAAAAAATCCGAGTTCATTCATTTATTGATTTGCAAATTTGCCAGATATATCATTTGTTGCATCAGGTCTTTTCTTCCATAAAGATAGCTTCATCAGACAAAGTGGACGTAATTGACCATCCAAATGAATTTGATTATTTACAATTAATTGTAACTTCTTTTTCCCAGAGCATACAGAACACAGCAAGCTCTCTATTGTCAACACTGATTATCTCTAAAATACAAGATGTCAATCATACTGATATAATTAAACAGTGAATTCAGTTAAACCAATGAAATTACATTGTTCATATCAGTATCACTTATTCCATTAGTCTGTCAAATGAACAGTGCATATTCCTACTTGGCATTCTAGTGATGGCAGTTGAAAGAGAAATTATATGTTTCCTCACAGCTTTCCTCATAACTGTTCATTCTCGCCCTGCCATCTTCCCTGGTATTAATTCTAATGTTGGCAAATAAACTGCAGCAAAACGTGGAAGATTAATAAGTGTTTTAGATGCAGCTCATTGTAGGACTGCTTCTGGACAGTATAAACTTGCTTGCCACCACATATGTCATGCAGGGGTTAATTGTCAAGTGTTTGTGCAGAGGAACCAAAAGTTTAGTTCAAGCAGTTAAACCTAAATGACAAAGACTGGTTCTTGTCTTTCTCCTAAGCTCTCTTTCATATTCTGAACTTCCAAATAAAAAGATTTTCAGGCTCATTAAAAGATCACTACTAAGCTCTTAGAACTAATTTTTTTTTTTTTTTATAAAGTCCTGCATGCCCTTTATTCATTAGATGTCTGCAACTGTGGGTGCACCTTCTGTGTCCACAAATTAGCAAAGGTGCTTAAACAAGTATGTGCTCAACTTTCTGCTGATATTCAAATCAGCACAATGTAAAATGCACCTGATTGAAAATAGGCTGAGAACTGGGCTTTGCTTCACTTTTGATGTCCAGACTAGACACTAGGCTGGACTAGATACAGCCATAAATTTTCAGTATTTGTGTCATCCAAAGCACTGCTAGAAGAGTAAGTAGGATTAGAAAAATTTCTTACCCTAGATTCCTCCTTTTCTTGGGATATCACTTCTAAAAAACCAATACTTCAGCATTTTTCAGATCAAAATGCTTTTTGGTCTGAAAAAAGTTAATTGTGGGATTTGTCGTATTCCAAGAAAGAAAAGCTACTCCTAATAATAAAGTTATTTTTAAACACCTGATATATACATTTTCTTTCATTCCAGTTCATCCCAATGTGTTCTGCAATTTCAAATAGCCTGACATTTATATTAAACTTAACAGGCCATTGGATCCAGTTCTTCAGAGCAAGACATCAGAGTTTAGAGTCCCACTGATCATTTCTGTCTCTCAAGAAGAGGCTCCAGATGAATTAGCACCACTATTAATCATAATAATACATCTATGTCTTGGTTCTGAGATTCTTGAGATGTTTTCCAGAAACTGAAAATTGGCATGATAGTAGGCAAAAAAACATTAAAGCACAGATCTTAACTCCCCAGTGAATCCTTCAGAAACTGAATAGCTCTCACAGCATAATATGTCTGACAGGAAATATACACTCAAGATGTTTTAAGCTTGAAATGTCACATACACAATGGAGCTTAAGCCTGAGAATAGCCTCCCCTGTTTCCAAGATCATAGCTCTAGTCTTATAATTAAGAGTATAAAATGCCACTTCCTTGCTTCCCATACCCCTCTCCAAATGAAATGTGAGTCACTTCACAAATTTCATCTATGGCAAAGCCTAATGGAACAGAGTCAGCCCATCCTGGACAACACTCCTGCCCAGTTCCCTCACACACATGCTCACTCCCATAATTTCTGCTAGCTTGGATTTCATATCCGCCTCTGCCCAATCACTTGCGGCAGGGTCTAGTGGTAAAGCAAATGCTTTGCTGCTGTTTTTCCCCTTAGAATTACAGATCACTGAAGAAGTAGCTCAAAACATTTCCACTGGAGAAAAATGTGATGAAATTGTTAAAGGTTCAGCAGCCTTGAAACACTAGTAGGCTGTTGGCATGAGGATTATTCCCAGACATGATCTTTCCTTTGGAACCTGCAGTTGAAGTTTGCAGGGCTTGTTCTCTTTATGCCTCCTCGGTGTAGCTTGTCTTCCTGGCTGATTTTCTTCCTTTCTTTATCTGAAGCTGGCATTTTTTCCACTCTCAATAATTAAGCTGTCTCGATGCTAGAGACATGCCTATTTTATCACATGTATGTCTCGTACACAGTTGAAAAAGGAGATCTCCAAGGGAGAAGGCGGCTGGCGTCTCTGCTGTTGAAACAGTTTCAATCTGGCCTGAATACTTTGCCTGCAGTGCTGCAACCCACAAGGGGGTCTTAACCTCTGAAACCTGCTGACTCAAGAGTAATTGGCCAGCATGATGCCACTGTGACCATCAAGTGGAACAAATAAAATTACCCACCATTTCAGTGCTGTGATTGTCCTCTCCCACTGCGTGATTCCATGAATCCCCCGGAGGACTGACCTGCTTATAATAAACAAATTGTTTTCTGGGCTCCTTTTCCATTGCCTGTAGGGGAATTACAAGAAGACAGAACTGAGCTGTGTTAACTATATTTAGTGGTATGTTGTTTTACTTTTTTCCTTAAATTGCATCAGATGGTGCAGATGACTAGATACAGTATGATCTTTCAAAATTATATCCTCAAGAAACAAACAATTAGAGAGAACAGCATCTCCACAAGGAAACTCAAGTTTACACAGCAATAGAAAGTTATAAATTTAAAGAATTCAAGAGGATTACATGTATCAAAGTTGGATGACTGAATTCCTTTTCCTGACCAAGGCAGTTAAAAAGCAGGGATTCTCTTACTCTATACACAATTTGGTAATTTGTTTGCATAAAAGCAAGCTGTTTATACTACTGGACATGGCTACATAAAGGTCATTGCCAAAAATTACTGTCTCCTACAACAGTGTAAAACCAGAATATCTCCCATGATTGCAGTGGGTTTATTCAGATACACACCAGTGTAACTGAGAACTAAATTTGGCTTTCCACCCCTGTCTAAAAGAAGCTCACTAAAGATCAGAAGGGGAGAGAGCTAGGGGGAGGGTGGGGTAGAGAGGAAGGACACGGTTCTTGTTCTCTTGGTTTTCCTTCTTTATGACCAGATAACAACACCCCCAATATCTGTATTCATGCAAAGGAGATAATATGGCCTGGTAAACACATCAGCAGGACAAGTAGTGTTAAACTTTATTTTAGTGTTTTCAGTAACTGCCTCAGCTGATAATGGCCCTAACATGGACACAATTGACTGCAGAAGTGCAGATTTAGTCCTAGTCCCATAAAGTTTTGTACTAACACTGTGTGAAATTGCAATTGTTTTGAGTTTCAGCCTTCATATGAACAAGAGCAAAACCTGGGAGGATGGACATGTATGCAAATTGTTTTGGCTTTTTTTTTTAGAAAAGCAGGTAGAGGAGCTCAGTGATTTTTGCAGAATCAAATCCAAATAGAGAATAAATTGATGAGACTGAGAAGTACAGTGATTTACGTTGCCATAACTATCTTAAACAACTTTTGATGCATTTCTAAAAACACAGTTTGGTGCTACTTGCCAGCTATTTAATTTCAACCCAAGTCACTTAAATCACATGCTCAAATGTAGGCAGACTATTAAGCACATTGTTAAAAAAAGGTCTTGAAAAGCCAAGGAAAACTAATACTTTCTTTTCCCTGCAGTTTTTTTCAGTTTCTGTGTGTAATTACTTTATATCACTGCTAGATCCACTTCACTTAGCTTGTTGAGGGATATTTTACATACATTTCCAGTTTTATTTCTGAGTTTGTAAATCAACACATAAAGAGTATTTAAAGAAATAACAAGAGTGCTTATCTGGTTCTTTCCATCCAAAGTAATCTCTCAGCCTGAACAGACCGTTTAATCTGGAACAGTCCTTGTAAATTAGGAGGAGTCTGACCCCTGTTTCAAATTTAGCATGCATCCTTCTATTCAATTCAGCATACATCCTTCTATCCATTTTATTTCCCAGCAGATAAGCAGTAGATCAAATTTACATTATTTGTCCTGGCTCTCCCAGATCCTCCTCTCCAGAGCTTTATAATCACAGCTATCAAGAACATTTCTCTACATCTCTGCTCTAAGAGAATGACAAGCAACGACTGATGGATCTCCTTTTCTTACACATGAAGTATCCTCCTTAGTTAGGCCATATAAAAGATTGATAAATTATGGTATGCAAGAATTCCTTTCCAGAAGGAAAACTTTCCAGAAAACCAGTCTTCATCATTGTGAGGCATCTCACAATTCACTGTGATTCACTGTGAACCAGTCTTTGGAGTTTGAAGGATAAATCCCCTTATCGAAAGGATTTGAGACCTTGGGCCTGATACCCACCTAAGTATCACAGCAAAAATTTTCAGTACCCAGTCACCCGTAACTTACCATGTCATAGTGAATCCTATCGGTCTAAGACCCCATATGTGAAAAATTTATCAAATATTTTTATAGCCAGTAGGCAGGTCATGAATTTGCCAAAACATGCACCAAATACGTAGATCACGTTATATACACCAGAGTCTTTTGTCATTCACACAGCTTCTTTATCTCTCCTAGTTCAGAGGGTTTGAAGTGCTGCCACCTATCCCAGAAGGCACACATCCTTCTGACAGTATGGCATAAAATTGCATATACAAATGTCATGCAAACAAATGCACTAACACCTTCTGCCCCTGCAGCCCTGAGTGAAACTGGAAGCTGATGGTGAAACCAGAGCAGAGAAGATCTATTTCCTTTGCTCAGAGGCCTTTGGCGGTAGTGCTCTTTGGAGAAAAGTACATAGTTAATTATACTTGAACAGGGGGCAATTTTTCTTTTTTCCTATAGCTCTCTCTTGAAGATGATTGTAGCAGTTCAGTCTTTAAATTATCTTTTTCTTATCCCAAGTCGATTTGGCTGGTCTTAAGCAAGCTGCCGGGCAAGGAGATGTTTGAGCAGCAACATCAGAAGGACACTGGCTACTGCCACACCATTGAGCAGGCTGGTGGGAGCAGTCAGCTTGGACAGAAACAGGTTTGTTGAAAACTGGGAGAGAGACATTTGCACAGTTGGTTTTAATGCCTTAGGAGCTATGGAAGGCTGTAGGCTTTAGTAGGAAGAGAGGGAAAACAGATCACAAATATAAAGAATAATCTCTGGCAGATAACTCTTCTTCTCTGCAAAACATAATCCCCAGATGCTCTGGCAAGAAGATAGATCATACCATAATGACAAGTATTAGTTGCAGGTCCTTGTTTGTTAAAGAAACTAAGTTTAAAAATAGACTTTCTAAACCCTAAGGCCTGGAACCTTGTACAGACATTCAGATTTGTCTGCAGGTCCTCTCTTTACTCCTACATTTTCCCATCTGCAAACAACTGCTGCAAATAACTGCCTAAGACAAACCTGGACTTTAATTTTCAGTGAAGCAGTATGTCACATCTATTTATACTACTGTGATCTTAGTAAAGACGGAAATCCTGTCAGTAGTAATCTCAAATTCCTTCATTTATCATAAATTAAAACTCCCCACTTCTCTCTTGCAACAAGATTTTTTGTGTTACTTTAATGTGCATGCATGTGGCTATTTGCACATGCTTTTAAAAGCCTTTGTTGTGTTTTTCAGCAAAATCCTAATGGCAGCTGACCACAGAAATTCTCTAAATGTTGGTTATTAGCTACAGAGACACAAACTCACATAAGTCTTGACTAACTCTTGCTGATAAACATATCCGTGATCTAAGGTATTGGCTTAAGTCATAGAAGTGTAGTTTTGGGTCTGTAGCAGTCAAATGGCATCTGGAACCTCTGTATATCTTTTCATGGCCTTGCTACAGAGGTCTTTGCGAATTGGCAAATGTAAATGTAAGCCTACTGAGCCTTTGAATCCCCTTCTGTGAGATGGTGACAGTATTTATACTCCCCACACCTTTTTTAAAGAGAAATTTGCAGCCTCCAGTCATGAAGACAGGCAGAGTTTGTTGCAGTTCCAGAGAGAGGATATCAGGAGATCACAGTCACTATCATATGGCAGCTTCATACAAGCTACTGGTGATATTTCACATTGCAAAATATTACAAAACATTTTCTGTTTTTCATCATTTTCTGTATCTCATACTGAACTGCTCTTGTCTTTGTTAAGGTCAGTGATGTTTGTTATATTTTTGAAAGACAGCCAAAGCAGTAGTAATAACGAATATATTAATTCTGCCTTATTTGACTGGTCCAGATTCTCAGAGAATTTTATTTTTTCAGTCACAAATCTCATTTATCAAAAATGGAAGAGGTTTGTACTTTCTTTGAGGATACTGCAGTGCAGACTCTAAGAGAGTGAAATTGTCAAATGATAGGAGTTTCTTGTACAAGTTTCATGTTTACAAAAAATAAAGTGGTTTCAAAATCTGCAGGCAAACAGTTCCATATTTTGTACTGCTCTGAATAGTTCTATCTCAAACTTAAGAACAACAGAAAGGGACTAAAATTCATGATGATTAATGTGGCAGGAGAAAGAGGAGGTTAACTAAAGGCATTGCCATTGTCCATAGTCCTGTCATAGCAGGTGATTTGTTGGGTTAAATTCACTGTGGAGGAAAACAAAGTGTAAACATTGAAAATTCCATGCCAGTGCAATTTAGGGGGAAGAAGGATGTGCATTTTGATGCCAAATCAGCACATGGGTTTGTTGCTGTGTGAGGACCACAAGCCATGCAAGCACCTGGAAGCTCCTGGAAGCACACCCATTCACTTGTCTCAAGCTATGGCCAGTCTGTAAATGCTTCAATGGAATGCAAACAATAAACAACCCAGAGGCAAAGGTATACATCAAGGGAGAAAGGGAAGTGGGAATTCCTTCCTGGCCAGTATAAATATGGAATAAAACAAATGATCAACAAACAGAAATCAAGCAACCCCTTGGGAATACCAATAGATTACTGATTTACAAGCTTTCATTTTTAAATCCTCAGTTGTCTGCTTTCTAAACATGAAAAATTCTTTTCTTAGCAATGCTGTAACCTTCTATTCATCACTTGTTTGGAAGATCATTCCACTATATTGATCCCAAAATACTTAGAAACCTCTGAAATCCACTCTCTGAGCTATGGATGTGGTATTGGGCAGCAATGCAGCTTGGGTCCAGAATAAAGCCTGTAGACAATCCATACATCCATGTCCGGCATATTGAAAGTAGAAGATGTAGACAAGTTAAGAGTTCACAGTCCTCCCTGTGGCCTTTGGATATTTTTCACTGTGCATCCCCAGAGTCACTCTGAGTGCTTTGGAAAGGTACTGCCAGGGGAATGTAAAAAAAAACCCCTGATTGAAGTGGTTACAGCCTTTTGGAACTGGATGAATTTCAACTCCTATCTTGGACAGATTCAGAAAACAGTCCAGACATTATTCAGTTCAGCTTCAGTGCACTCTCGGGAGATATGGAAGCGAGACTGCTTTACATCTTCCACTCTGGGCAGTTGTGAAGTCACCTAAGGTGATATGCACAAGAGTTCTGTCATTATTATGAGGGTCAGTGTTATGTCCATCTCATAGCTATGCAATTTTTTCTTACAGGACATGTTCATTCCTCATGTATTTGGTTATTTTGGTTTGATTTTGGGGTGTTAGGTTGTTTTGTTTTTTGTTTTTTTTTTAATCTCTTGTATTTTTTTTCCATCCAGTGCTTTATCTTTGTCTTGTATATGCTTTAATGTGGAATTAGTGATACTGTAACTGACTTCCTGTTATCACAGGGTTTTGGCGATAGTAGAAATTCTTGACTAATAACTCTTAAGTGAAACATTGATACATTGCTGCTGTGATTGCAAATCTGGGATAATGGAAGTGCTATTATTTTAAAAATTACCATGGCAGAAATAATGATAGAACAGGAAGGCTGTTAAAGGGACAGTCTTGTCACACTTTAATCATAAGGAAATTCTTGAAGTGTTCCTGTATGACTAAAGAACTCAGACTAAAGAATTCAGTATAAAATACTGAATAGAAAATAATTCTATTGCATAGGTATTGAAAAATATGAAATGGAAAACAAATGTTCTGTCTCTATACGCAATGCTAAATAATGTATTTCCTTCCCTGTGTAATTTTTCGACATGACCGAGACAAAACATGTCTTGACTGGAAGCGGTATTTTGGGTTGCTGAGGACTCCGAGTCAAGAAGATGCAACTTGGTATCTCAGAAAACATTCTGTAGATACTATAAACAAAGATTAGATACGAATTAAACACACCTGGTCAGCCAATGAGAGTGCTTTTCCTTGAGACTACTGAGAAACTGGGAGGTCCTACTGAACATTCCCCAGTAATGAAGTACAAATATGGCTGGGAGTATAAAGAGGTAGACCTAGCTATTAGCATCTTGAAACATCTTTTTAGACATAAAATAAAGACATACTAGGAGAAAGGAGAAAGGGAGGTGGTGGTGAGAATTCTGACCAGTTACTCATCCGTAGCACCTGCACATCTTGCTAATTCAGCTATGGTGGTTTGCATATTTGGGATTGTTCAGAGTAGTTAATTCATCAGTATGAAGCCAAGTCCTGTATATTCAGTCATCTGTACTAGGGGCCTCACAAAATGCAAACCCAATGATGGCCTTTTACCTAATGTATGAGGACAAACAAACATGAAGGTTTTAAAGGCTCACTCTGCTTATTTTAACTGCTATAAAACATGCTTTACAGGAAATAAAGAAGTTTCAGTAACTGAAATGAAAGACTTCTCTAGATTTTGATCCATGCATTCTGGTGCACTTGTTTCAACAGATACACCCTTTCCTTTACTGGAAATACATCTTGATCTCTTTCTCATTCTCCAGACAATAAAGCAATAAACCAAAATAAAGCCTGATACTGCAATGTGATGAGAGCCTTCTGGAGTGTCCCCCACCTCCTTTGACTTACAGGGCTAAGTACCAGCAAGACAGATGGAGACAATGTCACTGGAGGCAATTCACACCTTTTGTCAGAAAAGGCGAAAAGAGATCATTTACATCATATTCACAAGGATGATTTAGAAAATGCTTTTCCATAAGTTAGAAAGATCTTCAAATCCTTACTTTCAAACACTGATGCTCCTTACTGGGAAGAATACCTTGCAATTTACTAATAGCAATATTCTTATTTAGTAATTTCCAGATGAAATTTTCAGTGTAGTTTTTTGACTGTGGTGGAAATCTCAGGGCAGATGTGCATTTGATATTAATTTATTCTATTTTGTTGCCTTAAAGAACACAGTGGTGGCATATTACCTCACTACAATAAAAAACATAGATATGGGAAAGTCATCCAGTCCCTCTCACTAATAGTGCAGGCTTGCCCTCAGCAGCGTGTTCCCCAGTGCTTTGTCGAGTCTATTTTTAAATGGCCTAAGTGATGAGAATTTCTGCAGAGGAGAGTTCACAGGCAAGCTTCTTTCCTCTAACAAAGCTTTGCATAGATAAAGAACAATAGTAATAATTTTATTTCTTAAGCTTTCTCTCTTTCACCCACCAAAGTTCTCGGGATGCTTAGCAGTCATCATAAAACAATTTATTTTCTCAATCAAGCTCAGCAATGTTTTGAAGAGATCAGTAAACAAAAACTAACACTACAACAAAAGACAGGGGATGACAAGGGCTCTAGTGCAGCCCCGGAACAAAGTCTTACAGTAAGGATTGTTGCAGCAAACTCAGCAGAGCTGAAAACTTGAAGCTCCAGGCCGAGATTTGTAGAGGCTTAATTGTCAGTGTTTAGCAGGAGATTCAAGGATCTCCAAGCATTCTCAGTGCCTCACAAATCCAGACTTACACTGAGGGAAAAAAAGCGGTATTTCAGAGCACAGCTATAGAGGTAACAGGAAAAAAAAACAAAAAAGTAATTCTCCTTTGCTTATTTGCATTAAACCCATGAAGTGGGTTTATCCAACCCCTAGGATTCTATGAAGTGTTACAGTTTTAATTATATGGAAAACATTCTTTCTTTTGTATCTGCTCAGTCCTGATTGACTGTCAGCTTCAGTCACTTGCCCAGTAATATTAAAGTGAGGGATGGAACCAAAAGCTTCACTATCATCAGACTCAAACAAATGTCTTCAGGAAAAAGCATTAACCAAATGTTAAGTCAAGTGCTTGTCTTGCCCATCCATGTTTATCAATGCTAAAACCCTACTGGTTGCTACTTGCACCAGAAGACTATTGCAACTTCTGGAGGGGGGAAAAAAAAGGGTTGTATTTCTTTTTGACAGAACCATTAAGGAACTCTGTAATGTTTCAATCTGTGGTCAGTGCTCTGTTTTGCTTGGCTCACTAAACCCTCAGCCTCAGCTGGCATTTCCTAAATTAACAGCACATTCACTCCCTACATTAAGACAGTCAGACAAATGGTTCAGCCTAAACTAAGCAGTTTGACACTCATGTGCTTCAGCAAAGCTGAACAGCATCTCATGACGCTTACATGATTGGATGATATCATAATCATATGATAAAAAGCCATTAGGCCAGGACCAAAATCTAAAACATAGGTCAGTATGTTAAATGTAAAAAAGTGCACCCATTTAATGGTAAAAAAAAAACCAACAAAAAAAGAGTTCTGACACCAGGGAACATCTGGCTAATATTTACATCTCCTGTTTAATTTGGATGCTTCAGTTTAGTTTTCAAGATGGCAGTGTATAGAAACAAATTAAGTCAATCACTCTATCCCCAGTTTAGAGAACCAAGATTTGTTTATAGTTTCTCATATTAATACCTCATCCACTTGGCCAAAATGCCTTGTGAAAAAATATACCTCAAACACACAATTCCCCTTCAGTAACAAAGCCATAATTCAGTATAATTCTTTGCTGATGGGAGAAAAAAAGAAGTCATGTAAACTTGGAGTATTGAGATGAAGAGATAAAGTTGGGCCATAGGAAACAGTCTTCAGTGCTGTCGGGTTAAACTGAAGCCCATTAAGAAAGTCAACAGAATTAGCATTTTGGGCCCCATTCTGCTTTCCTTTAAATCAATGGGATTTTGTCACTGACACCAGCCAGAGCACAGTCACAGACATGGTCAGTGTTAAAATAACATGAGGTGGAAGCAAGCTTGCTGAATGACCTCTGTGCCTGGGAACCTGGAAGTTTAATTCTGTGATGAGTTTGGTAAAATGCTTATTTCCAAGAGCACTGAAAAATAAGAAGCAATTCAACAATGCATGTGTAGAACTCCATAAAATATTATCTCTAGGAGGAAAAACTGGCCAAGTGACAATATTCTTATGTCATAGGTAATTAGGTAACCTCCAGAACATTCAGGTTAATAAAATGAGATACTGATTTCAAAATACAAGAGAGAATGCAGAGCCTGAAGTAAAAACTTTTAGTTACAAAGCCCGAGGGCCAGGCAGGGGAATTTTTTCATCAAGCTTTCCTATTTTTGAATGTACAAGGGATCTACCAGGCCAAAGTCTATTCATATTACTGAGTATTATTGGTGGATATAAATAACAATATCAGTGTGAGTGAATTGCAGTACCCAAACTCCAGATCTAGCTAAACAGCCCCAGTGGTTTGGGCTTTTTTCTAGAGGCAGACGAAAAGCCCAAACAAGCTTGCTGAATGTTTCTCATGTCTGTTTAGATTGCCATGAAAAAAACCCACAATGTAGACACTCCAAATCAGTACTAAATCAGCCAGCTTTATACTAGCAAGCAATTCACCCACAAGTGCAAGGAGCTGCGGGCTGGAAGCAAAACCAGCTGTTATTCAGAGCACCAGCAACATAAACTTGATGTCAGGTTTGTATTGCCCAGTGAGCCCAGTTTGTGGGCTGGACTCACAACAGCAAAGTAAATCAGAGGGAGCCCTGCAGTGTGTCTGCAGGGTGTCTGCAGTGTGTCTTCTGCTGCCCAACTCACTGGAGGCTGCATCAAAGCCAGGGCGGCAGAGGTAACATCAGGGAAAAGAAGGAGAACAACAAGCAAGGAAAGCAGCGAACCAGCAGCAGATGATAGCACGTGTGTTGGAGGAAATCAGAGGATAGTTCTCCCCAGGGACAGCTTCCAAAGGGCAGCTTGGCTAAGATGGCATGACAATTGTCTCTCTCCACTGTCTCCATGCCTCCGATGCTATGGCACCAGACACTGCACTCTGAGGTGCTCCCCGTGACCTCCTGGCACACCTCTGGGGCTGCAGCAAATAGGTTCAATCTCTGCTATAAAAGCACCACTTTTTGCTTGCAACATAGTCCTCAACTATAATGAACACGTAGAATCGAATAACCAAGAGCAATATGATAATGATGTCTTGGGGTCACATGGACACCCCACAGCCCAGAGGAAATCCAAGGATGTTCTATGAGTTGCAGGAGTGCAAACTCCAGCTACACATACTGGTAATTAAGCATGCCTGGGACTGGCCTCCGGCTCTGAGGCCATCTGGCAAGGAAGAATATCCCCATCACATACCCACCAGAAGGGTGCTGCTCCAAGCTGGCCAACTAGGAACAGTGTCAGGGCCAGCACGACCTCTGGACCATCTCTGGTAACCATCTGCCAGTGCTGATGGGCACTTCTCAGAGACAAGGGCCAGCTTCATGAGGTAGCAGTGCAGCCAATCCACTTCTCTTTAATCCAATCACCTCATTTACTAGCAGAGATGTAGTCCAGCAGAGCCTCCTCTTCTAAGGACAGCTGAACCTGAGCAGATCTGGGACCTGAGGATGGTCCGTGGCCCTGTTTTTCTAGAGGGCCACAAGAGCTATATGCTGTGGTGGATATGAGCATGGGGTGTCCTCAGCCCTGCTCTTCCAGAAAGGCAGAAGCACCATGAAGCTCTGACAAGGAACCTGTTTCTTCATTTACAAAAAATTACAATTCTTCAGATTTATTTAAAAAGCAGGTCACCTCTGTGCCACATTCAATCACTTTGGTGAGTAGTCACTACACTTTCATCCCTCTGAAGGTTATGGGACATCAGAGGCAGGCACAGCAGGCAAGCAGGTGAATGGTGGTGGGCAGGGAGAACTGTTGTGCCTTGTGAGCACCAACCCAACAGAACGATGATTCCCTGATTTCTCTAAGGAAAAAACCCATTTTCTCATGTAGCAGTGTGGGCAGTAGGCATATTTCTTCTTCAGTGAGACATGAGATGTACAAAAGCAGGTAAAAATGCTTCCTTACAGTCAAACTTGTCATTTTTTATGCATGGATTTATACTTTCAACAGAGCCAGTGCAGGAGAGTAACAAATGAAGAGAGTGTGCCAGTTTATACTTGTGAGAAAACATTCCTCCTACCCCAATCATTTAAAGTAACCCTTTCATGAGATAAAACCAAACTATCTGTTTCCTAGATGTCTTGTTGATTTGCTGTTTAAAATCCTCTGGGTTTCAATGTGAATTTGCAAAACTGTACAAAAATGTACTCTTCTGTATAAAAACCAGAGGTTTGCTCCTTTTCTACTTTTTTTTTTTTCTTCCTTTTTCCTTTTTCTTTTTGCCTTAGGGCATGACAGAAATGGAAAGGCAGAAATAGGAAGCTCAGACCTATCCCTTGCAAATTTTTCAATCTGTGCTTCCAAAAATGCTCAGGGAAAAATGGATGGGAACTTGCAGGGAAAATATAAAGCTGTGAGAGTGTTGCTGAAGTGATGCAGTCATTTAAAAGGCTGACTTAGAAAACAGTGTGTTTCTTCCCTTGACATCCTCCCAAGAATGTCTGCATCAGCCAACTTGCTTAAAGTGACAAAAGTCATTACAGATAAACACAGCAGATTGTTTGTTTTGGAAAGGGACTTGGGCATAACTCCTCCGAGGTAAAGCACAGGGCGGTTCTTTCTTTACCTGCTGCGGGATCCTGCAGAGAGGCAAGGTGCTGCATGCTTGGTGTTCAAATGACTAACAAGACCTTTGTCTAGGCTTGAACTCTCATACCTGTTTTCAGTTCCTGACATACCTCGGATCCCCCCACCGCCTGCCAAGCCCGAGCTGGAGCACTTGGACGGCAAGCCTCTGGAAACAGGATGCCACTGGGATCCTCGGGGAAGACAAAGCCCCTCAGAAAGGCGAAGAGCCTCGGGCCACTCTAATTACAAGTCCCTGCACTGCTTGAAGGTACTCAGCTGACATGCCTGAACTGTGCAAAGACCTTCAAGTGAACTATTATACAAAGCTCAATGTATCACATGGTTGCGAAGCAGCTGCTAAGTCTCACTGTAAATGAGGCACAGAGATGATAAGTCACATACTCTCATATACAATGTGTTTAAGGAAACCCCCACCCTACAGTTTTTACTGCCTAAGGCTAGGATGAAACTTGGGAGGTGAAGGGGAGGGAGGGGGATGTGGGAAAGAGTTTTATGTGAAGACGTTCTAGTCTACATTAAGGATATGTTTACTCCTAGTAGCTTTGGCAAGTTAATCATAACATGCATTTAAGTTCTTTCAATAACATTCCCCCAAAGTGGATTTTTTCTTTAAATGTCACTTCCCTGTTTAGACCAGCTCAAAATTGTGTATCAAGATAAATCTGTGTGAGACGCAGAAAGCAGTGGTTCCTAACATTTGGCTTCTCTTTTGCTCACTTTGCTTGGACACAGACAAACCTGAAATATATGTTTCCAATTCAGATAGGAGTGTAAATGACATGCATTTGATTACACAGATATGACACACAGAAAGACCAACATGATTAAGAACAAAAGTCTGACAAAGGAGAAGACAGCAGATGGCATAACCCACAGTAATAAATGCACCCCTTGTGATAATCTTAAAAACAACTTAATACTATGGCTATGGCTAAAATGGCTGCAGAGCAGTGTCTTTAACACAGCCAAGGAGGTGGTTCCTGTAATCCAGCAACATACTGTGACTGGAGTTATTTCTGAAGTCCTGGATCCATAGAAATGCAGGGCTGGAAGAGACTTGATGAAACTGTCCAGCTGCACTGTGCTGAGATGGACAGTCAATCCCATGAGACATACTGTTTCATGCTCTCTGCACTGTCAGTAGGTGGCTCATCTTTTCAAGATTTCCCTCCATCTATAACAAAAAGTAAATACACGCTTGCCAAAGTAAAAAATATAATAATAAATTATATCACTAAAATATTCAAAGCCAATAATGCAAAAGCAAATTTAATTCTCTTACCTGGAAAAAAATAAAAAGTTGTAGGACTTATTTAATTGATGTGCATATGTTTTCGGAGAAGCATCCATGATCATACACTAGCCTTCCCACACCTTCTTCAATTAATTTTCAAGCACAGTAGTTTTGAAAGTAAATTTTCCCTGTGTCAAAGACATTTTAAATATCAATAAGTGACAGCATTTTCTACGTTAAACATGGTTCCTTATAGTTTTTTAAGCTGTGTTACAAAACCATTTGAAGCAAGGCATAGAAACTCATAAAGAGATGATATGAAAGTATACCAAGAAGCAGGTGATCAGAGGTTACTAGGAGCAGACTGCAAGAAATAGCCCTAACAAGGCTTGCAAATCTCACTTTTCTCTATGCATTTGCCAGAGAAGAAAGATCTGTTAAACTAAATCTGGAAGCATGAGAACGATGGCAGGAGATTCACACTCTAGTTGTTATGAAGGGAAAATACTTAATCATTCAAACTGAAGCCAGAGCTTCTACCTTACAGAAGGTCTCAAACCATACTTTGATTCCTTGGAACTATCTGAATAGTCAGCCATTTGCTTAGGTGATTTAACTCTGCCCTCATTCAAGGCAGATGCTTCTCCAACTTCAAAGAGAGCATGATGACACCTTCACAAACTGTGTTTCAATCTGGCTAACAGAGGGCTTAACTTAAAACATTTTCTAATAGAGATTCTACAGAAAGCAGAAGTAGGTCCAAACTATGCTAAAAATTCACTTTTTTTTCTTTTTTTTTTTAAATAAAAAAAAATAAAAAAAAAAAAAAAAAAAAAAAAGAGGCTGCAGCATCCTAGAATAAAGTTGAACAAACAGGTTTAGAACTAGCACAGATGGGCCAATGTGCCTTTTACCCCTTATCACTGAAATTTATATTATATGTCAAAATAGTGCAGAATACAGTGATACTCAATGTTAGAACACTCTGTCTGGGTCACGCAGATGCATCACCAGCTGAAACAAAGTGTATTTTCTCCTGGAGTGGGTCATTGTTCTCTTCAATCATCTCACGCTTTTGTCGTGTTTATTTTCAGCATACAGTTTAATCTTAAAGATGCCATTTAACAAAGAATTCGTCCTGATAGTAGCAACATATGGAAGCAGCTGTTTGTGGTTCTTGTTCATAAAATGAGTTACATCTTCCTTTAAACAAGACAGCTTTTCATTTTGCTGCTAAACCTGCAGTTGAGTCAGTACAAAATGATAATAAATATGCCTAGAGAGGTCTCCAGCTCAAAGCAAGAGTTATTGTCCATGAACTCTGCCACCCTTTGGTTCTTATTTCCTGGCACAGGACATTTGCCTGATTTGGAGAACAGTTATATCATGCAAAACATTTCTTAATTATTGTTATTATTGCCATAAAAAAAATCTGGCAGCTGAAAATATCTTAAAAAATGTTAGTATCTGATAGGTTACACATTGCCTTAGTACATTACAGCAAAAATAAAACAGATAATGCTTTGTACAGCATGTTCTAAACATAGACTCCATCTATTCAGCTAAATAAATCAGGGCCAGAGAGTGAACTTGATTACTGGACTATGATCATTCCTTTAGCTTATTTATTATTACCTCTTCTGGCACAGGTTTTCCCTGTGCCAACTACCAGTTTTCAATTATAATTCCTGGACATGATTGATGGGAGAACATGTGGCAGGAATAATTTCCTGCAGGTAATGTGGGTGACACTACAGCAGATTATCCTTTGCACTATCCTTGCATGCTATCTGCACAGGGTTTGTGCATTGAAAGATTTCTACACATTTTGCACCAAGACATGCAACACCAGCCTTCAGTTTTCACACTATGAAACCCTCTTTTTGATGGGCAGAAACATGGTCCTTACCTTACTGAACTTAAATGAAAAGAATACACTGAAAGTAATACTTATATCTTAGATCCACTGGGAAACCATATGCTCAGAGGAGAGGCAGCACCACATGCTGAGTGACAGGGAAAAGAGAGCAGTCCCTCTCCATGACATATTTATCAGCATAAACATGGCTATAATAGCTCAGATACTTGAAAACCTTCTCGGTACGACTCCTTGGAGAGAAGATTATGTCAAACAGCATGCAAAAGGAAAATTTCATTAATAAAAGTAATGTGTATACCTTTGCCATGTCACTTGATGTGGTCTAGCAGATCTGGCTATGAGATATGGTGATGTCTTTTTTCAAGGTGTTTTGCAGTCTATGTGGAGAGAAAGAATAGCCAGATAAACTGGGAGGGTGAGTAAATTACACTTTAGGGAGGCCATCAAGGAACAATTCGGACACAGACATGTAGAGAAAGTTGACCCTGTCAGAGTGACCAAGGAACAAACAATGAAATGAGCTGGAACATGTGAAACAGTGAGAAGTTTCAAACAGGGTCAGAAAAGTGAGAACTGGAAGTCTACCAGAACAAACACTTTGGTGCAGTATCTGAGGGATGATTTCAGGATCATAGAAGGTAAGTGCAATGACTTACATGTCACTGAAAAGCCACTTCCTCCAGCAATGCCTTAGGTAGCAGTTTTGCAATACTCTGTAGTACACTAGGTTTAAAAAGTTTCTGTGGAGTTTGTAGGTTAAAATGCAGGCAAAGTTAAGGCTGTGGCTTTTCACTGAGGATGCAACAGTATTGTGCTCTTTTGCTATGGTTAAGTGAATGCTTTGTAAATGGCTGATTTCTCCTAGATAGGCTAAAGTAGACCTTTATGAGGGCCTTTGAATGGAGGGAGGCATTATAATAGCTCAAGCTTGGAGCACACTTTACATTAGTGACTCTCTTGTCAGTGGTACCCTGTACAGATGCTATATCTACTGAGTATTTCATAATCCCCAGAGGGAAAGGAAGTGGTGATACAGCATTTTAAATGGGTAAAACATAAGACAAGGTAAATAATAGAGGACTCTATCCAGATCAGATGGGACCTTAAGGCACACATACCATGAAAAACGTAAAAGGATTTTTAACCAAAACTGAACCCACACTAACTGCAATTTCAAGCACATACAAATCACAAATACAAAAGGATTGCTGATAGCAAATTATGTCAGACACCTCTTAGCTATAAACAGAACTTTCCTTCTCATTCCCCTCACTTGTTGTTTATTTAGATGCTTTCCTACCCCCTTTAACTTGGGTCCCTCCAATAGTTTCATCAGTTGAATGCAACAACCTGGAAATAGGAAACATTTAAGCATCTGTCACTTCCTTCCCTGTTTGAAGCAGCAGTCCCAGTTGGGAAATACTAGACATGAGCTTGTCTCAGCTTCTCACTGCTCTTCAGAGTTTTAAGAGAGCTCTCATTACACAGATGGACTATAAGACTTAATAGTTTGCAGTAACAGAGGGATGGATTCTGTGACCCAGGAGGCCCTCTCAGTTCTATCTGTAGGTATGGTTACCCAGTAGCAAATTAAGTATATCTCCTTTCCCTTATCTAACCAGATTTGAAATTAAGCTCAGTATCATAAATCACAAATAGCTGTCCTGAATGGAGTAAAGCTAGCAACAGAAGAGAATTAAACACCCTGTTTTTCTGCTGCCTGAACCCATGGCAAGAACTCAGCCTTAAGCTTTTGGCAGCTTAGCCCTGGCAGATATTCCTGTGGTGGTTTCAGATGCTATCTTTTCTCACCTGTCCTGCCATCTCTTTGCTGGAACTTAGAACTCTCAGACTCAGCAGAAGGGAATATCTGCCTACTCATCTCTGCAATGCACAGTCTAAGTTTAGCCCACCTTCACTAGTATCTTCTTTTAGCTGGGAAGATCAGATGAGGATAATGATTTTTTTATATTTGATTTTCTATAGAGACAATTCCATGGTTACAAGTATAACAGAAACATAAGTTAACATAAAAAAAAAAAATTAATATACATGGAGAAATAAATGCACCCACTAGGTCACAGATGCCCTTTGTGCTTGGAGAGATAAATTTAAGACTTTAAATGTCTCGTTTGCTTAACTTTATAAAAACCTTTGATAATAATACCAGCAATGGCTTAATACAATCACAGATGCTAGGGTTTTTTAAATAAGTACTTGTGATTCTTTTAAACCACTGAACCCCCAAATTCAAGCATGCAGATAAAGTAAATGGCCCTAGCATAAAATAGAAAACTCATTAATTTTGACATTGCTTCAGGGTCAGATAACTTTTTTTGCAGAGCAGATTATTTAATATTTCATAGAAATCAGAAAATATAGGACATAAAAGGAGCCACAGTACTTTACCTAGTTTACCACTCTCCTTTGAAAATACCTGCATTTTCTCTGTCCCATATTTATTTTATTCCTCATTTCTTTAAAAACTCTTAAACTTCCCCAGGACCTTGTTCAAGTGCTTAGTTACAGTGGGAAAACGATTTTGATTTCAGGGGGATTTTTTTCAGTATTTTAACTTCACCTTCTTTATTTCAAATCAAAGCAATCATTTTTTTCTGTGTTTTGTCAGTGGACTTGGAGGATAATTGATCACTGTCTTCTTTACAACAACCTTCTACATACTTGAGGACTGTTATCATGTCCCTCTCAGGCTCTTCTGTTGTAGACTAAACAAACCCAATTCCTTCAACCTTTCCTCATAGGTCATGTTTTCTAAACCGCTTATCATTCCTCTTGCTCTCCTCTGGACACTCGCCAATTTGTCTACAAATCTCTGAAAAAGTGGTGCCCAAAGTTGGGTTGATTTCCTCACCCCGAGAGCACAAAGTGTGAAGCACTATGGAATTCCTACCTCTGCCTGACACACTGCATTTCTTTTAATTCACCACAGAATGATGTTGCTGTTCCAAAAAAGACATTATGTTCTTGAGTCATACTTGGTCTGTTCTCTACTATCACCATCGACTCCTTCTCTGCTGTGCTGCTGTCCGGCCAGCTACTCCCTGCTCTGTATCTGTGTGTGTGATTCTCCCTCCCTGCAAACAGTGCTTCACACTAATCTTTACTGAACATCATTTCGGTGCTTTCAGATCATTCTTCCAATTTTTCACAGTAATATTTAAATTCAGTTATGCCTTAGAAACCACTTACAATCTCCCTCACTCCCAGGATTTTTAATGAATTTCTTAATACATGATTTTTTAATGAAAGTCATTCAAAGCACTGTCCAGAAAAGATTTATCAACTACTTATTTTAATAGTGAACAACTCCCACTAGTTCCCAAACACTGATTTTCAGCCACACTGCAGTACTTTCATTTAAGATATTTTCCTTTAATTTGCTTGTGAGAAAATTATGTGAGGATGGGTCAAAATACAAGATGCATAAATATCATATCTAATGAATCCTTTTCTTCAGATGGACAGTTACCTTGTTAAAGACAGCAATTAGAATGACTTGACATTCTTTTTCCTGATAAATCCATATTGGCTTTTTCTTATCATCCCTAAGGACTTATAAATTGACTGCTTAGTAAATTGTTTCTCTATCTTTCCTGATACTGATATGAGGCCAGCTAGACATAATTTTTCAAGTCTTCTTTCTCTCTCTACTTAAAAGACAAACACTATATTTCTTTCTCCTCTGGTCCTCCAGGGTATCACTTGTCTCTTGGTATCCTCACAGGTACTCAGTAATGTTATAGTGGCTGCTTTGCTTGTTCAGTTACCTGTTCCTTATCATTGAGGAAAAAAAAGAACAGAGATATTAGAAACACATTAAGGTGTTTCAAATCACATTTTAAAAAAATAAGTTGTAGGTATACCACTTTTAATCGTTTTATGAACAATAAAAACAATATAAAAAAAAGAAAAGATGTCCTGTTGAGATAAGAAAACACAGATCCTTCAGGACTGTGATCAAGAATTTCTATAGGAAATTATTTTCACAAGAAAATTATGATTTAGTGACCTAAATCACACCTTCATTTTTGTTATCACTTTCTTCTCACTGCCAGTTGGACTGTGAGGTCTAAATGTTCAGTCTCTCAGTTTCACAAAAGTTGTCTTAATTAGTAGACTGCCCTTCTTGGCTAAATTCATATTCCAGTCACTGAACTAATAAATCTGCCTCAGTTTCTGCAATAAAGTTTGTAAAAGGGGACAGTGGAAAGTTTCTGAACACTTCAGAGTGTACTACAGCAAAATCTGGTCTGATTTAATTAATCACACTTATTAATCTTTACTATTTACACTCTGTCAGTGCCAGAAGCCTTTGTTAGGGACCTCAGGCTTATTGTTCTATGTACATCAAGTTCCTGTTGAATAACTTTTTCTTTGCCCTCGAGTATCAGTGTAGCCTCTGAGTGAACCTAGCCTTGTTTTAATTTTGCCATTTTCTCCCTCAGTTACATTGGTAAAATGTCAAATTCTGTTTTTTCTGGCAAACAGAAACCCTCTGAAAAGGAGTGGAAGAAGAATGTTTCTGCCAGTCTCTAAAACTCTAAAAGAAGAGAACTGGAAGGTGAATGAGTTGATAAAAGATATTTCTTTATCATTTCTTCTCCAGATGCAAAATTTGACCAAGAAGAGGCACGTCAGCTCTGAGAACTGTCCCCTTTCAGAGTCAGAGGGAGACCCACTGCAAGCTGCTTTAGTGAAAAAAGTCATCACAAAGAAATGTGGACAAAGTCTTCCCAGCATGATCAATTAGAGGACCTTTTCACTCAAAAATTCCTTTTTTACACAACCACCTCTCCAAGAGCCATGCTTTAGAAGTTCCTCTTTAACTTTCTTCCAAAATGATTGCCACAACAGAAAGGCTGCAGTTAAAGACCAGCTCAGTTATAAAGAAGCCAAATACCAGCACCAAGATTTTTGTTGCTACTGGTCCAGCAATTTTTAACACTTAGATGGTGAACACCATAAGCTCTAAAGTACCACTGCCTAATTTTATGAGGAATTAGGTACCTGTGTGTAAATCAGACTCATAAACTCGTTTCTGGATCTTGGCCTGTATGTCCAAATACAGCTAAAATATGCAGTATAAACAGACTTTATGTGTAATAGGTGGAGTTATTGTTTGCTGAGGTGGGACATTATTGCTCACTTTCTTTGTTCTGATTGGAAATGTGCTCGACAGTGATCTGAATTTGCTTCATCAGAGTAAAAAGAACCCACTGTAGTCATGGGTTTGATACCACTTGTTTATGTTTCCATTCACAAAAGCCACAAGACCCAGGCATCAAGAAAGGTTCAAAACTTTTGAGCCTAAAACCAAAAGGATTCTTTAAATATAAGCCAAATATTTAGTCAAGCATTTGACTAAACTGTAAAGCTTCTGTTACAGTTGCCCACTGTCAAAGGTTTTTGTTCACCCATCAGCACTGAAAGCCTACAGGATTTGTATGTTAACAATGTCAGATCACCGAATTTAGATTCAACTTCCAAAGTTTCTGTCCTCTAGCAACATCTGTAGCTTGAGGCTTTCACCTAAACTCATCTCCTGTTACAGCATGCAAGTCCAGACACAAAAAGATCATTCTGCACTGTTGGTGAATCTAATTTGTCCTCTATTTTTTAATATAAGTTGAAAGAGAGGAGGAACCCCCATCTACCATGCTACATTATCAACCTAGAAGCTGATTTAGCAATATTTAAAAGCTCGTCTGCCTAATGATCTTACAAATTCTGCATTGTATACCAGAGCATAAATTATGGTGTAATAATTCACACTCAGAAACCCCACTCTACCTTGATCTTTGGCACGGGGCCTTATAGCTTACTACCTTTGAAGTATTGAATAGAGATTTGCATGCTGTTGTGTCTTGCTGTTTATTGTTAGTATGCTTTGCTACAAATGTAATGTTAAGTGTTCCAAGCTGATGAATTTCGATAACATGAACTGGCATATTTACTATAAAACCCCAGTCACTTTGAGAACTTCTGAGTTGTACTTGAGAGTTCCCTTCTACACACGCCTACAGGATGCAGATTCAGGCTGGAATTTGGAAGTAACAAATCATGAATCAGTCATTATGAGTAAGGATATCATAATCTAGCCCTACGCATAGGTTTTAAAAGAGCTGTTGGGACTTTTGAGAGAAAAAATTGAAGGATGAAAAAAAAAAAAAAAAAAAAAAAAAAAAAAAAAAAAAAAAAAAAAAAAAAAAAAAAAAAAAAAAAAAAAGGAAGAGAAAACACCAATGCCTCTTCTTGGCAAAGGCAGCACTTTTCAACACCTTTTCAAGGATTAATAATTTCAAATTACTGTATCAAATACTTTTATTGTTTTTTTAGAAGATCATTCCTGTCAAAATGCTAACATATATATAACATGGTTTATTATAACAAATTCCTCTAGGCATTTTAAATTATATCTTATAAGATCCCAAAGCTTTTCTTCTTACACAGACAGGTATAAAGGACCCGTATTAAGCAATCAACTTTAAGCAATCAACTTTAGTTAGCCTTGAGCATAACACCGAAGTGTACTCAAAGCTCTGATGTCAAGTACTTAAAGTCAGTACCTCAGCACAAATTGGGCTGAGACTGTGCCCATTATAGGATCTGTAACAGTCAGGACCTCAGCCAAAGAAGTAATTTTGTTCCAGCATACAGTGCCTAAGCATCAGATTGTTAAGTAGTAATCTGTGCAACCTACATGGAGACATTTCAGCATTATCTGAAGTGGATTAGTGTGAACTCAGATATCGTTACAAAAAATACCATTTTAATCCTATTTCACATTTACAATATTTACCCAGGTATAACAGACTGCAACCACACTCAGTTTAACTTAAGTTTGTTATAAGTAGAATAGTTATGATCACAGAATCATAGAATGGTTTGGGTTGGAAGGGACCTTAAAGACCATCTAGTTCCAACCTCCCTGCGTAGGGGGGGGGGAACAGCAATAATTACTGGTTAATTATTTCTGGTAATAGTTAGATAAACTCTCAGAAACAAACATATTGAAAAGCATGAGGTACTCAGAAGTTATAGATCACTATGGCTGTACAAATGATGGTCAGCAATAAGTACTAGGCATCTACCACATCTCAAGCTGTCCAGCAGGGCACAGAGACTTCAGGAGAGTGCTCTTACTGTCAGCCTTTTGGGCCAAATAAGAGATGCAGGAAGGGGCTGACAGCATCTCCTCTCAGGTTAGAAATTTAATGGTGTCATGTGCACAAAATGCAGATTCAGATGAGAATTTCTTCCTTCCAGCGCTTAGGGCAGAAACAGAACCAGGAAGTGAGGGGCCAGTGCCCACAGGCTCTTCCTACTGCCTCCCCACCTCCTCCTTCCCCACTCTGCCCTGCAAAATCAGAGATAACCTGGGGCACTTTTCAGTTCTAGAGCTGTGGTAACACTAGCTCAGTCCTGAGGTTTCCTGAATTCTCTCAGGTCTGTAGCAAGACACATCATGTCCACCTGCTGCTCATGCACCATCATCCCTCAGACTTGATTAGAACAGAAGTCTAATATTTCGTTTTATAAGTTGCATCTGAGATCATTAGGAGATTGTGACATGCCTCAAAGTTTGACAAAACATAAAATCAATGTTAGATTAATTAGTGCTGGAAAAGCTCCCCTCAGTAAAGGAGTCTTACAGAATCACAGAATGTGGCCTAGTTTGGAAGGAACTTTAGATTTCTTCTACTCCATCCTCCATCTCTCATCTGGATGAGGTTGCTCAAGGCCTTATCCAGCCTGGCCTCATCTAACCTGGTCTCATTTTAACTCAGTGCAAATATACCTTCTTATTGATAACCCTTTGAGTTGACAATGGGAACACAAGACTTGCAAGGGTCACAAAGGGCACTGAATTCTATCTTCTGTGGTCCCAGGTGCTTTATTTAGAAAAGTCCAGAGAGCACTAATTCTACATCCCAGTCTCCTTATTCTTCAGGCCATGAAATAACTTCATGGTCCTCTAACAAACTTAAAACCAATTGAAAATATAAAAAACAATTTCTAGAAGGTTTCCTGTTGTGCAGGGCCTCAGTAAGAGCAGTGAATTTGGTAGAAAAAGGTCTTAGGAGCTGATGGACCCACGGTTCAGAGGAAAGCAAAAGGAAAAAAGCAAAGTTTAGCCCCAGAGCTTTCCCTTAATCTGATCCATAACAATAACAATAATAAAAAACCCTTCCTGACTTCATTTTAGCAATCAGTTTAAATACCCCAGTAACCAATTGTCTTTCAAGGAAGGTTTTTAGCATTGCTTGTTTATGGGGCTTTTTTCTGTCTTTGTCCTCAATAGCATTCACACAATGCTCTCTAACGCATTCTTTTTAATGGGTTTCTCTTCTGCTTGTCTACTGATCTGTTCATAAAGCTGAAAATGAAAACCAGACTTTAAACTGTTCTGAACCAGAATTAAATTATTGCCTTTTTTTGCCATTTTTTGGTTCCCACTGATTTGTTATCCATGTGATAATTTTCTTATAAAAGCTAATATGAATCAAACTTGAAGGGGAAGGCTTTTGACCTAGTGTATGAAATGCTTTAACAAAAGTTCACTTATAATTTCTACAGTCTTTTCACTAAATTGCAGACACATCAGTTCTTTCTTTTGAGTACTCATAAGGGCCAGGCAATGGGTTTATTGCACACACTTCCCTTCAGGGAAAGGCAGTCATTTGGTGCCCGTGGTCAAGTTGAAGGTTACAGAGACCTGACCACAGGGATTTCTTGAGATCCAAGAAATCAAAAAATAAAACTAAATAAATAAACCAACCAACCAACCAACCAACCAACTTCTTACATTGTGTAGCATCCAGAACAAGCAGGTGGGCAGGTCAAAGAGAAGATACTGGCTTCTTTACAGTTGCGTGTGTGTCTGAAAACTAATTCTGCCTTGCAAATCCATCACTTAAACACAATCTTTCTCCCACAGTCCTGCTGATGACAGTCAGTGCTCTAGGGAGAAGGAGAAAAGCTTTCACTAGGTTCAGTTTTGCCAAGTACTCTTTCTTCTGCTCTTTTCCAACTACACAACGTGTTTGACTCTTCCCAGGTGCTCATCCAAAGCCATTTTCCAAAGAGTATTTTAGAAGTACATGGTATTTCATGTTTCTACTTCTCCATCAGCAACAGCAAGATATAATCACATGTATATGTGTATGAATGTATACACAGGTGTATGCATGCATGTGTATGCACATGTATCTCTGCAGACCTTAAAACTAGGATTCAATAAACAGAAGAACATCACAAAGTTTTGCCCATGCAATGAGGACAGGCCTGAAGTAAAGTCTCTGCTTTGGGACCACTGGCAGCCCCTTGGCACACCTACATTATCATCACATCCTTGAACTTGAGCAATTTGACCCATGGCTGAGTCTGGCACTGAAGATCCTATGGGAAGCCGCAGTACTGTATTCATGTTCTTTTATCTTTCTAAATATAATAGATAAAAATCAATAAATCAATGAATTTATGGATTTGGGGGTAATCATACCAGGAGCCAAAGATCTATTTTAATTAAGTAACAATAGTGTTTATTTGTAGTCCTGGGAACAGTTCCATCTTTCAAGAAAAAATATAACTGGAAATAAATCATTAGGGCTTTGAATTTTTTATATGCGGTCCTGTAACGCAGTTATAAGACTAAGAAAAACAAGTTCCTAATTGTACATAGTTTTGTGTTTCACTAATAATGTTTCATAAACTGATAAAGCTGCTATGATACAGAAAGAGAACTCATTATTTATTTGGTAAATCGTTGGTTCAGACTCCCTCTGCATGGGAACTCATGGTTCATGCAATCATGCATGTGAAAAATCGATTTTCTGTTTAGATCATGTGATCACAGGTAAAGAGCTAGATCTTGCTTCAGGAAAAGAAAAAATTTGCAATTTCTGCAGGCTTCAGTTCCATAGGAAAAAAAAATCATAGCACAGTCAAAGATTTAGCAGACATCCAGACATTCATATATGCAGTCATTAATTCAAAATTCTGAACTGTGGTAAGCGTATATAGCATATATATTGTAACTGGTTTGAAAATGGCATACACACTGCTACCAGAGAACTGCAGAGAACTGTAGTAACC
Organism: Florisuga fusca; assembly: GCA_038090715.1. Taxonomy (NCBI): domain Eukaryota; kingdom Metazoa; phylum Chordata; class Aves; order Apodiformes; family Trochilidae; genus Florisuga; species Florisuga fusca. The sequence goes on from JAAWXA010000005.1 coordinate 16,223,633, forward strand.
AATAATAGTATAATAAGAAATACTCCCTAATGTTTGCATTGTTTGCATCAGCAATGTATGGCTGAGCATGTGCCTAAATGGGATCTTTTTTCCTCTCTGAAGTATCAGGTTCAGTGTACACATTTCAGTCAACACATGCAAACGCTTTCAGGAGACAATCAAGGTTTTGTGTTCTTTATTGAACCTATTAATAGCATTTCAGGTAAAAAGTTCATACTTTACAGTGCCTGAGTGTGGTGTACAATAAGTTTGTGTGAGGAGCTCTCTATGGGTATTCAGTTTTTCCTGTTTCTTGTTGCCCTTCCCAGCAGTGAGCTCAGTAGGAAGGGAACTGCACTTTGGGATCCTGGGTGGGTCCCGTGTTACTGAGAGAGGGAAGGAAAGCTGCCGGATACAGAAAACCAAGAGAGTTTCCCCAAACATGTATTTGTGATCACATCACTTAAACCCTTGGAAATTAGAAGACTCATTCCCCCAGGCTGTGAATAAACAGTTTAAGTACAGAGCAATATGAAACTAAGATGTAAGGTCTGCTGCAGAATAAGGAAGGGCATAAACACCAGTAAAACTGCATCAGCATCAGTGAAAAAGACTGAAGAATGAAAAAGGCTGCTAGAATCTCTGAGGGTATGACAGGAGAGATTCAAGAAGTGTAGAACTGCAAGAGAGGAGAGTAACATTGTCAGCAAAAAACTGCTTGGAGTGACAGAAAGAATTCAGAAAGTGTAGGAAATCCCTGGATCCAGAAAGGGACAAATTTTAATAAAAGATTATGTGGAAATGGTATATTGTTAAACATCTACACAGGAAGAAATCTTAATATTTTCAAAATATCTATAAGCATATATGAAGGAGCCAGGACAGTAGACAGCAAAGGTAAATATTTAAATAGTCCACATACCAACATGAGTAACTACAAGTTTTGCTAGAAGTGATAGCAAGAGAAAAGATGTCAATAATAAGATTGGTTTCAGACATGCTCGGCCATACCAAAGTGAATACAGAAAAAAATCAAGAAATAAAATTAGGCTATACTGTGTCCCTCTCCCAACCTTGGATAAAAGTACAACATAAGTTTGTCTAACACAGGAACAAGAAAAAAACCCTCTGTGCCCAGATGCCATCTCTTCAGCAGCAATAATGTAGTATTAACTCAAACTATAAGATTCTTGAGTCTTGGTAAATAGTTAAAACACAGAGCTTCTGTAGTCAATGAGCTAAGAAGTAGAAATTATACATTTCTACAGGCATGCAACCTCAGTGTCCTGAGAGGCATCTATCCTGGACAATTGCTGAAGGGAAGATAATACTTCAGCTAGTTTGCTAGTCTGCTCCAGGATGGCAATTTCTGCAATTGTAGTTCAAGCTAAGGTGGAAAGAGATAAAGTAAGTATCACAGAAATCGTTTTCTTTTTTTTTTTTTCTTCTTTTTTTTTTTTCCTTGAAAAAGACATGAAAAACCACAAGTCTTCCTTTACATTGGAGCCAAACATAAGTTTACACTATATTACAGCAATACCAGTGATGTGCTTTGCATAACAGAAATAACTGATTTTCCTCACTAAATCTCAATATACCTTTTAACCCCAAAAAGGCAAGTGTTAGTGTTGTTGCATCAGGTTGTGATGCAGAGGAGCAAAGGCAGAAGGAGTTAATTGGGAAGTGCCTCCTCTGCCCATAGGTACTGTCTGCTCGGATGGCAAGAGCTTTGCAGTGAAAGCCAGAGTAACCTACTGGAGCAGGAAGGGGCTGGTAGCAATTAATGGGGAAGTTTGTTTCTGCTCTGTAGAAAGGCAATTGTCTAGTTAATCCCTTTCCTGCAGGGACTAACAATGACCTGTGCCCAGCAACACTAGGCTATGTGTGACACTTTGCCTTCTGTGGGTTGAGAGACAGCCAAATACCTCGTACAGCTCAGCTCACAACCACACTATTTTAAGACTTCCTCCTCCATGGAATGCTTTTGGTCCTGCTCATTAGATGCCCACTTAAAATATATTTAGGGCAAGGGCAGTTCCATAGTTGCTACTACGTGCTACGTTTCCTCTGCTGTCAGAGAAAATGCAGTGTTGCCACTGCTCTGGATTACAGCAAGGGCTTAATTTCTATCTCTATTAAATAAGCAGCAGGTACTGTAGATGCTACGTTTTGTTACATGATAGTGAGTGCTAACTACAAACCACAGAGGAAGCTGAAAATTCACATTTGATTTTGTAGTTCAGCAAGCATTTGGACTTATTTCGACAGTTTTCTGCATTTCGCTGTTAGTCATTCATGCCACCGAGTTTAAATTAATGAATTAAAAACTTTTTGGCAATCTTCCATTTTGTGGAACTCTGTGGCAGGGCGTCATTTAAGAAGCTTACAGTCGGACCAGTGCCATGATATGCAGACATGCCTGACAGCTGAATTCAGGCTTTTTCATGTTGTGGCTTATATTTTAATTACTTTGAAGAGTACTGTACTAAAAAGGAAATGCCAGATAGACTGTATCATGGAAGCCAGGAGAATATTGCAAATCATCAGAACCTTCTGAGGTGAAACAACAATTAATGCGGGGAATGTTGGGTGGAGGAAAGATTCTGGGATTATAACAAATTCAGTAATAAAACAGAGTGTAAACAGCCCTTACTGCATGATCCTTGCCTTAGACAACATTGTTTTACCAGAAACCCAAAGGCAAACCTTCTATCTTCAGTTTCCTACTATAGATTGTAAGCAAATTAATAGGAATTTCTTCAAAGACCAAAACTTTAAAAATCACCATAGGAGATGCAAAACTTTATGACCGTCATTTCTTAAATGCTAATACATCAGGAATACAATGCAACCAGTCTATCTGTTCAAAAAGAATAAAAATGAAAATTACACCTTTTTCACTTACCAAAATGCTAATCTAGTATTTTTATTTGAAAAATTAAAAAAAAAAATAGCGAGGAAAAACTTTACCAGTCCTACATCGAGGAAAAACGAAGAGTTGACTGAAAACATTGCACAGAGAAGCAAGATGATACACAAAGAAAATCACTTGAGTTTAGAAAGCTGAAAAATAATTATGACATCCTTTTCTTACTTCCTAGCTAATACTTGCAGAAATTAACCATGCTTAGTCCCCTAGCAGATGCTTTACTCCAAGCTGTATGAAAAGAATACCCTAATATTTCCACCACTTCTACAACCCAACATCATACATACTACAATTCAGTATGAGTTTCACAAGTTATGAGCCATTCACTGCCCTTGATCTGTGTGAGGAGCTCCCATTGATCTCAGGGAGAAATATGAGCACTAGGAAGACCTCAAAAATAAACTGCAGTCCAATCCTGTAGTGGCAGGAAATGGACTAGATGAATGAATATGCCTGTTCCATCTCTAATTTCTATGATTAAAGTATCTGATCAAAGGCAACACAAGACTCTAAGTATTACCACATTCAAAGAAGGAACCACGTCCAAGGACTAACACATTTCTGTAAGTGAGAGGCAAATGCCTTAAAAATTCCTCTGTTCAGTGGCTGCGTTTCCCTTGAATTTTGCCAGGTTAGTCCTCTATGCAGAGGAAATCAAAGCTTGTTGTATAGACCAGCCAAAACCTATATCAGGTGTCCCTCCACCAAAGCTATTTTTAGAACAGGGGAATGTAATTTGTATATCTGAAAATAATTTTACTAAAGTTAAATCCAGACATGGGTACTTGCTGTTTTAATTATCACTTGCAAAAAAATCTGATACAATGAGAGTTCAAAGTAAACTAAAGGGTCTTACAGGACAGAAGGAAATATATTATAGATGTAAGAAACACATATGATTATATCCCACTTCTTCAGTGAAAACTGTGTAAATCAATGAGCTATCTGGGACTGACTATCTACCTGCTTCTTCTCCACTGACTTTTCAACATCCCAGAGGATCGAGGCCTGGCTTGACTTCTGAGGCAACACCATGACACAGTAGCCTCTCTGGCAGACTCATGTGCCTGGATTTCAGAAAGCACAGAGATTCAGGACACCTACTAGGGCTTCCAGATCCTTAATTGCTGTGCAATCTCTGAAGGGAAGGTAGTATTCAGGCTATGTTGCAGAGGAACACATTTTTGTTGGTGCATCCTTCTCTCCCAGTTTTTGGATGGGGTTTTTACTCTGAGTAATGGGTTTTCTGCAAGAATGATTTTGGTCTTGATACCAGATACAGAAATGGACATTTAAGTCCAGTTAGGCATGTTAGTAGGTCCAAATAAATCTTTGAAGTCTGCAGTTCTGACTCGCTGTGGAATTTGTGGGGAGTTTGTGTTCCTGGCAGTTCCTCATACTGCCACGGTCCATCACTTGGAACATTCAAAGAAAGGGAAGGGACCAGAGAAAGGAAGGGTTGGTGGTTTGGATGTTTTCCTCCTCTTTTCAGATGTGACTGTGAAGTTTATCTCCCTAAGACCCCACCAAATATTTGCCCTTTCTTGTCTCAAGATTCTAGAGGCCTATTTAAATCCACAGGTTTCTCTCCGTGCATGCAGCAATACAAAATTACTGACATGAAAATCCCACTCAAGCTCAAATAAGAATAAATTCCTGCAAGGATGTACATTTTTTCCATGCCTTGAATTCTTGTCTATGTTTCCACGAGTGTGTGATCTCTTTTACCTTCCTAACTCTTTCCCTTACACTTTGTAACTTACTAACATGTGGCACAGTCCACCTACAGAGGAATAGAAAATAGTACATGCAGTACTGCTATTAACAAAAAATTAATGTCTGCTAATGACATAAATATGCTAGTAATCACTGAATTGAGGTCCAGAAGAATAAGCACTGGGGATGCACTGTCTGCTTTTGTATTCATCCTACCATGACTGGACTATTAGGACATATAAATCATGGTTTCAGTAAAAATTGGTGGAAGATGAAATCTCTCTGTTTCACTAACCATTTATAAGAGGTAGGGTCCCCATTAGGCTCTTTTTTTCAGGATCTTGGCTGTGTCTGTGTTACAGTTCATGCAAAAACTGTAAAAAAATACTGCCTCTTGTAAAGAGTTTGGGATGATCACCTAACTGGCTAACTTAAATCATTCAAAAGCTACACTCGAGCTGAATGAATAGGAAGATAATCCTCTGTTCCCCATTTTTTATTCATTCCTCCTCTCCTTCTCTCCCTCTCCTCCCCTCTTCCAATCCCCACACACTTTTCAGTATATCACTGAATTGTCTCCTCTGGCTTTCCTACAGCCATGGTTTTAATATGCTTACAACCATTTTGTGTTCTACTGCTTGATTAGGCATAGAGACTCAGATTAAATACATTGATAACCATCACCCTTGAAGGTATAACTAGGCACAAAGCAAATTGTTTTTTCATGCACATTTTAATAGCTGCTTCATTTTATATGGCACATTCTTGGCTCCAGAAAGCTATCAGAAAAGAGCTCTCACACTGAGGAGGGAGCCCATGCTGTAGCATTATGCAGCACACTTCAGCAAGTGAACAAGTTCTAACAATAGCACTGCAGAGAAAGAGTTGCTAAAAACAGCTTCTAAATTTACTCAACTGGAACAATACTGTTCAGATCTTTATTTTTATCCTTCTTTACTCTGGGGACAAGGTGTTAACGCATTTGAAGGGTATGGCCCTTCAAGTCCACACCGCAAAATGACCACAAGACAATTGCTCTTTGTGTTTGCCTCTCTTTACCATGAGTTACTCAAATCTTCAATTAACTGAGCAATCATGTCACTCTGAGGCAGTGGAGACATGCTGCCAATAGTACCCAAGAAGCTGCCAGCCAACTTTGTCCAACTCTATCCTAACACAAGACTGCAGGTAATTTTCCAAACAGATATTTCAGATTCTTCAGAAATCTGTTTATGATATATTTTGGCTTTAACTTCACTCATTATTACAATCTTGGTCGTTTCTATTCCCCATGTGAACATATCATGCTCGCTGCACATCTTTTCTTTCTAGGAGCTTTAATACAATTTCACTTCCATTTATTCTAATACATATTGACTGACCCTTTTGAAATGTATTGTGCAGACGTGGCATGAGCATTTTGATATGTTTATAAAACAAAGTAATCAGAAATCCTAGAAATGTAGGAAGACTTTGTATAAAATATGACAGTTCACAAAAGCAATAATTATTCTGCAAGAGAATAGTATTTCACTAACTTCTACTGTCAGATCTAGAGGAGACTTGTGATGAAAAGCATTGATGATACAGAAAGACATAATGCTAAACAGTAAAGAATCACTCCAGTTCAACTATAGAAAGAATTGTGATGAGGAAAATGAAAATAACTTGACTCTTAAGTTGATTTTAGAAAAGGGAATTTTAGGTTGACTTTTTCTTCCAAATGAAAGTTTAGTTCAGAAATTTTTAAATTAAGATGAATTGTTATTACAAGAATTCAAAATTACTAAAATTAAGTAAATGCAGATTTTTTTTGATTGTCAGCTCTGATATGTCTAAAATTCCAATTTTTTATACTTAGATCACTTGTGAAGTAATCTCTTTTTCCTGATGAACCCTAGTAATTGGAATAACCCTCAAAAAAGAAACATTACAAAATCAAATCAAGTAATTTTAAAAAAAGCTATTCTTATTCCTTTTCCAGGAACTTCCACACAAATATTGTGCTCCCAGTTTAGTGCTTTTAACTGTACCAATATCTACCAGCACAAGAGAACACTGGTGAAAATGTTCCATTTCAAGAGTAATGAAAAAGTGTTGGCTGTGATCTCACATCAAATAGCATCAAACTCAAGTAATAACCCATTCATCAAGCAAACAATCTTATATGTTAACTACCATCTCCATGAGTGAGTTTTTGCCCTTGTGTGTGAGCTGCTCCCTTAGCTTCCAATTTGCTGCAAGCTCTTCTAGAATGGAGAAATTCTGTCCTCTGTGGTGTTCTGCTCTGGGGTGTTCCAGGTGTTTCTTCTGCATTGCAGAAGTGACCTAATTTGGCCAGTCAGTGAAAACAAACTTGAAATGAACCAAACAGCACCAAAACACGGTATTTTGAGTCATTTGGGTCATGCATCTGTCTTGCTCTTGGTAACTGTTCCCAGTTTGCTACAAGGAAACTGGATACATATGCAGTATAACCAAGCAGACACTTTTCTATGGACCTCTCCCTGAAATCAGATAGATATCTTCCCTCTAATGGGCAGCTTCTTATGGTGACCAACTACTTGCCTGCAGTAGTCTTTTGTCAGTCTGTCCTGTCCTCTCCCCACTAAAAGTATGAGAATTGAAGAGGAGCTCTGATCCGAAACCCATTTCTTTCTCTCCTCATTGCCTTCACTTTCTGCTTTGCATATGTAATCCAAAGAGACTGAAATAGTTTTATTTTGTTGCTGTTGTTGTTGTTTTTTTTAAAGGATGTAGAAGTATGTAGATGGATTAAAGTAAGTCAAGGAGCAATGTTTTGGAGGAGTAAATAAAAAGTGCCAAAGTAAAAGTCCAGTCCTTGTAGAGGCTGCCAAAGCATCTACAAATCTGTGGATGGTCCTGGTCTAATGAAGGATATAGGTGTGCAAAATAAATGTACAGTATTTTTTTTTTCCCATAACAGGTCTGCTGTCTCTTTTAACCTCTACAATTTTGCACTGCATCAAATGTACTACAGTTCTTTCCTAAGCCTTTCCATGTTGTTCATTGTCAGGCTCATCCAACAAGCCCAAGGTCATGAGTCTTCACTTGGTCAGGTTCAAAAAGACGCTGGAAAGTCCAAAACTAACATCCTTCTTGTCTATCCTAACAGAGAAGGTGAAAATTAAATGGGCATGGAAATAGAAATCCTCCTCATCCCTAGAAGCTTGTCACAGACAGGTCAGGATGAAGGTAAGTTGTGGTGCAGTTGTGTTGCACTTTCTGCTATGTGGCTGAATACTTGTATCAGGAGGTCAGTCATCCCCGCACTTTTCAGAAATAATAAACTTCTTTGAGAGAAAATATGTTTTCTATAAAGTGGCAGGATAACTAGAAGGAATATAGCACTCTATTTTCTTTTGGCACATCACCATTGCATTATTGCAGGGAAGCTGTAACAAATGGACACTGAAGTCCACCTATTGCAGAATAAAGATATTAGACTGGCTAGAAATTAACACACAGATTGGATGAAGTTCTAATGAAGGGTATAGAACAGGAGCCCAACAGTCATGTAATGACTGTAACGTAATGTAATGTAACAGTGACTGAATGTCATCTACAGTTACTTGCTGTAATGATTTTCCAGCCATGACAAGTCAAAGTTCAGGAGAGGAAAAACATTTATAACCAGCGTCCAGAATAATGGAAAGTTCATACTTGTCTGTCTCCATTTTCCTGAGCCAATATCTGGGCTTCTGTTTTCCCAATTAAGATGAATGTCATGAGCTGGGAGCATTTAATGTATTGATGATGTAAATCAGCAGAACTGCAGTTGACAGGGGGTGAAGAGATGAGACGGTTGCTAGTTTTTGAGCTAGTTTTGCAATACAATGATCAAGTCTGATTACACAGCACAGTGGATTATGGGGGAGTGTGTTCTTTCAATCAATAAAATATGCTGGCATTTTGTTTCTAAAATGAACTAAAAACTTATGCCGACAGTTAATTAATAAAATCCTGGACGTATTAGCTTCTGACTTTCTCCAAAGGTAGATTTCCCTAAAAAGACCTTTAAAATATTGTAGAAGAAGAATCAGGTGGAGCTCAAATAATTTGACTTTTATATTTTTTCAATACTTTCTTTCCATTGTGGGTCTCTTTCTTAACCCAGTAATCCTAGAAATAGTCTGAAGTTTAATCTGTACATTGTGATTTGTTTATGAAAAGAATGTGTCTAATGGCTAACATTTTAGCCACAAGAAACAGCAAAATCTCATAGAGTAGAGATTGGAAATGAAAAAACCCACAGGTTGCTTTTTTGGGTTTTTTCCCTGCTCCCTTTTTCATACATAGATGTTCTCTGTAAACATCCTTATCCTCTTATTTCTATTAGTATTATTTTTACTTTTCCCACCCAGGCAGATTACTTTTCATGGCCCAGAATGACATTACATCTTCCAAGAAAATGTAGGCTTGGAAAATGAGACATTGTCATTACAAATTTATCAAGAATAATGTTCCAGGGAGCATCTGCAAATTTGATCCATGGCAAAACTGTCATTTCCTCTCAAAAACACAGAAGAAGTGGCAATATCCTGAATCTGTTCTTCTGTGAAAATTCACTCCTTTTTTACTGATCTTTTCTAGGTACTAAAATTAGACCTAACTCTGCCAATATCAGGATGTTACATTGCATCTGTCAATGGCATTATAAAGCAGTGTGGATATCCAGAACAGTCAGCAGAAAAGAGTGTGGGACTTGATAGCAGCAGCACAACAGAGAACCAGGAACTGTGTCCAGACCCAAAAATGCTATTAGGGAAATCCCAGTTGCTGACTCCATTAGTCTTCTTGTCTTCTCTCGTTTATGCTTTACAAGTCACTTTGAAACAGCAGTTACTCCAACACAAGCAATAAAACAATATCAGTCTCAAAATCAGTCTGAGGAAAGAATCAGACTTTAGTCTCTGAAAGTAGGTCAAGGACTCTGTTTGTAAATATAAGAAAAAGTTAAAGCTGGCAGACCATAAGCAGCAAATGGGCACAACCAGCCAGCGATACCAGCCAGTGGCATACAGCCATTCTTCAGAAGAAAGGTACTTTCAAATCTGGGTTCCAGAAGAGGAAATTAGCAGTCATATCTCTGGACACTCAATATAAATCTTCTTCATTACATTGCACTTATATGCACTGAATTTTTCACTAGAGTTAATTTTCCATTACCTTATTTTCCTTGCAGGCTGAGGAAGAAAAGACAAATTGAGTATTTTGGCAGTTTAGAAGAAAAAGTAGTGAATATGCAGCCTGGAGGGGCTCAGGGGTTTGTTTCCTGTTCCCTTCTGTAGATATAAGAAAAACAAAGTAATGGCAGCTTGATTCAGGCAAGTGAATAAATGAATTTACAAGGGATAATCTAATTTGAGTCTTGGACTGACTGCAATTATGAATGTTTATTAACTAGTCTGTCTGGAAGGTAAGAGTGCAGGAATCCCTGGAGCAACCCAACTCAAACACAATTATCAGTCAAATGAAAAAAAAAAAAGTGTTGCTGGTAGGCTTAACGTGGTCAGAAATGGGTAATCCTTATATGCACAGTGGTCCTGTTGAGTGCTCAGGAACCACTGGCATGAGCATTGGGATCTCAGGAATGACTGGATGCTCTATCCTGCTGCGATAAAAAACAGGTGGCCAAAGCCTGATCCAGCAGCAGACGAAAGCATGTGAGTACACTTATGGACTTCAAAGGCAGAGCCCACATGTTTAATGTTAAGGATGTGCTAAAGTCTTTTGCTGAACTGGAGCCCATGAGATTTCTGAGGTCTTCAGTCCCAATGACTATGGGGTTAGTTGAAGTAACATGTTAAGTCTGTATTTCCCCAAAGAATACCAGCAAAATTTTCTCCTGCTGTTTTGGTAAAAAATTAACAGTATCTTAGAAAATGTGTTCTTTTAGAAAATGATACCGTCAGTCTTAGGAGAGAACTTCCCAACTAAGTCTTCTAAAATAAAAATAAAATAAATAAAAAGAACTAAACAGTTTTATTTTTGTGGTGCCAGTATGTTACAGATAGGTTCATAATGCCCACATCTCACATGCTAATGCTTAGGAATGCTGAATTCAGCAATAAAAATGAACCACTATAGTAGTCACAGATTTTTAATCTCTGCACTCCAACATATTGTTAAGTAGCTAACAACTTGCATGGACTCTATACACACAGCACTGTTCATGTCTGTCTGAGTGCACAACCACTTCTGTATATGCTATCCACATGGTTGCACAGACCAGAAGATAGCTGGGCAAGCAGTTATTTGTACATATAAATATCACAATTACAGACCAGCCTTGGCAGGAGTACCTACAGCTGTAGAAAGTTGAAATTAGTATATTTGAATGAATACTTTGGTCTTTGCTTTTTGAAAATATATGGATATGGAATAAGAAAGGAATTCCTGGAGCTGTGAATCTGTCTCCTGCAGTCTTAGATAATGGAGTCCCTTCCTGAGGTGACTGAGCTTCTTACTTAACCATACAAGGCCTTTTTTTTTTTTTTTTTTGTATTCCTTGTCAATAAGAAACTCATTCTACTTTCTAGTCTGGATGTATTAGTGTCCACTTAGCAAACACTCCTGTGCCAGCATAATCCTTTACCTTAACCAGTTCTTCTGTCTTGCTGGAGCTTCCTACGTTCATGTGTATGCATACCGAGAAAAACTCGTTCATCTGCCCTCTAAATCTTTTTCTTTTTATGAACTAATTGGATTCTTATTTCTTCATCTGTACAGGCACAGACCTTAGACAGGTGTGGTGCTCAGACTGCATCACCCGAGGAGCAATTCAAGCTGGCAGAGTGATTTAGTGACACACCTGTGAGTCAATATTTCTGCCCATCTTTCCCTGTGCTGAAAGTCAGTAGTCACCTGGCTTACTCTTTTTCCAGCAGTCATTGGCTCCTGGCTGTTTAAAATACTGCATTATAACTAGTGGGAAAAATAGACCTTTAAGACAAAGATTTCATCTAAATAGAGAATCCAGCTTTTAGAAGTTGGATTATAATTTATTCTAACAATGCAATTCCTGCTCTTTAGTAGGAACTGAGCACTTCACAGTGTTCACCTGGGATGTTATTAGACAGTAGTCTCTGCTGCTGCCAGCATGTTGTGTTGTGTATACTGTTCTACATCCTACTTTCATGCCTGATCCTTGAGTGTGTTTCCTGGCTCATCTCTGGAAGACCTAAGTTTTAATTTAAGCCTTCATGCGAATCCTAAACCCAAAAGTATCACTGCTTGGCCCCCTGCACTCAAGAATGTGTGTTGCATACTAAAGCCACTACTCACCACAAAGTAAGAAGCAACATCCTGTGGTCTTTTATCTTGAAGAGATTAATGCTGGAGTATGAGTAATTTCACTGTTTCTAGCACACTTTTTTTCAGCTGTTGAAGTGTGTCAAGATGGATGGAAAGGTATTGTAACATACTCTGGGATTTTACCCCCTGCTTCAGGGTCTCAGATGCTTTATATTTGCAATAGGATATACTGCATGTGTGTATGTCAACCCTAGAAATGCTCATAAACATTGCTATTTCCTTCATGTTCAATGCAGTTTCAACTGTATAGAATAATTGGTTTGATGCATTAGGATCAGCTTAATTACATTTTTTTCTAACAGATTGTGGTGGGACCACATGTTCATGTTTCATCCAAAAGTGAATAATCTGATTTCTGTACTCCAAAATCTCAGCCATGTCATATTTTCCCATATGAACGTCTTTCTCTGTATATCAGTCTCAGTGATAATTGTCATGGCCTGCTTCCTTTATTTCTCATAGTCCACTTCTAAGACCCCACACAAGATACATCCATACAACACCTTACCTTGCTCTTCAGTTCTAAAAGGTGCCTAAATTCCTCTTGTGCATACACAGACCCTTGTTTCTGCAGTAATAGAGATAAGCATTTCAAAGTCTAGCCTTCCAGTAATACACAGCCTTCAACACCAGAGTCCAAGCCTTCCCTCCTTCTAGTGCCAGGTGCCTTTAAAAATTAATGCTGAACAAGGGCATCTCTGTGCTTTGTTCATGTGAGAGGCAGTCACGACAGACACATCTGTATTTCACTTACACCTGCCCAGTCCACCTTATCCCCAGTTTGGGTTGGCACAGAAAAAAAACAGCTTCACATTAGCTGAAACAATGTTGTTGACTCTGTTGGGTTTTGTTCCTAAAGACTTATTATTGCTATAGACTTACGATATATATTTGAGCTCCCCAAATTTTGAGAGAAGGAGTATTGTAGTAACTTACTGTTATTTAAGGGAGAGGGAAGTAGCATAATTTTGTGGTGCTTGGCTCAAGGACAAATCTCACTTGTTTAAAGGTGTGTCTATGTAGACATAGTCACAATAGTTCCAGGGCTGCTCTCCTTAGTAATACTTCAGGCCCAATATATCATTTACATTTTTCTTTACTCCTTCAGATGCCTGTTTCTTGGTATCTCACCATACGCCCACTATGTGCTAACTGTCTCAAGAGTTCACAGACTTCTGATAAGCATGTGCAGAATCTAGAAAGATAAGTTAGGCATCCCTATAAATCACTGAACTTCTTCCCACCCTTCAGTTCCTAAACACTCTACATTTTTCAGAGTGCAGCTGGAGTCTCTCAAAAGTCAACAGATGTCTAGCATAAGAAGCACAGGTTCTCTGTACTTGTTTCAACAGGTGTATTGTTACTTCTCTTTGTAGGACTGACAATCCCTTCTGCCCAGCCTTCACTAGAACTAAGGAAACTCTGTATTTTCACTGTCTATATATAAAATGTGTTTCTTGATTAACAGCTCACCATGAGGCATCCTTCTCTTCCTCCTCTAATATACATACTTTCTTTGGCTTTGTATGTTGAGTGAAAGCCAGGGTGACTATTGCCCTTCCTTTTTCACAGTGAGAATATTTTGGTGTAGGACTGGAGTACAGCCCAAGACAGTCCACAAAGATTTGCAGTTCCCTAGCTTTCTCTATGGGAAGTCACACGTCATTCCTGTGTGACAGCTAATAGAAACTATTTTTCTAATTAAGATCAAGCCACAAGCATTCACACATGCACAGTGCTCAAGCATCGTGCCCCAGGAATCCTATTTCTTAGAGAAAGAGGTAAGACAAAGGCATTCAATACAACAGGAAAGAGAATAGAGAGTACCAGCAGTTTCAGGACTTTTATTTTTCTCCATACCATCTACATACAAATACACATCACCTGGTCACAACTTTTCCACCTGATAGAGGTCTTTCACAATGCTGTTCAGTGGGGATATGTGGGGATATGAAAAGACAAGGGATGAGTGAGAAGGATTAGGCAATACTATCTTTGTGAAGCTCAGATGAAGAAACTGGAGAGAGGAGGAAAGAAATTTTTTGACCTATCAGCCCCTCTGCACAGAGCTGAATCCAGGCAAAAGTTCATCCATCTGCAATCATTTGGTGATATTTTTAGCATCTTTTCTTTTTCCTTTGCCACATGGCCAGCAGTGAGGTGAGGACCCCACCTGACAGTAATGTTCCCAATTGAAAATTTAGGAGCAAGAGGGCATTTTTGCAGTTGTTTTTATCACACAAGTGCTGGGAGATATATTCTCCACTGGGTTCCATCATTTCTCCTAGCACAGGGTCCTTGCTCTAGCTCAGTGCTCCTAAGAGCTACATCCTCTTGTTTTATGAGATTCTTATTGTTAGCCTGTTGTTTCCTGAGGAGTCAGGACATTTTTATTGAATGTTATTTGCACTTGGTCACATTTCCTCTGTCTAATACTTCCATTTACCATAGCAGCTGGGATTATATTGGGCCTGGCTATATAATATAGCTCTATAAAATATAGCTGAAATTAAGAAGATTTCTACCCACTGAAGGAAAGAGAGGAGAACCTAAACAGCTTTGGGGCAGGCATCAATAAATTTATGTGGAGGGTGATGTGTAGCTGTCAGCAGTATCAGAACACCTCAGGCCATGGTGTAAGTTGGACATTAATGATACGGTTGCAAGACATCTTCCTAACAAAGCAGGGGAGCTGCATTCAGACTGCTTCTTCAGATAGATTCCTGTTTTGTGCTATTCCCTAACTCACATTCACAGATTATCTGGAAAATATTTGTTAATATTGCTAGAACATTAGCAGAGACCATGCAAACAACTGAACAGTTGGAACAATTTTTAAACACTGCTCATGGCTTGATCTTGTTTTATTTACTGGTTAAACATAGCCTACAACACTCATAGAGATCTGTTCACTTTGTCATTGATGCAGCCCTGTTGTCAGCAGAATAAGCATTTGCCTTTCTCATCATTGGTAATCTTTCATGTTTTCAGGTTGCAGCTAAGTTTCTCTCCACTTCATGAAGTTTGAGGTCACAGTGGTCATCAGCATGATCTTCCGGTGGCTCTTAATGCTGAGTATCCACTATGGTAGCTGTGTGTGTGACATTTTATTCCACTGTTTCATTTCTCATTCCTCTTCTTGACTATGACGTGACTGCTTTCAGTAATGTAAAGGATATTTTTTTCCAGAAACACAGTAGTCCCAGTATCTGTGCCTCTCTCTCTCTCTCTCTTTTTTTTTTTTTTTTTTTTTTTTTTCTAGGGTTTTTTATTATCAACATTGGTATACCACAGTAGTCGATAAAAGAAAAAGGCTCATGGCTCTTTTTTAAGTTTCAGAGATGCTGTACTTGTACCTCCAGCTGCACAAAGGCGGACTTCCTTGTGTTCCTTTCAAGCTCTTCCTCCTTACAACCTGTACTCCTTCCTTCATGTTCAGTGGTTGCAGGAAGGAAGCCAACACTTAAGCTATTCTCCCACTCACTTTCCTCTGAGGTATGAGTAAACAGGTATAAAGCCTTACCTATTCTTTCACTCCAAAATCCAAGCCTCCTCAGGTAACCTGAAAAGAGGGAAGGATTCTTGCTCTGTTCTTCTTAGACATGTATAGTCCTGGTCACAATCTAGGAAAAGTCTGTTAGGTACCAGCCTCTCAAGAATATCACAGAACATCTGTTGTTGAAGTAAGACATCTGCATTCTCTGGACTATATAAAACAAACATCTGGCAGACATGGCTTCCTCTTAGCTTTGCTCTTGTATGTAGTAAATGGACATCCCAGTTTCCACAACTGTCGTTTGTCTCCAGCAAGCACAACAATTTCCCTTTTGTGAGAAATGAAGAATAATCTGGCTAAATCCTAGTTTCATAACTAGCAAACACCAAAGGTCCAGTCCCTCCTGCTGTTGTTAAAAGCTGGGTCCCCACTCTCAGGGATTAGCAAACTATGTGAACATTCTTAGGAACTTAAAAATCAGCAGACTTTTGCTTTGCAAGTTCCCAGAGGAAAGGAATAGAGCTGCTCCCCACTCACTGCCACAATCAGCAATTTTCAAAGCTGTGGAGCAACAGTGGTATTTATATCAAGCAAACTTTTGAGTCTCATCTTTTAAATCTTACTGCATATCAAGACAACATGTGGGATCTTCAGCAAACTCTGCACTAAATTGTTTCTAAGCAAATAAATATACAAACATTCTATAATAAAAATCCAAATCCAGAGACCTATCACCCAATAAAAGCAATGACAAAAACCATCAGTGTCTGCAATAGCTTTCTGGAGTCCCAACATATTCTCAGAGTAGGATTTGGCCCTGCCTCACTCTGTATCCCCATAATCAATCCCATACCAGAAGTCCCCACTGAGCCTGTAACAATGCACACAGTATATATACTGCCCTTCTATTGTCCCTTCCTCCTTTGCCTAAGGAAAATACACTGATTCTGCTGACAGTAAAGGCTCTGTAGTTGTGGAGCTGCAAGCTACATTTTTCTCCAACTCAAATAAAACTAAGTTATAAGGGAGAGAAAACACACAGTAGAACACTATGTGTCTATCAGTAAAGCTATATCCTTTCTCACCTCAACTGCACTTCCAGGGATGAAAACAGAGATTACACAGGTAATTACTACACAGCCCCTTTTAAGGGTAGGGTGGGCTACAGACCCCCCTGAAAGGTTCTTTCCTGCTCTTCGTGTAAAACCCTAAAATGAAACATGTATCTCTCCTTTCAAGAAGAGAAATAAAATCTCATCTATCTTATTATCCCAGGTTTCCCCAAGTCTCAGGAAGAAACTTTCTGTTTTCTCCTTCTTCTAATTTTGAGATTTAGTAACATTCATATAGAAAGAGCCCATAGCATACATCTGACATCAAGGAGTGACCTGTGATTCACATTCAATCATTTTTATCATTTTGAGACCTCTCAATAATTGATCCTTGGCTTCAAGAACCCATTTTCCACTAAAACAGCTATCTCTTCTGGTCTATAAATTCTCTACCTAAAATCAGATTATGCGTATTTTTCCTGTAATGTCAGATACTTACAGCTTATATGACTCCAATAAGAATCACAATATTTGTGTTTTAATACCTTACTCAGTGTACACATCCACCTTTCCTCACTAGACTCTAAGAAAATTTTAATCAATATATTCATTATTTAGTTGCATTTAGATGTCTGTATAGTTAATGGTGCTCACAGAATGAACAGAACTGTGGTAGCAATATCTGCTATTAATAAAGAGCAGAATAAGTCAAATGCTGTAGTTAATAGTGTGATTAGTAGAGATAGAGTTAGTTTTGCTTATTATACAAGTTTGCGTTTGACATGTCTCACTTTACAGTCTGTCTTTTAACATCACATTTGGTGATCTAGTGCAACAATGACAATAAAGACCCTGTTACCACTGTTGAATCAATGGGCTTTGCACTGTATATACAGTACAAAATGCATGCATAAGCCTGGCAGCTGCTAAACTCATTGATATATAACACCAGTCCCAAAATAGTGATATTTCACTTCTGGAGCTTTATAAATTGCTAAAGAAATAAAATCTGCCTTTGGGAAATAATGTTTCTTTATGTATCATCCTACCCATTCCCTCCTCCCCCTCCCTTCAAAATTAAAACAAATAATGTTGAGGCTATAAATCATCTCTATTGGCACTGGGAAGCCCTCAGAGATCTTCTTTCTGTGCCATTTCGGTAGACAGAAAGTCTAATGTACAGAGAGGTGATGTTTCTTTATTTTTTTTTAAGTAGAGAGTCAGAAAACCATGTTCCTTCTTGATCTTTTCAATGTACATCAATATTTCTTCAGTCATATTCAAGTCATTGCACACGCTCCAAGTGGTTTCAAGGAAAGTAACTGGGAAATGAAGCATGGCTGGGAGTTCTAGAAATCATTGTCTTATGTGGAGGGGTGCATCTGAAACACCATTTAAACACTGTAGGCAATGCCAGTAGCAGTATGAGGCCAGTCCTTGTCCTGAAATGTGCATGGTTTCGAAAACTCATTTGCAGAAATTCAACCTCCATTGCTTGTTTTTCACTGAGCACAGAATCCCTCAGTCTGTAACTGGATAAGTGATAATCCAAGAATGGAATTTGTACCATGAAAATTCAAGTTGTTTAAAATTCATTAGTTTGTTCCAAACTGTTTTTCTGCTATTATTCCTGAGGGTAAATTCTTTTCCTAGAATTTTCTCTAGGTTTTTGAAAACTTTGATCAAGCATTTCTGAAACATCCACCCACTTCCATTTTTCAGTAATATGAACTGTCCCTTTTTCATCCACCCATCATTTCTTAGCTTCATTTCCTTTGCTTTCACTTCAAGAATAGTGGGGAAAAACTTAAAGGTTTTCTCAGAGCTTGTGAGCTTGGCAAATAGGAGCTTTACATTAGAATTTCCATCAGTTACAGAAAATTCATAATCAAAAAGACAGACTTCTCTCATCCTTTTCATTATTTTTTTTTTCTCATTGAAGGAAAAAAACCCCAGGAACATAAAAAAACCCTGGACAAAACTGACAATTTCTAATTAGAGATCAGAAAGTTACCTGATACACAAAAGCAAGTAAGTAAAATAACCATTTGCAGGCTGCTTTTTTTCAATTGTAATGCTTCAGAGTGCAATCAAAGCAGGATGCCCAGCCATGCTATCTTCCTTTCCACAACAATTGCTCTCCTCAGTGGCAATTCACTGTTAGAGGAAACACTGAAGCAGGAGTGGTACAGACCCACCTTAGTCCTTAGTTCGTCACTGCAGCATTTTAAACACCCCTTAGGCACCCTCAAGCACAGATAAATGCACTGACAATTAACTGAGAGGACTATGAGACCTTGGATCCTACTTGCTTAACTGAGCATGTGGAAAGCCTGTCAGTAACAGTGGCACTACTGTACGTGTGTAGTTAAGGGCATGGCTGCATTTTTTCAGCACTAGGGGGGAAAAGATATCCTGCATTATCAGAGTAAGCTACATCACTTTGATCTTAGGCATATTTAGCTCTTTGTGAATTCTCTCTACTAATCTCCAATTTAACAGGCATGAGCTGGACTCATGATCCTACGTCAGCCAGGGTAAGCAGAACCTCTGTGGAAAGGGACTGAGAACCTGTGAGACCCTGGGAAAGAGTTTGGGAGCTTTGCTGTCACATACATGTTTTGTTTTCTAACTGAGCATCTTTCATGAGTGCACAGTCCACACACAGCCACATCCCAAGCCTGTTCTGCCTCTGAACAACACCCTTCCTGCCCGCTTACACAGGTACCTTTAAATAATTTTTGCTGAGCAGTTCAAGCTCTGGTTTACTCTGCACTTGTCCCCATATTGAATCAGCATCTGCTGCCATCATATAATACAGGTACAGACCTCATCCAAACAAGGCCGATCATATCACATCATCTGGTCTGGCATTTGTCTGTCACGCTGGGGCAGGGAATGTGATACCAAGCTGACAAAAAGCAGCACATAGCCCTGCCTGGAGAGCCCCTTTGTTCATCTAAGCCTCCCCTGCTGCTTTTGTAACTCCAAATGGATTTCTGATTCCCTATCTCTTGGCCTTTTCAAGCCAAATGGTTTGTTCAGATCACAAGACAGCAGGTGCTGCTCCGCTCAACATTTGCACCTTCCAATCCAAACACACCTCTCCCTGCCGACCCTTAAAATCAATCAAAGGGACTTATCAGTTTGTTTTAAGCTTTGATGTTTGTCTGGGGTTTGTTTATCTAGCAGTTTATTCCTGGGAGTATGTTCTTGACATCTTGGAGTAGGTGGTAATTAGCAACAAGGAAGAAGGGCTGAGATAAGAGGTGGAATTTGAAAGTGGTGATACTTGGCCAGGCAGCTGCACAGCCTTCCCCTCCTGCTTTTCATCCGTGCCACTGAGGAGAGCTAGAGACAGCAAAGGGGTGAACAGCAGCCACCCTGCCCTTTCAACAAGTACCAGACAGCCATGCTGGGCTTTGCTGGGACATAGTGGACCATGCCATGCTGCCTGGCGTCGTCCTCTGTGGAGAAGGAGCCCAAGGAGAAGCCTGCTTCAGTTCCCCACCGTGTTGCCACCTCCTCACCACACAGGCACTCATCAGGCCTGCCTCTGAGGAGCACTTTTGTCTGAACAAACTCTCTGCCTCTTGGTTTTGCCACCAGAAAAATTTGCTTAAAAGAAGACCTGAGGATCAGGTCTTGCCATCGCCTGGCATCCTATCTATCTCCTGTCACCTACTATGTGGCACTGAAAGCAAAGATTACTCAATTGCTTTTATAATAGAAAGGACAAACTGTTGTGCCTCTGAATTCAAGGCATTTCCTACTCACACACATAAGGGTGTATGCATGGATATGGCTTAAATAATTGCACAGCTACCCACACAATATATGGCCTGGCTGGTGTTCTTAGACACACACACCTACAGGAAAGACAAAGAGCAGTGACAGAGCAGAGCAAAAATTTTTGCTCCAGCCAGCCTTGGACTTAGCACATATTCGAAATACAAAGCCAAGCCTGGACCTGAGTATCACAGATGGCCCCTATCTTTATAACCTTCCCAACAGAATTCCATACACTAATGTAAGCCTTTAATTAAGCCTTTAATTGCATTTTTGAGTACATAACATGGAAGCAAAAGCAGACTAACCTACTCCCACATAGAGCAGCCTGCAAAATGACCACATAAGTATTCATTGTGCACCCAGGAGAGGAAAGCACTCTTGCAGCTAGGATGTTCCTGATGTGTCCTAAAGGGCACAGAGAGAGACAATCTCTGGACAGGTTTGTGAGGCAAAGCCCAGAGCACGGAGAACAGTGTAAAGCAGGAGACTTTTAGAGGCTAGGAGGCTAGCTGGAATAAAAAGCATCCTCTAAACTAGGCTACAAAATTATTTTCTCAGGTCAATGAGTGAACCCCAATAGATAAATTTTAAAAAAAATGCTTTGGGTCAACATAATTCATGATTTATCTTCTAAGCATCAAGACAGTGATTTCATTTAGAACATGCAAACCCTGCTTGCACTCCTCCATTTCTAGGATGGGGGCTATTACCTTTAAGTCTACATTTTTGTTAGAATTATTACACTTCCCAACATTCCAAAACATTGATTTGGTTTTTTATTTTTGGTTTTGGTTTTGTTTTTTTTTTTAAGAAGAAGCCTTTACCAGAAAGTTTGAACTTTTTTCTTGTTTGTTTTTTTTGTGTGTGTCTGGAGATTTTTTGGGTTTCTTTTGGGGGGCTGTTGGTTTTTTTCCATAGAAAAAAAGAATGCCTTGCAATTAATCTGTATATCTACATGAACAAAAATCCTCTGCCTTTCTCAGGAACAGGCTCTGGGCAAATTATTTCCCCCAGCTGTACTCTGGAGGATGTGGGAGGGTGCAAGCTCACTTGGCGAGGTACTCTGTTCCAGTAGTAGATGACTTCATTCTCATTATGCACATAATCTTTTCCTACACAGTGTACATCAAACCAAAATTATGCTGCATGTGTTAAGCTTGTAAGTGCACCATTTTATGATGATCACATTGTTTGTGTCCCAAGGACATTATAAAGGGAGTATTTCTGCCACTGCTTATTATTCTTTACTTTGCCAAAAAGCAGCAAGATTTTAGCTGCATAGAGATCAGGTCTGTAGCTGTCTATATTAAGACAATAGTTAATAAAAGCCACCCTCAACTTTAAAGATGTCCTTAAACTAAATGCCTTTAATGCCAATTTTATCTCAATACCAGTATCTTCATTTGCAAGTGACATGTCACCATTGCCAAATATCATGTATAATAGCAGTTTGGATCGAAACAGTACCTTCAAAGCACTGCAAATACCTGTCATTAGATATTGTGTTACCACCATTTGTTTCTAATGAAGCTGTCTTTTCCTGTTGGCATTGATTTACCATACAGGCATCAGAATATTAACATATACGGTCCTGCCTCGTGTGGAAAGACAGCATGACAATTTAGAATTTATGATCCTTAATGATTTAATTGCAAAATGAAAAGCCAGATAACTTTTTTTTTTTTACTCTATTAGACATCAAGCATGGAAAAAATAAGCAAAACAAAGCAAAACTCTTTAGTGACACTGGACATTTGCAGTTTATAGCATATATTTATTGCTTATATGCTGTTCTGTTTTGTTCCATACAAAACTCATCAACGTTGTCTACTTTCTATTCCAATATTCGATGTCAACAGAAGTTTAGGATCTAGTTCTGGTCCCCACTGAAGTCATGGGAATCTTTTACATGATGTTAATGGGAATTGGATCAGGCTAGTAACTGGAGACGCTGAAAAGAATCCCAGATGCTGCATAACAAATGAACTATCCACTGAGGTATTCCCTCCGCTCTGGGAGGCTGCCACTGGGAATTGCTGCTACCTTTCTGTGGAAATGCTGCAAAAAAAAAACCGGATGTCAGATGTCAAAGCTGCCAGCCCCACAGAGAGTTTTAGTGACACAGGAAACGCTTAAAAATCTAAACAAAAAAAGAACACCGAGTGAAAGAGCTATTTGGGCTTTTCCTGGGGAATAAGGATACTTGAAAACAGCAAATTACTCTGCTGATATTTGGAAATCTGTCTTTTGATAAATTAGGTAGGCATGGTCTGAATTTGTTTCCTGAACAGTAAGACAGAACCCTTCAGCTCTTCACATGTCAAATTTAAAGCTAAACAAAGCAGGTTAGTAATTCTGTTTCAGTTTCTTTATTCAGTACTAAAGTCTCATAGTCTTTCCTAACAGCTGTGGAAGCTGAAAATGTTCTTTGCCTTCCCTTTTGCCTTCTTCCCCAAGCTTTGTACAGGGGCCAGGCGTTCTCCTGAGTTGTGTGTCATTCGCTTCCAGTCCAGCATTAAAAGGGAGCATCCACTTCAGATCCTGTCACAGCACTGATGTGCAGAGGCAGAACCACAGAGAGAGAAGAGGATGTAGTGATTCATCCTTTCTTGAAAAATGACTCAAAGAGGAAACTGCATGCTCTGAAATGACAGACCTCACTGTAACCTGCTGTAACCATGCCTGCCTGCCATACCATACTGTGCCATTCCCTGGGATATTAGACAGACATGCCAGGCACACTTCAGGTATAAACCACTACAAAGGCAGCAAGTTTCCTACTTGTCTGCCATTCTTTGTACAGCTGACAGCTCCCAGATTCCTGACGTAGTGATCTAATTCAGTGTCACTGGAGACACTCAAGGAAAGTTCAAGTGAGTAAGAAGGGGTGTGAGAAACAAACATAAAATGAACATAAAAGCTACTAGCAAACAAAAAAGGACTATGAAAAGAAAAATGTGCCTAGTGTGAATTATTGCCTTTTCTTAATTCATAATTCCCACTAACTAGAACAATAATGAATCATTTGCTAGAAAGAGTTCCTGAAGTTGGTGGCTGTGGCAGGAAGTTTTCACACTGAGTATGGATGCCTGTTCCACTCTTACTCCACAATATGGTGTGACTTAGTAGATATCAGTTTTAAGTTTGCACAGAATAAGTGAGCTACTGCATCAATCCACCCATGCAACACAGAGCCCTAAGAGATAGTCTTTTACAAACATACAACTCCAGCTCAGGAAGAGTTGCTGATTGCTGAGCAGATTTTTTTGGTGCTGTAGGGTTAGCTGCTTTGCACAGCACAGATATTACAGATTTCCCCTATGTTTTCTCAGAATAGGTAGCATTATTTGTACTTGCATGTTTGTGGGGACATCAATGAGGTGTTGGTATTTTAGTGGGCTGGAAGAAGCCTGAGATTTCCCCGCTCAAATATCTTGAAAAATTAACAATGAAGTTACACACTTGCAAGTTTCCTACTCCCCTTCTTTTCATTGCAAAGTGAAAAGCCAGATAATTATACTCTTCACAAGCACAGTGAATTTTGCTTCACCCACTTGGGTGAAGCAGTTTGCTTGTAATATCAAGACTTTCAATACATACTCAGCAAGGCTTAGTATTGATTTATGGGATAGGTAAAATTATAAGTAAAATGTTAACTAAGGATAAATTCTTCTGTGTCTCCACAAAGCTACTACTCATGAGGCACACTGAGACCACCAGTAACTTATTCTGAAAGCTGGGAGAAAAATTATTCAGTCTCTTTCTACATCATGTTTCTGGTGGAGAAATAGTGATCTCTTGCTCCTCTATCTTGCACATGACTTGTCTGTTTAAAATCCAGTTTTCCTTTGAATGTATAACTTTTCCATATTCTTTAGCATGTTGGGACTCACATTGTGTGACAGATCCATAAGATCCCATCACAGCAACAACAGCAGTGAGTCCTCCTGTTTCTAAAGAGCCTAACAGATACACTTGTAGCCAGAGCAGAGGCTGCTATTTTTTCTCTACAAAAAAAAATTTCTACCATGGCACTGCCCCAGTAGCTCTGAGTGATTCTTCTCACTCAGATAAGTTTAGGATTAATGGATTCTTTGCACAAGCAGCAAGCATCTCAAAGAATTTTGCTGGGGAATAAGAACTTCATGAAATCTTAATACCACTGAAAAATCAGGAGATTGGAGAAACATACTGTCTCAGTAAAGTCCTAGTATAAACTGTGGCAGAGAGAACTGATAAAGAGAAGGCTCTTGTAAATGTCTCATGAAAGGCTTACACCAAAGGCCTCTCAGAAATGTGCCCTGTTAAAGAGGACAATAACCATGAAAAGAGGAGAGCTTATGATTTTATGTTTTCTTCATAGTTTCGCAGTATTCTGGTGTTTTATATCACTAACAAAATACGACATTTGACTTTCTCATGAGACTTTGTTTCCCAGCTTGTGGGAATACCACAAAAGTACCAGATGACATGATATCTGGCAACATATATAGCTCACTTAGGCATTAAAAAGGCCAATGAAAATAATAAAGCAACTCACATACTAAGTTACACAATTACATATCTGGTTCATCCAAATTTCATTTTTTTCCCTTTTTCCTTTTTGCCTGCCTCCCTTGTTTGATCTCATAGGGCTATACACAAAACTTTAGTAAGAGTTCAACCAGAAGGACCAGTCTTGCTCACACATGGAGAAAATTTGATTTGGAGCTCAGTTCTAGCCAGCTAACTATGACAGTGGCCAATACCCATTGACAGTGTCATGCCAACGAGCAGATAATCTAACTGCCACAAAGAAAAAGTTAACCAATCTGTACTGCTCTTCTTTCTCTATTACTCTCCAGTCTGGCACTAGAGACTCTAGCCACAGACATAGAAATTGTTCTGTAATGACAGGCATCACCAAATATAAACAGCTGGTAACCCTAAAATTAGACCTGCCAGTTCTCTCTTGGTTTGGGGATACATTTTATTATTCCTTCCAACTGGCAAATGAACTTTAAAGTTAATTTAACCCATTAAAAGACCCTTTTGTCTAATGATTGGGACTGTTGCTTTATGTATACTCTCTTCATTCTTATGAGGGCTTTTGCTAGCACACAAATAGAATCCAGCTAAAGCTAGTTGAAAATTTTCCATTTAAATACATTCTTGCAAACAACTAGAGTTCTTGATTAAGCAAGATTTTTACATCTAAATTTTCTCTTTGGAAAATCTCAGCTTTCAAGTGACCAGACAGAAGAACCATTCAGCAACAAAATTAACCTGAAATAATTTGCAGTTTTCAGCTGCAAGGCTCCTAGCCAAGGACTCATACAACATACTGTCTGGGGCACAAAGGAAGAGACACTATGATCCTGTTCCTGGGATACATGCTAGTGAAGAAATCTGGTGGATAGCAAAAAGCTCAGGCATAAAAAACCCTAACAATTATTGTGGTCCATCATTTAAAATTAATTCTTTGCTTCTCAGTCTAAGATTTTGTGCTGTTTAGAACATCATTCAATTTTGAAATGTTCTCTGGGGAATAATCAATAAAAATCAAACCAATGAGCTATACATTTTGCCCCAGCCTAGAAACAGACTAATGTCTTCAAAGATAGATATGCACGTCTGAACCCTGGCCACTGGCCTTTAAAAACTATATATTTCAGGCCTGATTTTTTACACTTGTTTTAGATTTATTTTTATTTTTTTTCATCCTGAACTTGAAATTAGCTGGAATAGTTGAATAACAAAGTTATGTCTAATAAATTTTACACAAGCAATTCCCCGTTGACAGGTCAATATTCATTCTGCTTTCTCATATGACCACCATTACCAGAGGCATATGACAATCTTAGTAGTACTGCCAGATTCTATTAACATGATCTATTTATTATTCTTTTGTGGACTGTTTGGATGTAAAGCTTAATGTCTCCTACCAGAACTAAGCAAAGTGACATTTTCTGAACCCCTACATTTTTTCCCCATTCTATATTTAGTTTAAATGCTAGCAATGGCTGAGGGTCAAGATATTTGGTCTGACATTCACAAATGGGTGTAACTGCTGACACTCTGTTAAAACTGCTAATTAGGGAAAAATTTAGGTGGGAATCACACTTTTGCTTTGGTCACAGGGAAAGCTGGCTGGCTCAGGGAACCTTGCACCAAAAGTATGGAACGAAACAGCACCTTCTGAGTCATATGCTGAAATCACTGCTAACAGGGAGCAGCACACAGCTGGCAAGGATGAACAGTGGAAGATGGGATACCTTTTTGGCCTTTCTCCTCTAAGCCAACCAGAAGTACCATGGCTGGCTTCTGGTCCTCATGATTCTTACCAGTAACATCACACAAGCAGGAAGAATATTTCTTCAGATTTCAATCCAACCGCTTTTCCTGAAGTGGCAAGTGGTTGAACCTACTCTGCAGACCTGCAGGAACATCTCATGGGACCTGGCGTAGCTCCCAGAACAGGAGGGCATCCAGCATCTCCTTTTCATCGACATCCATCTGCTTTTTCCTTCAGATTTTCAGAGAAGTAAGCTCCTGTTCCTTGGCACCACAAAAGGTGGAATATGGCCTGTTTCATGACTGTATCATAGCCTGTTGACACACCTTAATAAAGTCAAAGGTATAATTTAATAGTGATCATATACAACGTCATTAAAAGGGACCAGAGTTAATTTTTTTCACTTAATTTTCCGTGACTTCTTTATCTATCTGAGCTTGTGGTTTATGAATCCATCAGTATTTCTTAGAAATTTTCATATCTTAAAGGCCACCATCTCCATAAATCTTAAAATACCTCATTCTGTGAGCAAAATGAAAATAATGAAATGGTTTACAAACACGTCACTGATTTGCTTTTTATACTTATGTAATCATCTTGAAAGTAGATCCATCTTGGAAAACTTTCTGGTCATTTTATCAGTTTCTCTTTCTCCCTCAGCTTCCTAAAACAAAAGGCATATTATTTAATGAACTGCTATAGTAGCAAATGAGGGCAACATTCTGCTTCATTATACAGAGGACTTAATAGTGGTTTGATGAGTCCCAGTGTATCTCCAGGCACATAAAAAGTGGAAATTATGTGTGTATGGCAGTCACACAGAATACTTTTCCAATTTCATTTTGCCTTTAGTTAGGTCACAGAACACCAATGCAGGGCCTGCTGGAAATCTTTCAATTAAATGTAGGGATTTTTTTGTTCTTTAAAGAAACATAGATTCCTTGAAACCAAAACCATTTGCATGAGTTTTCACTACACTTATTCTAGGAAAGATTTCTCAGAGTAATGATTGATTTTTGGTCAAAATTTAAGGGTTTGATAAAGAGGAAGAAAGAGAGACAAACAGGTAGCTGGGAACTACTGTGGAAACTCTGTCCCAGGCTGCTTTTTTGGTTAGGTCACCTACCAAAGCATGAGAAAACGAGTTTGTGCTTCAGTTCTACCTGCTTCAGAACAGGGATTTGCACTCACGTGTTTTACATCTTAGGTTGTGTCCATTAGGTGAACTGTCTCACAGAAACACACTCTGGAGTGTTGTTAGCTCTCTCCTTCTGTGTACAACGTCTGTTTTCATTGGAATAGAGGCCTGAGTGTCCCACATCACTGTCTTTTCTGTTGAATCTTAACTGACCTGAAGGATTGTAGCACACAAGAAATTTAAAGACTGAGTTTCATGTTCATGAAGAATGGCAAAAAGGACTTGTTGAAAACATTTTTGAGGGGAGACTAAAATGACCACCCTAGTCTAGTATTACTTCAGGAATGTAAGGTCTAATGAGCAGATGCGAGATTTTCAGGTAAGAGATTCACTTGGGTTTTGAACACAGCTCTTCAATAAATAGGTCCTGGTCCCCAGCATCATTATTTGGGCTTGTTATTCAGTACCATTTTTGGTCTACCTTCACAACATATGCAAAATACTGCTTGTGAGTCATACACTGAAATCACTGCTAACAGGAGATGCAAGAAGAATCCAGGCCAGCTTTCTCTAGGGTAACTATCACAGCAATACCACCAACTTCCAAGAGTGTATGCCTCTCAGACAAATTATACCTAGCTTCTACACAAAGGCATATGGCTATGACACATCTTCCTACTTCTACTATGTACTCCTGCCACCTTTTGTTCTACAAGCTACAGAAATTAGTTTTCCTTGCCCATCCATTTGTAGCGGTCATACAGCTATGGATGGGCAGGTCTATTAAAAGGCTCAGAAGAACATTTAGAACCAGCCAGTGGCCAAAACAAACAGTGGTTTTGCTCCTCTCAGAGGTACTGAGGAAATAGTTTGGTAACTGTATCCTGTAATTGTGATGTAATCCTCTTGCCACAAGGAAAAAAAAAAAATTTAACCTAGAGAAATTTGCTTCACACAGCAAGTACAATGCTTGAAAGAAACATCTTCTTCAACTGTCACTTTGATATCTTTGTCTGGAACAGTGATGTTAGAATACACATATGAAAAAAAAAAGCATTAAACTATCTCTGCTGAGAAAGTAATGAATTCTTATGCTTCTGTCTACAAAGTCTTGGGCATAATTAGCTTCTTCAGGCAAGGAATACTCTCTCTTTTATTCCAACAGTCTCAACAGTAGCAGCCAATTTATTTTTTTTTCCCCTTTGTTGCTATGATGTCACCATTATTTTGTTTGGGTTTGTCCTTGTTTTAACTTGAATTTTTTACATCAGAAGTAGACATTGGAAAGAACTGGGAAACACAGGTGATGTTTCAATTCAAATTTATTAATTACTAGGCACTTTAAATGTATACAAGAAATTCAGGAATAATTGTGCATATATAAGATATATATTACAGCATTCTAGGAATTAATCATTATTGCTGTAAGAAGGAATGCTAGGACAGCTCACTCTCACCCAAAACAACAGCTTTTTAGAAGGGAAATAAAAGGAAAGGACTTGTTAAATCTGTCTTCTACCAAGCACAATAATGTTGGGTGTCTACGAGTAGATGTCACAGACACTATAGGGTAGCAACAAGAAAGTAAAAACCCCCAAGTGCAATAGATTAGAAAATGAGAACATCATTGCAAGTACTCTGCACAGGAGATGAAAAGGCAGAGTTCAGTGCACGTTCACAGACTTTGTGCAAGAAAATACATGTAACTCACAAACAGGTTGTGCTGCACCATGAGGAGCAGCAAGTGCTGAATGCAGTCTATCATCCTAACAGGCCCCTGAAGACAGCAGGACCTTGCTCACAGATAGGCTGCATGCTGCAATTTGTCCCTCTATCCTACACTTGTTTTGCTGGCTTTTGTTCTCTCAGTCCTTCCATAACACCTGCTGGGGATAAGGAGAAGTGTGATGCTCTTAAAGATAATGAGGGTCTAACATCAGACAGGTGCTATATCCTGCTTTCCTTTCTTTTCCCAGATTTTCTGTGCTATTTAAACACAAATCTTGTTTTTATTTAGGCCAGGCTGATCATCTAATCTGGTCACTGTACAGAAGGGTCTTGGTTCATAAGTGGATTCTCCGTCCCTGGAGATATTTAAAAAGAGACTGGATGTGCACTCAGTGCCATGGTCTAGTAACTACAGCGGTAGTGGATCAAGAGTTGGTCTTGATGATCTCTGAGGTCCCTTCCAACCCAAACAATTCTATGATAACATGAATGGTAATGCCAAGCTGATCCCAGTTTGGGAAGGTTTAGTGAACAGTTTCACCTCCCAATATGTCCCATTTTTATAGAGAACTACTTTATTAGGAATTTTGGACTAATAAAACTTTACAGCAAGGGCTGTCCTCCATATTAGCTATGGCAACACTTCTCAACTCTATGAGCTGCATATCAAAAGCATTACACAACCTATAAATTCAAGGGAGAGACAATATAGCTCTCTCAGACAACCAAAGAGACAGGCAGCTCTAGGAGCAGCAGTAAGAGTGACCTGGCAGTGCTTTCACAGGCTTTTCTCTGCTCATTATTGTCCCAGACTGGGCAAACATACCAATAGGCACCAGGGCCCCCAGGATTGCTAGTGTGAGATGTACCCACTGCTTTGACTTCCTTGACAGCAGGAATAGCAAAAAGCCCCTTCTTCTGCTACCATTAGAGAAGCTGCATTAGAGAAGCTACCATTAGAGAAGACTTCCTCAGGAGCTGCTTGTAGGCCAACAAGTAAAAGCCAGTTCTGTATTCACCTGTATGGGAACTATTATTACCTGCACAATGGAGCTTCAACCTTTATCTGGTAGTGGGGTTGATGTCACTTGACTGACAGTAAGCAGTAGAACAAGTAGAAATGGCCACAGAAAGTGTTGTCGTGCACTGGAATAGGCTGCCCAGGGAAACATGGAGTCACCAGTTATGGAGGTACTTAAAAGATACCTGGATATGTTGCTTAGGGACACACTTTAATGGGGACCTGGCAGCACTAAATTTTTGGACTTGATGATCTTAAAGGTCTTTTCCAAACAAAATGATACTGTGATTTTACAGCAGTATGCAAAGTCAGAGCATCTGCACAGCCAACCTTGGAATTAGGGATAAGAAGAAGTCATTTTGGAAGGTATTTTAAACGACATTTAACCCCATGGAAGATTTCTAAGACCCCACAGCTAGTTTCTGAAGAGGTTAAGCCACTCTATTTCTATCCTAGTTAGTTATCCCACTTTTTAATGGTTTATGTACTCAGGGCTGCATTAAGAATAGAGATTATAAGAACATCAAAACAGAGCCTTCTTCACTGCACATAGCATTGGCCCAAGTTCTGGAATATTTGTTTTCCAGAAACTGCCTTTTAACAGAGGAAAAAAAATGTAAATTTTGTAAAAAACTATCCTTTAATTTTTTTTTTATCAAAGGGAAGAAAAACCCAAAGGTTTCTAGGGAAATGTGTTATATCTACATGCAAAACATATATTAAGGCAGAAGGAGAGCAATTAGGTAGAATTTTGATAAGGACTGTCATGCTTTTTCTAATCTTGGTTTTATTAAAGTTAGCAGGTAAATCATACCCGATCCATTAAACCATCTGATGAACGTCCTATCTCTTCAGATTCTATAAGGATCTGGAATTGGAAATGGAAATACTAATTGGTGAACAGGAATATAGTGCTGTCTAGAAAACGATATAATAGCAGAATAATTATTTTCCGCATCTTCTATTTTGTTTTGAATTCACTAAGAGTTCAGTTTACCTGCCACTCTGATTTATTTATATTGGTTTGTTCCACAGGGGTTTTCACATTTTTAAAACTGCAGACACATAGGTAGTTACAGGTCCAGATATCCCTAGTGCATTAAGTGATGCCTTCAGCCAGCTGAAAACTCTTTTTGATCTCTCTGATAATACCAGGCAAGCACTGATCTGAAAAGGCAGATTACCACCAAGGATTAGGCAGTACAATAGCATTCTGAGAATGCAAGAGGATGATGAGGTTTAGCAAACAAGCTTGGAACATATTTGAACTCACCATCGAACCCCAAACCAAGGCACAAGAACATTAGAAGAAAATAGAGGGGGTGAGCAAAGGCCTTGAAAAATATTTTATGAGAGAGGGTAAATCTTTTAGTGTTACTAGGTTTTAATTCAAAATTAAGACAGAGCTAACCAAGAGAGCATGTTGTGCACAGTAGACTCTTCTCAGTGCTGAAGGCACAGACTGAGCAGGCACAGACACTCAGCTTAACTCCAATTTTCTTGAGACAATGCTCTAAGGCATGTGGCAGGAGCAGGTCACTCTGCTGTTGCTGCTGTCCCCAGGCAGTATGACACAGTGAAGACAGGACTTTACAAAGCCCTTCTTCTTAAAAAAAGTTTTGGTTTTGTTTTTTGTTTTTTCTCAACTAGCCACAGTAAATACAGTGGTTATTTGGCATGTGAGATAAGAATTGACCAATACCATTTGAACACACCAGTATTCTTTCAGCATTTTGTCACTTGACCAGTTTAATGCTAAGGTTAAAAAGCTGTTACACAACACGTATCCACCCTACTGTGTGTCAGAAATGTGAGGAATGTTTGCAAGAAACAGCAGCTTGCATACAATTCCTGTCACCAAACCCCAAAGTCGAAACGACCAGCGTTTCCTGGATCTGCTCAGCTCACCTACAGAGGAAGAGTTTGCAGCGTGTGTGTGCAAACAGGAGCAGAGTCATTAAAACTGGGGCAGCTCTTGGGCAAGATCCAGTTTGCATGTTACATATTCATAAATAGCTGTGTTAGAATGGCTTCCAACAGTGCAAACGTCAATGGAGCCTGCTGGAGCAAGCCTTAGGTATGCCATCTATGTGTCTGATTGCCTGGAGTTCAGAGGAGCTTGCTGAATGTATTACCAAGGGGAATGAAAAAGCTTGCATGAGGGTGGCTGGCCAGGTCCAAGGGCTGGATGCTTAAAAGGATGTGTCAGTGTCAAAGGCTTTCACAGCTTTCATTTTTTTAACTCATCTCCTATTTGTATAATCCTTGAGAAACTCAAACAGGAATATTTCATTTTGTTACTCTTTCAAAGAACACATTAATTTATGTTATAACAAAAAATGTTTATTAGGGCTTGGCTAATAGCTCTGATTATTTGTTTATTTTCACTCTGTGCAGCCTATTTAATTGTGTGTACACATGTCTATAATTACCACTTTGAAATGCAAATACACAGTTACTAAGGATAACCCTTCTCATTTTCAGGCAGCTAACACTCCTTTTTTATTAGTGCTAACCATATCCTAAGCTCCCTGGAAAACAGCACATTTTAAGCTCTCCTCACAGTGAAATAGCTGTCTCCAGCTCCAGATTATTTTCTTTGCCACTGTCACAGCTTCCTTTAGTTTATCACCAGTCATGGCCCCTGATGAGGGCTACAAGGTCATTTGACTGAACTACCAACCAGCTTACATCTGACCTTATGCTGGAGGTCCTTTAAGTGATAGCAACAGAAATTAATGTATTTTCTGTCAGGGTCTCATAGAGCCTCCAAATCAGCTTGTAACTTTCCAACCCATGGAAAGACCTGGGTTGATACTGTATCATTTGTTATTCTTGATTACTCTTCAAATAGTTTAATGTTATTTATTTCCACCCCCCAGTTTGCTCTCACTCTTTCCTCAGAGACAGCATTTGCTTCCTAAAGAAAAGACTTGGGGATTTGATTGAGCAGATGAAGTTACCACATAACAATGGTCTTGCTTCCTGACTGTCAAACCCACAAAGTTCTTCCAGAGTGACCATACCCATCCACATTCCTCTCCCCATCTCTCTTCCCTCACATCCAGACCTTCTGCAGTTGCAGACACCAGTGGTTACCCATGGAAGCTTCTCTTTCAGCAGTATTTTTGTGAACAAATGTTTTCTTGCCCCCCCTGTTCACAGAAAGTGCATTGAAGAGGCATGTCAGTTAGAGTGTGGGCTGTCTTTGAACAGATGTTATGAATACTGTTTTGCAGGATTTGCCCAGCAGTAGATGAGAACAAGTAATGAGGAAACTAGGAACATGGGTAACGAGGCCAGAAGGTGTGGAAACTTTCCAGGAGCAGGGGGAGAAGGCTGGAGAAAATCATGCCTTACCAACATATTGCCGTGAACCTTTCTCAGACTTTATTTGTACTTCTTCATGGTCACTATCAAGAAAAAGTACTTACCATAGCTCGCTCTCTTGAGAATTAATTTTCTTATGGCTTAAGGGTGAAAAAAGCACATACAATTCCACATAACTCGATTCCATAAATACTGTATGTAAGAGTGGTAAATTATTTGGGATTGTTTTATCTTACTTATTTAAATGAGTTGAGGGGAAGGATGAATTGTCTTCTTGTAATCAAGTTGAATAATTGTAACTGTATCTGTAGATCCACAAAGAGGTCCTTCAGGTGTATGCATTTCAGACAGTTACTTGTTCCGTATAAAATATATGAAGATGATTAATGGCTAAATTGTAAAAGCATTCTCCTTATCTCTTAGTGGGTAGCATGGTGAGAGGTAAAATGACCTAAATAAAAATTTCAATCAGTGAATGAACAGATGATATCTCAGTTCAGCTTCAAGCCCTATCCAAATGGTACTTCAGTAGAAATACCAGCAAAGCAGCACACAAATAACATACATATCTTGTAGATTACAGAATTTATTTGGAAATGTTTTCATACAGTTAAATAAACTTCAGAAAACTACAGTGGAGCCTTCTTATAAATTAGCTCTAGTGCCTAAAATCCCATGAGCTATGAAATGTTAAAGAAAAAAAATTAAATACATAGTGTTGCTGAGCAACATAGCTCACTCTTAAACAACTTTCCCTTGTATGAAGTGCCTCAGAAAGGAACTACTGTGGAGTCTGTGTAAGTACTTGCCCTATGGGTAGTGAGATTTTGTTACAATCCTTCAAAAAACAGCTACACAGACTGTTACTGAATTCAATTATAAGGAGTCTCCAGGGTTATTCCATTACCTCCGCCTTTAGCTCAGAGTCTCAAATCAAAACTAAGATATTCTTCTTCAAATTCATTCATCAACAAAAGCCATGATATGAACTTACAACATGGAAATGGCTCAAAAAATCTTCTGCAAGTTTCAACAGAATAAGGGATCATTAGAAAGGTCTCTCTGCCTTCTCAAGCTTTTGCTAGGAGCCTGGTGGTTTCCCACAGCCCTGCCTGGATGCCTGCTGGATGCCCAGGGTCTCAGAAAGTGCAGACCAGCAGGACAGACTGCACTGGAGCAAGTCTGGGCTGATGCCAGATTTCTGGTCCTAGGTTGCTGTATGAGCATCAGTCCCAGGAGGACTGATGGACCAGAAGGACAGGAGGATTGGCCCTTCCCCTATCCTGCAGGGTTTCTCCTAGTGAGCTCAGAACCCCCAAAATGTCCCAAACTATTAAAAAAAAAAGAATATGTCCCACAAATCAGAAGTATCAATTTTATTCTGTTCTCACTGGCACTGGGGAGCTTAGAAAGGTCACATTGCGTTGTTCAGTGCTGACTTCAGCTTCCGCACATCTGTGTTTCGTCTGCATGCATCTGCCATGAGGTTTATAATGACAAGGAAGGGGTTAACCCAGGGAGCAGGTGAAAGCAACCCAGCTGCAAAAGGATTTTAAAGAAGGGTAGGACGACCCAGCCTGAAAGGGAGAGACCAGAAGAAAAGAGGAGGGCATGAGCTTGAGAGGGAGGGCTGCCAGCGCTACCCTGGGGCTGGGGGAGCCAGCAGAGTTGCCTTGAGTGAGGCAGGTGTCTCCTGGCAGCAGCAGATGTGACTTTGATCTGTGGGCATACCCAGGTGGGGAGAGGGCTCCATGGCATGGGGAAGCTCCCCAGGGAGCTGACGTGTTTGCAGGGTTTGGTTCAGCAAGGCTTTAGCTCTCTTCAGCTCCTCCAGGAGCTCGCACAAGGGGTACTTAACCTGGTGGGATCAGTGCTGTTATTTACAGACTGATTTTTAAAGGTCTTTAGGCCTCTGTTAATGATGAAAATGGGAACCGAATGTTTAGAGATGCCTCTTTAAGAATTAGGTCTTGCTAAAATTCCTCCCTTGGACCAGACCAGAGCCAAGATTTCTGCTGAGGTTTGAAACGCTATAAATGAACCTTCTATATTGTTGCCTTATGCTTTCAACTTCAGGCACCTCGTCCAGACAGAAAAGTAATGAAAGACCTGCAGAAACTCGAGGGCTGGAAAGGAACAAAGCAGTCCTGTGGCCATAGAGCAGAACGAGGAGTTGGTGGCTCTGGGTCCTATTCCCAAACCTATCTACTCTCTCACTGTGTGGCCTCAAGCAACCTACTAACAGG
Source organism: Florisuga fusca (assembly GCA_038090715.1). Classification (NCBI taxonomy): domain Eukaryota; kingdom Metazoa; phylum Chordata; class Aves; order Apodiformes; family Trochilidae; genus Florisuga; species Florisuga fusca. The sequence goes on from JAAWXA010000005.1 coordinate 16,259,672, forward strand.
CTGATCCAGGTCCCAGTAAAGTCACTGGGAATTTTTCCTATATACTCCAGTGAATGCTGGATCAGGCCCTGAAATTTCCCTCCTTACCCCACCCCCAAAGCTGGGATAACAATATCTTTGTCTCGCAGGATAGTAGGGGACCAATTCATTAAAGTGCATAAAGCTTTTTCAGATCTACAGATGGAAGGAATTATGTGAGCACAAATTATTCTTAGTTATTATCATTCTCATGGTATTTCCAATTGTCTCTGCTCACTAAAGCCAAGAAGTTCCAAAAATCTTGTGAGAAAGTTTTTTCTCTGGAGATCAGACCCCATTTCTGGCCCAAAGATATGTGGAAACAGATTCATTCAGATGGCACGGGAATGTGGGAATATTTACTGAATTAAGCCTCTGAATCTTTGGGGGGTTTGCTTGAATGCTGGAAGCATAGGAGCGTGCAGTGCTATAGAAATGCTGGTCCCTGAATATTATAAAAAAAACCTAGAGTCAAGTCTAGCAAGCAAAATGCTGAGAGCAAAATTTTCAAATCTGATTCAAAGTTTGGTGCCAGGGGGAATTCTTTAAGCTCTGCTCTCTGGTATATCAGCCCACTTTTAGAAGAAAATGGGGCTCTCGCTCAGGTTCCTTGTTGAGAGAAGAAAAAGAGGAGTCCTCTAGCTCCCCACACTCCTAATACCTGCTAGGGGTTAATAAGGCATCAGGTCCAGGCATGGAAAAGAAAGGTCAGGTGAGTAGGCAGCAGATAAGAGATTTCATTGAGGAGAGATCATCTTGAGTGAGTAGTAACATATTATTTGGGAAAAGGAAGAAACATGCCCCAGAGCTGACATACAGGTGTGCTTACTTGTATGTATGTGTGTATATATTATCCCATAACACACCCTACAACTATTCTCTGTTTCATGTCCCCTGACCTGACTTTTGGATCTATACGTCTTTGTACACTATAACTATCTGACTTTAGCCATCATCACTACTAAAGGTGAACACTGGAGAAACGCCATATCTGTAAAAGTCATTTAAAGACACCATGACAAATGCTGTCAGGAGCAACGTACTGTAGAAACTGCTGTCATAAATACTGCATTTCCCTCCCCCCTGTCATCTCACTTCCCCACACATAACTACCCCCTTGCAGGTAGAGATCTTGCTACTACAAGAAAGCAGGTAAATGTTAATGTTCTGATGGATCCATCTCTTTCACCTCATGCATTATGTCAAAACTGGTCAAAGACAGGAAATTAACCTCCCTCCCTCCCCCGACTGTGCACACACGCACAGACACACGCATGCACAGCCACAGCCAAGGCCTTCGGCAAGCCATCTGATAGCAATCAGTATTTTGAGAAGTGATAGCTCATCTGTAGATTCAGCATTCTTTTGCAGCAGAAGGTATTATGCAAACTAGCCCCATTAGAAAAGCAAACATCAAAGCAAAACATGTTTTCGAAGAGACAAATGCATAAACCACGTGGTACCTGACACTGAAACAGAAATAGAATAATTGCCCTTGCTCTCAATGGAAAGCAGAGCTGCAGAGGATAATAAAGGCACCTCATGCACTGCACCCTGTAGTTTCCTCTACTGGGCATGAAGGGATGAGCAGTCAGCTAGGGAGATGCCTGAAAGGACTGCTGCTGTCCTCCTCCATGAAGGACAGGAGGACAGGATCTAGGCTGTTGCAGCTGATTGTGTAGCAGCTACACCATGCCCGCCCTCGGCACCAGCTGGAATGCAAGGTGCCACGCCAGCCTTAGGGGAAAAAAAAAAAAAAAGAAAAAAAAAGAGTGCAGCTAAGGTTACACAATTACCTGTCTTGAATGTGCAGAACTTAAAAAAAATATGCATACCTCCCTGACCATAAGTAGCCACGAAGTATGCTTCGTGGGTCCTTTGACTGAAGTCTAAACAGAGGCAGCTCTCTGTATGCAGCCTTTTGCTTAGCAGTGGATGCTGTTCCTCAGTCCCTGTCACTGCAAAAAAAAAAAAAAAAAAAACAGTGCTGGTGAAACAACACAGCCAGGTGCCACTGATTTATTTAAATCAAGAGCAGCATAAAACAGAGACTATCAGTGCTTCTGAAAAAGTTGAAGAAACTTGTTTTCAGGAAGGAAATGTTTGCTGAAGTTCCCAGGAAAAGTTGGAAGTGCATACACATGCTCGGTCTTTCCTTCTCCTCAGCCCCCCTCTTTTTGTCTTTCAGAGCCCTTTTCTCCAGTGTGCAGATCAACTATCAGGCTGAGAGAAAGAGAGAGTGTGAGATGGCCGACCTTGTCCTCCAGTGCCGAGGGCCTGTGGGTTTGGGCCAGGAACAGGAATTCCCTGTACAGACACTGAGTCTGCTGGAGAAGACAGGAGAGCCTGCTCCACAGAAGAGCACTTTGTTCACTGCCACCAAGGAAAACTTACACAACAGACACACACAACCATGGAAATATGAATATTTTAAAAGTGTGTTTTTTTCCTAGAATACACAGTGCTCTTATTTCCTTAGGGGGGCAGTAAAATTTGGGCAAGAGCTTATTGCCAAATGTGTAAGATTTAGTGAGGATATTAATCCTGCATGCTGTAGTTACAGAGAGCAGGGCATCAGAGCAATGGCAGAGCAGATCAACAATTCACAATGAATTGCAAAAAAATGCTATGTCCACTGATCATGTCTAGCGGAGAGAGTCTATTATATTCCCTCTGTTTTTTTAATATCTTTTTTGACGATTCATAATTTCTCAGAAACTGCAAAGAGATAAAGCCCTTTTCCTTTTGTATCCCAAAAGTCTATGTGCATCTGTGTTTGCGTGTATACGTAATTTCTATGTGCAAAATCCGAGGCAAATATTGACAGATAGCACTACCGATAGAGCTGTTGTGCAGCTGCTATGCACTGTATCACTGGAACTGAGCAGCACTTAAAATGCCCTGAGCAGGTCCATGTGGGTAAAGATGTGGTAGAGAATTAAGATTCTAGGTTTTCTATTGGGAAGCCTTTCTATTGGAAGGCCTAATTTTTCATGTTTCCTAAGGCACCTTATTAAACTGCTTGGAAAAGATTCTCCTTACTTTAGCCATTTAAAAATTAAGTATCACACTAGATACCCAGGCTTCCTGATAGATAGATAGATAGATAGATAGAACTGGTAGGTGATCCACCTTATCTTCAGAGTTACATCATTTGTCTTCAGAGTTACTTTATATATCTGTACCCATTTGTCCTGTCCAAAGAGTGAGTCCAGGTGGACACTTGGGACTTGCTAGGTAACTTTTAGATGGCTATCATTAACTGATCTCTCTCTTCCCAGCCTACACTTACCTATCTCACAGGGGTTATATGGTTAAACATGCTTCAAAGATTGTGGGTTGTTTTTCTATTAAGACACATAAGGAGAGCTTAGGTGGTGTATTTGCAACTGTGAACATCCTAATGTTATTTTCCATGGAATCATGGTTGCAGCTCTAAACAGCAGAAAAACACAACCCCATTCACAAGGAGGTACCTCTGGATGTGGATGCCACACAAACACCCCAAGGACCATGGGCTGGAGAAGCCTGCACACCAAGTTGTGTGGCAAAAATGGAGGATGGTTGCAGAAAACTCTGATGGAGGTGCTAGGCAGGTATTCCTATTTCATTCCTAGCACCAGGTCTCTGCCAAAGACACTATACTGCTGTTTACTCGTGGTCTTCTAACTTAAATTGGGGAACTGGCCTAGCAAACAGTCACCACAGGGAACAAAGTCAGCTTTATATCCCTGTTCCAAATCCCACCTCGTAGACCAAGTCAGAACCTTCTTGGTGAGAACCTCAGCTGTGGTTAGTAGGGTGTGTGGATAACTTGCCCAGTGGTTACCATTAAAAATTATTTTCTGAGAAGCACTGCAATGCTGTGTGTCCACGTATATGCACATACACAGAGACTCTCTATATTGTAAATAGGATCATGGTTTTCTCTTTAATCAGTCCTGATTAAACTATATTAACTCTATCAATATTGCCAGGAGAAAAAACAAAAACAAAAACAAAAACCAAAAACCAAAACAAAAACAAAAACAAACTTATATAAGAAATCCTATAGAATGCATTTTAAAAATTTGTGACCAAATGCCAGTCAAAAATTTTAAAAAACGAAAATATATGCTGATAGAAGACAAAAATCCTACAATCCTATGAAATGTTGTGTGGGAGATAGACTTTACATAGATTACAGGTATCTTGACATTCCTCTTGTGCCACATTAGACTGCAAACATTACATATGTCCACCACGCTGATGTAAATAGCTTCACAACATGAAGCTGCATCCTCCATACTAGAAAAATTTGACCTTGTAGATCTCAGACCTCTTAGCTTCTAAAAAGTGTTAGTACGATATTGCTTGACTCAATTTACCCTTGCCTTTCCTGCCTTCTCTCTGAGGCTTCCGGTATAGTTTTTAAAATGTGATTTGCTTTCTCCTGCCCAAGGCTTCCCCACCTCAGACTTTCAAAGTTGCTTTCATGGATAGTCAAGGATTTCCCAGTTAATGTAGACAACAATTTCTTACATATTATGTGACTGATCTGATAAAGCAGAAAGCCCACTAGGCGTAGAAGGTTATAAGGGAAATGGATGTATGCATCTGTTATCCTGGTGGATCCATCAGCTGTGAGGTTCTCCAAAGGCAAGGGAGTCACTGAAAAGGGTGATGAGAGAATTGCAGAAACTTTCCAGTCAGCTGGAAAAACTTACAGAAGTTTTCAGTGAGTAGGAAACTGAGGAAAACCCACTGAACATCACACAAAGGAGGAGGAAGTCAGTTCACTGCTAAAAGGCAGTGGAAAAGTGGATGCCTGGGGTCAGGAAGATCAAGTCAAAGACTCGAAGAAACAGATTGTGTGGTTCAAACTTTTTTTGAACCTAAAAAATACTAATTTTGGTTCAAGGAAAAGGTTCCAAGGTTCCAAGTTGGTTCCTATTTTAATTGGATCACTTCACATGTTTATAACTACAATAATTTGAAGGTATGTGATTTGTAAATATCAAGTAAGATGAAGCCTAGCATACTGCATACTTTTTGCTTTTTAATAATATCAGCCAAGTGTTCTGGATGTTGCACAAACACTCTATTTCAGATGTATACATAAAATTGTTTTTCTTTTGTAGAGTAATATCATTACAAAATATTACAGATGTTTCATCCTAACATAAATTACAAAATGATGGTCAGGATACCATTGTAACATCTACACACTGAAAAGTGAAGGGGTGCACATAACTTTTTATCAATATTAGGCAAGTTCCAAAGACTTGTGGAACCCTTTGCCCTCAGGTGAATTGGCATAGACTGTAACACATATTTTGAAGTCTGGGGGAATGTTTAATATACGTAAAAAGTTATGCTTTCATTTCTGTTAATGCCAAAGCTCAAAACATGTGTATCAAATTCCGCAAATGTACCAGGTACTTGGAGATCACAGCCTACTGTATTGCCTTTGTGGATACCTCTTACATAAGCCAGTAATGCAGCTGGATCACAAATAGAAAAACATGAGCAGAGAAGTGGAGAAAAAAAATCCCTCACTGTTTTAGAGACCTGGCTGAAATCCATTACAAGTACAAATGCTGGGAGATCATCTAGTGCTGCTGTGTGCATGTCCTCATAACCATCTACAGAGTAGCCTTTCTGGTGGCAAACTACTGCTAAATAACATTTTTCTATATCACTAGGATATGCAATTAATCTTGTTTGCTGAGCATCATTCCTTTACTCTGGGCAGCGAGCAGAAGACCCTAATGTGCAGTTATAGAAAATACTCTTTCAGTGTTTTTCCCTTGGCACACACACAGAATATTCAACTAGTGGCTCTGCAGGAATCTCAAGTCTGCCACATAGGTGGTCTGCTGCCTGCTGGAGAAGTCTGGATACCTTTATACTTGGGACATAATTTTTCTGTCACACTACTCTTGCTGCTCAGAAATTCGAAGCTCACTCTTTAAATCAAGTTCAAGGTTTCTCAAACACATAGCTTGAAAAAATCCTGGAGAATTATTTTTAGCCCTGCCACAGAAAGGGTCAGAATCCCCACAGAAGTAAGGCTTAGCCTATTTATAAGTATGGCAGTACCAGATTCCAAGGTGACTATAGGTGACACATTTCCTGTAGATTCTCATATAACGTGTCATTTCTTCCAGTCTGAACTCAGTTTTGGTCATTGCAGAGCTAAGTGTTATGTCTTTGCCAAATCAATGAAACACATCAAAAAAATAATTCCCAACAGTAAGAGGGACTGAGACTCTAGGATACTCAAGTTATGGTGTGTGTACATGTGTGTCTGTACGCACTCTGACATGTGTGAATGCACACAGGGGAAAATATGTGCACTAAAAGCATGTTGTATCTGGGGTGCACATAAACAAAACATTATGTTTCACACAGAAAACCTATTGCAGAGTGCCTCTTTCAGGACACAGATGTCCCCTCAGACAAATAGAAAGACAAACTGAAAAACAAACAAACAAAAATCCCCCAGAAAACAGCAGCACAGTATCAGCACAGCCAAAATGTAGTTTGTTCTGGAGAAATAATCATGCTCATGAGAACAGATTGGTTGTTCAAGACTTTCATCATTATGTAGGTACAGACTTATGTTTACCTTGTGTATTGAGCTTGAAACTACGAATTGTTGTATCCAGTTGATAGTCTGTAATCCAGTAATCCAGAACTACCAGAATTGTGGCAGTGTTTTAACAGAGCCACATTCAAATGTACTGAGAAAGTAAGAGATGCCCAGAGAGAGTTCCAGAATGGAAAGTAATACATCTTTCACTGATCTCAAGAAAGATTCATTTTCTGTGAATAGTGCCATAAGTCTGATGGCAGTTGGATGGCTTAATCATTAGGAAAATAGAAGACCTCTGTAACTGAGAGCAAAACTCAGATCTAAACCAAATTTGTATTCAAGGATCACTGAGAAAAGCAGGTTCAACTGAGGAGAAACATTGAGGTGGAGAGCTACTTTTCTCAAACCCATCACTACAGCATGTAGAAGAGGAGGGCTCTCAGAAGTCCCTGATCAATAAAATACTCAGAAAGTTTATTTTCTCTGATTCCACTTTGACTAAAGATAAATTAGATCACTAGTAGACACTAAATGGAGTAGAGCAGAAAAAAAAATAAAACAAACCAAAAACAATTTATGCTCCCTTCACTTCTAGGCATGTATTGCAGAATAACATCTCTTTGTCCACCTATTTTAAGAAATGTCTTCAAAAACACAAGACATGACATTTATACAATCCAGACAATTCCACTAACATTTCCCCTAGAGAAGCCGTCTGATAGGAATTCATCTCCTGTAGTCCAGGATTGCTTCAGGTGACCCAAGAGAATACAAAAGCCATTCTTTCTAAGCAATGGATATTTGCCTTGGATTAATAAGATTCCTCTGAAGTGTAGTCTGATAGTCTCCCAAAAGAGGGTATAAAATCCCATAGAGTAGAACCAATCTTAATGACATCCAGTGACAAGTGACAATAAACAAATTACTTCAAGAACCAAGTATTCAGATTTGATTCAAGAAGTAGATATGTAAGAATTAATAATGTCTATAGTATCTGCCAGCTGGCATTTACATATAAGTAGTTTGGGAAATTAAATTTTAAAAACATATATTACATGGGGAAAATTACATTATTGCCTGTGTTAGTAAAACACACTGTGGTGTCTATTTTCTAGTCTATCAAATAGAAATAAAACACATAACTTATCAATTTAAGTATTACAGACTCTCATTATTTAAAAAGGGGAGGGATGGGTCAAACATATATGAGCCTGGATTTATATATTTGTGTCAGGCACTTGTGATTTTTGTTTTGATATGTATTTTTTGTACAACATTCAAAATCACAGTCACAATCCCGTGAAATTATAGCATGAAAACCCATGTGGACTGCCTGAGAGAAAGATGTCTAACACAATCCATCTTGATAATCTAACCCAGTTAGAGGGGTAGATTAAAAGAAATCCTTTAATGACCACCAAAAGACATATTCAAGCCCATTCACTTTGTCCAGCAAGAAACACCATACCTAGTGCTAAGTATGATTGCTTACAATTCATGTAAAGAAAAAAAAAAAAAATTACAGCAGCCACAGAATAGCCAACTGGAATTGATTTTTCTTTCACAGAAAAACTGTGGTTTAGGTTTCCTTTCAAAGTCCCCTTCTTGAATGACAATTTTTAGGAACTGAGGAGAATACAGATCCCCAAAAAGTTCTTTGAAATTAGTTCTGTTCAATCTGAAATACTCATATTTAAGATCACAAAAACTTTGCTTCTCTTTTTGATATAATGCCCAAAAGAACTCCCCAAAAAGAAGCATTGCTGTAATAAATTAATATTTTTTTAACTGACACCTGGAATGACTGTTTTCCCCTCACCAGACATGCATTGTTGTAAGTTTGTCAGTTCTCCAGAGTACTTCTCTTCCACAAAAAGAAGCTAAAAAAGAACAGTTGCCATTTGGAAAATGAACAGTCCTCATTTAAACAGATAAATCTAATCTGGTAACAATTACACTTGTATCGATCACGTTGGAATGTAGCTCCTTGATCAGCCCTAGTTAGAGAAAGGTGAGGACTGTATTTCTTAAAACAGTTGAAGTGAACACTGTATATCATGCATCTGTAGCTGCAGAAATTTCTCAGACAGAAAAAATATATACATTGCCTGCTCTCATATGGAAGCTCCTTCTCCTCCCAGTAGCTCATGGGACAGACCAAGCCAAGCCAAACACACACAGTTGGCTTTGCAGTTTCATCTGCGGCTTCATGACATATTTAGTAAGTCACAGCAGTTGATGTTCATTTAATGAAGAGGATGCCACGGACCCACATATTAAGACAGTGTCTCTTTTTTTTTTCCTTGCCCTCAACTACAGAAGCTCCAGTCCCGAAATACCTAATGGTACTTGTCAACACCTTTGCTCCTCAATAAAAAAACCCTGTGTTTAAAGAGGGTCCCTATTTGCAGCAGTTACATATATTTCAGATATTCACATGTGCTGTGGTTACCCCACAACATAAAGATACAGGAGTATGAAGAGATTTAACTTTTCAGAGCCACTGTCACCTTGCCACCTGTTTTATTTGAAAAATACTATAAGTCACACATCACTTCATGAATGTGTTGATCCAAGTTTAACAGGAGTCTTTTGGGGGACATTAAAAAGGCACATCAAGAGTGAAGCTTCAGGGACACAGACTGAAGGTTGATAAATATTTTCCACATGCTGAGTTCATTGGGGAAAAGAAAAAAAAACAACAGCAGCCTTTGTATCATTGACCCTTTGCCTACTGTGCATTTTGGACAATCACATGCGTGCAATCAGAGCCTAATGAGAGCCTGCGTGACTTGCCAAAGCAAAAGTATGACCTCAATCAAAAAAATGATTTCTGGAGAGATGAAGGAGGACTAGGAAAAAATGTATTCCAATTTTTCATCAGGCCAGCGTTAACCAAGACAAGGAAGTTATCTTGCCCCTGTAGAATCAATATTTTATTAAAGAAACACTGTGCTGAAGTTCTGAATTGTGCAACTAATCAGTCTGGGCTTAACTGCCACTATAGTTGATTTTTGGCTGAATCCCAAGGAAGATTCTATAAGCCTGATTTCAAATACTTTGTTTCGTTGGAATTTTTGAAGAAGAAAAAAAGTTCAAGATATCTACAGATTTCAGCTGTCTAAATGCATCTTGTGACTCAAAACTTCTCAAGGTTCCATCAGCTCCAACTTCTTTTGTACTGCAATCTCCACACAGAATTTAAATAGGATATTTCAGTTGGGAATGTAATTCTGACCTTATACAAGCAGAACTCTGAAGAAGATGCTAAACATTCATTTCATTACTGTAGCATTGTAAGTAGAATTACATGTCTGATATGTTCGCTGCGACTCAAATTACCAAAATTTCAAGAAGATGTTAGAAAAGAGAGCAAGCAATATTTCATTTTCCTTCTTAGACTGGCAAGCACATACATCCACAAAAAACTCTTCTGCTTCAGATCTTCTCAGGTGCTCAGCGTGACTGCAGATCTGCACTTCTGTGCTCCACTTCTGCCCACCAAGCAAGCTAGCCTGTGCTGCAGAAATGAGAACAAGATGTTTATGCCATGAACTCAGTTAACTTGTGGAGTGCTGAGACATAGTGTACATTCTGGGTTGGGCACCATTAACGTTAATGAAAGGCTAGGATGTACATTCACAAGTTTTTACAGATGATGCATTAATGGATATGTATCATACTTCCTAAGGGCACTAAATCGGCAAAACGGCAAACCCAAAATTAGGCAGGTCTCACTGGAACACAATACAGCTTGTTTCTTTGAGCAAAATGGTTTTGTACAAAGGAGATCAAAACTTAGGAAAATACATACGTGGAATGAATATAAAGATAAGCCAAACAAAAAGTTCAGCTTGTGATCCTGTGTAATGAAATTTTACATTAATGTCTGTATTGCTTGCAACTTGGTGGGGTTTGTTTTTTAATTTCTTATTTTGTTTTTCTTTCTTTTTAAGAGTATAAAATGCCAGAAGAAAATAACCAAAACAAAAAGAAAATAAATTGAAAAAAAAAAATCATAAAACTATTTGAAGAGGGAAATATGGCACTCAATCATAGCAAGTCCAACAAAAGAAATACCATACAGTGTAGTCATGTACCAGCATTAAGTGATTCAAGAGTGCCCCTCCTGACTGTCACTGTCACCCTGCTGTAACAATGGTTTGGCAGGAGAGGAGAGGAGAGGACAACATATTTTAATATTCTATTCCTTTTTAGTGGCCCACAAGTCTGTCTTCAGTTACACATGTGCACTGCTGCAGTTTCTCCATGGGGCCCTGGGTTGTATAACCACCTGTAAATAATATTTCTGTCGAGGTAGTGAAGCTGCTAAAAAGCAAAAAAATCAAAACTGCATGAGCAGTTTTTTACATATGATTGTTCAAAACAAAATTCTTGGACTCAAAATACAGGAAAGTAATTTAATTTATTTCATTTCTGATGTGAGGAAGGGTGTTTTGTTTGCCAGCAGTTGGTTCAGGTGGCACCCTGACGGCCCCCAGCCTTTGGTGCCTTCCATCTGAGCTTCCACTTTTCCTCCAAAGAAGGTCTTCCTCACCTGGAAAGGGAAAGGGGCCAAGACTGTGGCTCTGTGCCTACCTCTGAGTGCACCCCAGCCATCACTTTGCTATGGATCTTATGCAGTGTGGGAGAGGGAGGTTGAAGAAAGAGGATTCTATCAGAACTCTGGTCATCTCCAAAAAGATTGCTCTACCCTGACCTGCTACTGTTGGCTAAAGAGGGGAACCCCCTTTTTTAGATATTAGGCCAATCATCTGAGCGCTCACCCTAGCCCTGATCCTGAGAAGCTTTGAATCTGCCCAGGTCAGGGGATCTTCCCTACCCAGACTTTACAAGATGAAGTCCTATAAACCCAAGCTCTGCCAAATGATGTCTTCCTGCCTCTTGTTGAAGATGCTATATACAAAACCACATAAGGCAATAAGACAAAGAAGAAAGATGAAAAATAAGCCTATTAATTAAGCCACCTTGATGGTATTTAAAAATTCTTCCTCGATTATAGTCCCTGCTTGTAGGGCTATTCCTTTTTATTTTTTCTAATTAAATGACTGTTTAATGTAAAACATGCAAAAATGCTGAAAAAGGGACCAGTACTGAGAATCACATTCGAAACAGAAAAGGGCCCTTCGGTTCTTTGGAGAGTGCATCATGTATCAGTGTTCATGTGAAAAAATGCTCTGCAATTAGAAAAAAAACATTCAAGAAACAAATAGGTTCAAGGTGACAGAGATGCACTGAATTGGGTGCTTAATGCCCAGGCAGGGAGGTCGTGGCTTCAACATTCCCTGGTCAGCTACTGAGATAGATCTGCACGCTGCCCATCAGTGGCAATTTGATCTCCCTTCTGAAGCTTCAGCAGCTAAGATAGGGATCCAGGTTTCACCCTAGGGACCAGGCCTGTACATATTAGGCATTATATTGTATAATGTGAGACATTTTTCTCCTCATCATCATTCTTCCACAGATAGCAATGTTTGTCTTATTCAAACTTTTCCCAAAAGTTTGCTGAAAATCTTCTTGCTGTACATCTCAACCACACTGCCTCTATTCAAGCTTGTTCACTACAGGCTTTCTCAACAAGATCTCTCCATTCCAGTTACCCCACCATGAAGAATTAATTTTAATACCTTATCTTACATACCTGTTGGTGATAATTGGCAAGGTTTGATAGGAATTAGCACAAAATTTCATGGAGGTTTCAACACAAAAAATAAGTTGATTCAATAAAAGTATATTTCTCTATAGCTTTTTAGACCTGGTCAAATTATTACATTCCCTGTATGCTGTTACAAATACTAGATAAGCCTTATCTCTGAGGAAATTTTATGCAAAAATGTGCATGCAAGTTTCTAGATAGGTGGTGTTTCTGCAACTTCATCAAAGCAAAGCATTAAGACTGAAATATAATGTATCCTGCCTCGTTTTCATTGGAATATCTGTAGGGAGAGGACAGTGGTAGTCTCAATTCTTTTAATGGAACTAAAACCCATTTCTTCCAAATAGAAAAACAGTATCTCCTTAATTTCCCTTGTGATAGTTATTTTATGTAACAGAAAGGAAATATTATTAGTAATACTACTGTTATTTTCTGTAATTTTCTTGGTCCAGTGGATGGTTTTCTACCTTGAAAGACAACAAGGCAGCAGTAGTCAGAGTGGAGTTCGAAACAGATGTGGGTTTATTTCCATACTTGGTGTTTAACTGAACAGTGCTATTTAGTGTGCATGCTTCTGTCCAACTGGTAGAGCTGTGCATCATCATGAGAGGCCAAGCATACTCACATTACTTTGAAGGAGTGAAGATCTCTAGTTCCATTAATTAAAAGGGTCTTTGTAGGCAAGTAGCTATTGTTTTAAAATGCCAGATTACCTGTGTATTTGACAAGGAGATAAGATAGTCATAGACCCGAGCTAGTTTTCATTTTCATTTCCTCATTTTATTGGGTTTTGAACAGTGAGAGTGGGCTGTAGTGATTAGTACAAACAGGAGAGCCACACTTAAAAGCTGTTAAGGTTTTTGTGTATCTGTTTAAACTCCCCAGGCTAAGAAACAAGTCTATCCTTGCATGTTTACAATGCCTGCTAAGCATAACTGACAAGGATTTCCAGGCTCAACTCTAAGGGCAGAGCTTTTGTCCAAACCCTGGACAACTTACGTCAGACTTTTGTAATCATCTGTGCTCTGCTATCAACAGCCATAAAAGGGTCTCCCTTGAGATAATTTAAAACACTGCTGCTAAACTCTTCTTTCTTACTTGTGACTGTATGCTACCTTTTTTGTAAGCCCTTCCCCTTTTTTTCACCGTATCCAGCACAAATTTCTTGGCCTTATCTTCAAAGCCCATCACAATTTTGCCCCACCCTACCTCTCCTGCTGGGTCCCAAACCAAGGTTAACTCCCACCTTTCTTCACAACACTGTGCTTTGTGCTCTGTCCCACTCACAAGCCCACACCAGCAAAATTTCAAGTCAAATGCACCTTCTGACAGATAATCTGCACCCTCCCAGGCACACAGCTCATGAAAAAAACAGGGCTGAGCCGGATTTAGCTGTCCTGGCTAGTGGGTGTATGGCTCCTTCAAAATGGAGGTGCCATGTCCGGGACTCTTCTCTGGGGTGCTGCCAAGGGGGTTGCAGGAACACTTTTTTCCAGCAGCAGAGCTGACCTCCCCTCACTTGAGATGTTTGTGCAACTGCAGCCTCGTGTTCAATAGGTAACAGGACCTCAAGCAATGTTGGTATTATCCAGTCAGCTTTATTGCAGTGCAATGAGGTCTGGGGATTTAGAGATTAGCGTATGGAAGAATTTATTCTCTTACTTTTCTATCATTTAGGTCAGAGTGTAACCTCAGTTATCCAGGGAGATTTCTCAACATGTACATTTATTATTGTTTGGCATCAGACTCAGCAGTCTGATCCCTAGCTGTCAGAGATCCCCCATCTATATCACTTTTTCCATTGCTGGGCAGTACAGTTGATTGGCGCTCAACTTCTAGCTTGTAAAATAAGAGCACATTACTTCACACTGTGCATGTGCTCCTGAGCAAACTCCCAGCAAGATACCACGTACAATGTTTGCAGAAAACTGTTGACACTTCCCCTAAATGTGCTGGCTGCTAGTGTGGGCTTGCATATCTGTCTGCCTAATACTCAGGTTTGACAGTAATGTGTATTCAGCATGTCAGGGGAGGTGGTACTTACAGATACTGGCACAAGCCAGGCAGGTGGAGCCTAGGAGGCTTTTCCATTGCCAACAACAGCTGCCTTTTTTACACAGTCTCTCCCTTTTTGCTCTTTTTTGGTTTGGGTTGTTTTTGGTTTTTGGTTTTTTGGTTTGTGCTTTTTTTTTGTATATGTGTGCATACACTGAAGATTTGTTTCATTGCAAATGCTTCCAGGAAAATAATGCTTACTGTCTACAACCCAAGTGGCTTGTGTAACAATTGGCCATTGGCATGTCAGGCCTGATTAGAGTTTTAATAAAATTCAGGAGGAGAACCCAGCCAGTTCAGTGGGCTATCTAAAGACTCATTATGGAGACATCTGTTTCGCTTGATTAATCAGTCTAACAGATACAGGATACCAATGCAGGATGAAGATCTCCACCTGAGCCTGTGCTGCTCCAAATGAAAACTGAGATTAATTTTGTAAGCATAAATTTCACTTGGGTGTTCTCTTTATCTTTTCACTATAGCAAAAATGATTTAAATTTCAGGTTTCCTGTACATGTCATACATGATGGATAATTTGGCCAAAGAAAAACTAGGTCTGACACTAAAGCTATGTGAAAAATAGCTATTCTTTTTGTACTCCTTTATGTGAGTAAACAGAAGCAAGTGATCTTTTAATTCACTTCCTGATCCTATTTGTTATGTATTCATAGCAAGGACATGCAGAGGTTCAGTGATTAAGAAAAGGAAAAACTTACCAATCCAGTGCTGTCTAAAGTTATTAATTCTCCCAAATCATAACTCACCTAGTCAGAGGACTTCACAAGGGCACCTGGCTTTTCTCGCCTATTTTTGTTTGCTTCTTTTGTTTTTTTTTCCCTGTCAACAGATTTTTGCCCTGAGTCTATTTGGATAGTAAATGCCCAGTGAGCTAAGACCTGAAATGGAAAGTTGATGCTACAAGGTATCAGCAAAATAAATCTCACCAAAAGCAGACATCTCTAGTCCCAAATGGAGATAATTTGATTTTGCCTTTTTATCACCATCATAATTAAAACACAGCCCTGCTGCCTCACACTTTTCCCACTAAACCTCCAAAATACCCACTCTATTTTTAATGTTTTTAACTCTGATTTCACTCGGCTGCACTAATCATTACTGATGTTCTCCTGGCATTTACAGGGAGCAGATGAAGTCAAAGCCAGTTACGAAGTCAAAACTTGCTGGCCATATTCATTAAGGTGAGCACCCGGATGCATCTTGATTTCTAGGCTGATATTCTCAACAGCACTTATGGATTACTAGATGCACTCATACTGCTAGGGGGGCTAGTTTTGCCCATACTTATCACCACTGAGCCTCTAAGCTCTACAGCAAGGAATGCTCCCTAGTGTGGTGCCCAGCAGCACGTTCATGGTTTTATAGTGATCCAAAACGTAGTAGTGCATACATATACAAGCATGCATGTGCCATGTGAGTGAGGAAGATGCAAGTACCTAAACTTACTCCTTAAAGTTATCTTATGCATTGCCACTAGAACGAATCAGAGTTTGCACAGGACACGGGACCTTTTAAATACTGGGTAGCGCAGTGGTAGACAAATCATACGGAATAGCACAATACTTTCCATTATGCACTAATCACCACATTTAAAATTGTTATCATCAGATTATGTGGATGCATGATTCACAGCCCACTCCCTGTCTCCAAAGAATCGGTTTTTAAGCAGGCTGCCACGCGCCTACTGCACCTGATTGTTTCATCGGCACATTCCAGCTAACAAAGGCGGACGAGCCGGGGCAGAGCCCGGGACACTGATACACTTGTTCTATCCCCACAGGTGTAGCAGCCTCCTGTTTTGAAAGCTTCTGGGTGTAGGCGTTAGGGCTGCATTCTTTCTTTAATTTGTACTCGCTTCTTTCGGAGTCAGATGGAACGGCAGCCAAGTGAGGAGAGAAAACCTGCGTTCAAAAAGCCCTGTTAGGACACGGACCGCTACAGCAGACCCTGAGCTCTTGCCCTCGGCCAGAAAAAGGGGAAAGGGAGAAGAAGGGAAAGGTACAAGTGGTTTTAACATTAAGAACTCCTTCCTATCATGCATTTTTCGCTCAATGTTGCTGGCAGAAAATATGTTCTGCATGACATACAACACCAGGCAGTTCCATTCAAATGTATATTTTATGTACGTTTATTGATACAAGCCATTATGTACATGGTAATATAAGTGTACGTTCCGTATATTTATGTATAATTGTTAGAAACAATGATTGATTACATGGGACCACAGATGCACATATGTTTTCTTGTCAAACATGCAGGGGGAGACCACATTCTCCTCCCAGTTTATACCAGCCTCAGCCAGAACAGACCAATGTACCTATCCAGTCAGACCCCTCAGACTCTCCCACACTGATTTCTTTAACTGCATTAATTATAACTCTGAAATCCAAGACCTAAAACGCCAACAGTCTTCTGGAGATTAAAGCTTGGGCAAAGTATTGAATTGTTAGCACTGAAAACTGAAGTTACTTATACAGTTGGAGGGTGCCTGTGTCAGAAATAACATGTCATCTCCTGAAGTGAGGAGATGGGCTGCTCTACACCCCACACAATTACTGTCTCCTCTACTAAGGTGGCCCACAATATTTCTTGTAATGTCTTGAGACAAGCACCTGTCCAGTTTCTTGTAGATTAAGTTATTCTGTCTGCATTGCATTGGAGCCCTGCACCAGCCAATTAGAAGATTAAACTTGATCAGTGCTGCTTACAGAATGTCTGTGAGCAAACTGAGATTCATATGAAAACTCATTTTGAAGAGGAACAGCAATTTATGGTCCATAAAAGTTAGTGTAAGATGTGGAAAGCTGGCATTCTTGACTTCTGCTTATAGCTCAGTGCTCTGTGTTTGATCCCCCGCAGATGGAGCTAAGAAATTATCCCCGCATTTATTAGAGAAAATATTCATGAGGGAAGATTTCTTGCAGCTCTGCCTCTTTTTGAAGCCAGCTTTAGATAAACACAGAATTCTGCAATTTGAGAAAATAGCTTACAAATATCTCCTTTCTTTTTCCTTCTATTTTTTTTTACTGCCAACCCAGAGTTCTGTTATCTTATACTTATTTTGATAAGTTACCTTCAGTTTTTCTGTCTGCACATGCAAGGAAACAAATCCAGCCCCACTTCCAATGCAAGTTTAGACAACGTGGTTAAATTAACAGCTTGAACATTAGAAAAGAGATTAGGATAATTAATGCCAAGATGATAGAACTAGGAATGTTTTGTACTGTAGTAGGTAGGGCCACTATTTGGGAGGCCAAAAGAGGAGTTTTACCACCAGCTTGCAACAGGTTCTAACAGTGGAGCTTGAAAACTGGATTCACATTCCCCTGAAATGCAAGAGTCATGTTTCAAAAAACATGTGCCACAAGTTGGTCTTCCAACTCAAGTGGCAGTACCTGAAATATGCCCTGTTTTCCCTGTTTTAGCAAGAAGACTTATTAGATGCCCATACTATTCTAGAAAATTTAGCACTTCTTAAATTACTCTCTGTGCTGCAGTTCAGACATGGCAAAAGAAACAGGTTTGACACCTTAAAGAATAGAATAGCTGCTATCTACCAAAGCCCCCAAATTACTTCAGGATTTCCTTGTGTTTTTTTTTTTTAATTGAAGAAATATTTTATTTCCTTGTTCCAGGGCTTGTTCAATGTCCTCCCTAAAGACAGTGAGATCATGAAATATTATTATTTCTTGACCTGGAATTACTATTCAGTGTCAAACTGCCAGGTTCTTCACACAAAATGCACAACATAAAATTATACTGGGAATTAATGGTACTGGTTATACAGACTCAGTCAAATTTTAGGAAGAGAGTTTCCAGTCCAAGGGGAGAGGGAGATGTTTGATTCATGTCTAAACCATTTACAGTGTTCCAACTCCAGTGAAATAAGATGGACAATGATTTGGATATTTTAAGAGGCATTTTTTCAAGAAACAAATCCCAGCTTTGCAAAGTCCAGTTTCAGAGTTTTTCAGCCTTCCTAGAGAATGTAGCTGTAAAGGCTACTTCCTAAAAAGCAAATGAAATCACCATTCCCAATCTCACGATAGTGCTTGGTTTGCACAGAGGTGCACTTATGTATATCCAGAAGGTCTTCAAAGGGTGCTGGGTAGGCCAGAAAACTGCAAGAAAAGTCTATTTTCTCCAGAGAGTCTCTCCAGTTTCCCAAAATAGAAAATAAAATATGGGATTTTTTTCCATTCAAATAATGAGTTTGTTTGTCTTCTTTTAAAGTGAAGTTTGCTGCTACTAAGTCTTCAGCCTTCTTTGACAGATGCAAGAAAAATGTATTTTAGAGAGAAGCACGTGAACCAGAAAAGCAGGAATGCTGCAAGTTAAATTTGCAGTTAAACAAGTAAGTAGAAGTGGCCTGATTTTGAGAACTGCTGAGAATTCGGTGTCCTACTAGTTCCTGTTCACATAACTGGAAACTTGA
This sequence comes from Florisuga fusca, assembly GCA_038090715.1. Classification (NCBI taxonomy): domain Eukaryota; kingdom Metazoa; phylum Chordata; class Aves; order Apodiformes; family Trochilidae; genus Florisuga; species Florisuga fusca. The sequence goes on from JAAWXA010000005.1 coordinate 16,278,452, forward strand.
TATGCTAAAAAATTTGAATTTATATTACCTTAACTGCCTTACCTTGACACCAGAATACAGGTTATCAAAAACTTCTGTTCAGTTGTAATCCCCAACCAGAGAGGACGTAAAAAGACTCCTTGTCGGAGGACACAGGCTCAACACTCCCACAGGTCCCAGCTCTCTTAGTGTCCAGAGTTGAAACTGCTCACCCTGAACTGGGTTACCTAGAAGCATTTATTTAATTTGAAGACCCAGACTTCCAGTTCCCTAGTTTCTGCACTCAAGTGTGAGCCTAGAGCAGAAGACAAGTCAGTGACTGCCAAAGCTGGTCCCTGAACCCCCAGTGCTGAGGCCACTAGAAACACATTCAGAGAGTTGTTTTCTCATCTTTTCTCAGGAGAAAGTGCTGGAAAATCACTTCTTCAGGGCCATTATATCCCAAAGCATCATTAGGTTCGTTTGGTCTGCAAACTGCTCTGTCCTCAGTAATTTGTGGCTTGAATCCATAAAAAAAATATTCCTTCCCCCAAAAACACATCCTTTTGTTTATTTTTACTGACCCTCCTGCCTGTTTAGATGTATACTGCTCTATTATGTGGCCTCAGTGTTTTCCAGGCAGTTTTTCCTCATCTAAGGGATCTCTCAAGTGAAGACTATTTGAATAAATGAGGATGATACAGCCCACCCACCCTAAGCCCCCTATCCATCTTTTGAGATCTGGACCTTACCAGGAGCCAAGCACTTGTCTTTGGTCTGGAAAAGTCTAAAGGGATTGCTTTACTAACATGACTAGCTGTAAAGATTTACAAATTAATTATCTAGATATACAGGCAAACAAAGTCCAGATATCTTAGAGAAATAAACATTTGAAGACTTCTTTTGCTGCCACAGCACATGAGCTAACCCTGGAACTAATTTTTATGATCTCTGCAAATTCAAAATATAGTTCTAGGCATCCTGAGTCTGTAAGTCCCACCATACCAAATTACAGCATTTTAGTTTGTGTCTGCCCAGAGAAAAGGTGTCTTGGGCCTTGTGGCTGTGGCTATCCAAATAAGTATTTCCCTGAGATACCCTAACAGTGATAGCAAACTGATATTTCACTGGACAGTAGATCTTGATTTCTCTGTCAATCATACTCACTCATATCAGGGTTGCAAAGCTTACACTTGCAGATGCAGCATCAGGTTGTTGCTGAAGGAAACATTGAGAGGGAAAAGTTTTATGTATAGGTACAGCAAACAGCTGCAAGCAGGATCATGCCAAGTGATGCTTAGAAGTGGGGGCTGGGATTTGGAGGGACTCTTTTTGTACTGAAGGCATTGCTGGTTCTCAAATGGCAGGTATCAGAGTGACAGCTTTTGTTTTCATAGCCTATTGAAAAGTTAACGAAGTAAAGAAGATATAATCATTCAGGTAAAGCAGGATACAAAGCAGGCCAGGGCTTGCACTAAAAATGCATAAAGTTATTTCACTAAAAGACAGAGGCACTTGCCCATGGCAGGTGCAAAACTTAGGCAGTGCTCTGATTGCCTCAAGAAAGGAAAAAACCTGCAGAAAATGTTGGGACATGTTCTAAGCCTCCTCAACAGCCGTTCTCCTTTTTTTTTTTTTTTTTTTTTTTTTTCTTGTTGAATACTTTAGGTCGAATCTTTATTGTCTGCCAGCAAAGGCTGTGGTTTTCAGGGCTTCAAGCAATTGGGGAGGGAGAGCACACACAAAAATCTTGAGTGGTTTGGAGAAGTCTCTGAATCAGGAGATTTCTTTGCATGACAAAGATGATATGGCAGAGCTTTAAAGTATGTGTCTGCTGTAAACCAGAGAAAGGACAATATCTGAGACTGACTCACATCTGTCTGGCTCTGCTCATGGGTTGAAAGAAAAATGTCAACCTCACCTCAGCTGCTACTTGTTTGGTATCCTTGGTTTCCCCATGCTCTTAAATGCTCAAGTCTTGCTGCTTTTGGAACACACTTGCCCCCATTGCTCTCAGAGTGTATCCATATGGCCATCTCACAACATGCCCTGGTTTGCACCATCTCTCTGGCCCCCTCACCTCCCAGCAGATAAGTAAACTCCTTTGCTTGGGGAAGCCAGAGCCTGGAGTGAGCCAGGGTTTGGTGCCTACCTGTGACACAGGTGTGACCCGGCAGTCACTGCAGTCCCTGTGGAATGAGTTAGGCCCCGCAGCAGAGCCCGGCCAACAACTCAGTGACACCCATGGAGACTGAGGTGCCTGTCACATCCAGCAGAACTCTTAACTTTCCAAAGAAAGGGCCCAAAGTTCAGGCCCAAGTGTCACCAGGTGATGTGCTGATGACATCCCTTCAGCTGCCTGATCCCAGCCCTCATGCCCACTGGGGCATGACCAGGAGGGCATTTTTGGTTCAGATTAGTGACTGTAAGGCAAAGGGCACAAGGGCAGCACTGGAAGTTCTTGCAGAGCAAAGTTCTTAAGATTTGATGAATCACCAAGTGAAGAACCTCTCAAAGCTGCCAGAAAATACAGAAACAGACAAAGGAACTTATTTGATATCAGAGTAGTTGATATATGCCAGCTTCTTTGGCCAAACCCATCGTTGTATGATAACACATTGGTATCTACTTTGCTAGTTGCCTTGTTTTGAAACAACTAGAGACTCCCACTGAAATCAAGAAACTGTGAGAATCAAGTTTAAAGGAAATTACTAATTTGGACTGGAAATTGAAGGTACTTAAAAACAAGTTCCTCTAACTATCGTAGGGGAAAAAAAATGGAAGCAGCCAAATTTATGTTATACCTTATTGCTCAAGCTCAGCAGTACCTGGAAGACTCAGAAGCAGGCACTGACCTGCATGCATTCTTCCAGTCCCAGCCCTTGATGATGTGAGTAAGAGACAGGAAAACAGAGGAAACTTTGAAAAACATGGTCTCAAAGGACAGAAGAGCCTGAGTGAGTCGTTTTCATCAGCAGCTGCCAGGAACCAAGGACTGTACAATCCAGAAAACTTCCTCACAAGGCAGATGGCAGGGGTGCTTCAGCCAGGAAGAAAATTCCCTCCTGGATGTAATTTTGTTTGTTTGTTTGCTCCTCTGATTGATCCCCACGCACACAAACACACACCTGTCTCTCTCTTTCCCTCTCTCCCTCACTCACACAGCCAGGAGCAGGTTTGTGTAGGAGAGCCCTTTGGTAATGCTGCTTCTCCTGTCCCAACAGCTCCTCGCTCTCCCTGGCAGCCACTGAAGAAAATGGATCACTGAGCAATGCCCCAGAGAGAGGAATTTTGGTGCCTACAGGTAGGTGGTGTGCAGGGGAGAGGCATGGTTATTGCAGTGGTTTCCTGTTAGCCTGCCATTCACCAGCCTTCCAGGCACGCTCCTTTCCTCACGAAGAAGGCCACAGCACACTTGATCTTTCCACATCAAACCTAAATGCCTCTTGACATCTACCTCCCTGCCACCCTTTTCCCTTCATTTCCCATCCTCACCGCTCCAGGTGTGTGTTTTTAAATACTTCACCAATCAGAGTCTCCGTCTGCGAGCCAGATAAGCTATAGGGCCAAGGGAGAAAGAGATCAAAAATACCACTTTTCTTTTGGCAAAGCTCTACAGCCTGCAAGCTTGTAGCTACCAGCCGGTTAGAAAGCAATTGTGGTGACTGCTTGGACTTGGGCCATCTGTCATAAGCCAAAGGCTGTAGCTTAGAACAGAGCTTCAACATAGTGCAAGGAGCAGCCAGGGAATGGAAAGAGCTCGGACAAGTAAAATGAGAATAAAGGTGTACAGCCTACAGCCATGTCTGTTTGAGGTAATGGAGTTGCTGCATTGCTGTAGGTCTGCTCCATGTAAGACTCAGGGCTGTTAAAGGCATGTAGGTACAACTTAAAGGCCATGTGGGGTTTCAAAACCCCACTTTCAGATTAAAAACTTTCAGATTAAAATTAGGAGTCGAAGATCCAGGTGAATACATCTTTATTTGGCCAATGCTAAGTGCTTGAAACAAAAAAAAAATGCATAAAAAACCTTGTGATGGTTACTATCTTCATAGAGGCTGATCAGCAGCGTGAAAAAAAGCATTAATAAACCAACAAAAAAGGATACATAATAAATACAGACATGGAAGAAAACTTGTGCGAATAGCACAAGAACTTAGAAATTATGGAAAAATACTGTCTGAAAACAGGACATCAGTGAATGCCTGGTCTGAGTTGAGAGACAAATGTGTCAAAATTCTAAAGGTCTCCTATCATCGTTGTTCAGAATTCTCTACAGCATAAATAATATGATAAGTCAGTGAGGCCTGCTCCAAGTAAGGAAGATGTGAACCCTCACTGATAGCAGGGGATTTTTCCAGCACAAAGGAGGATAGCTTGGCAGGGGAGACGTGAGAATACAGTGGACTCAGAACTACAGCATGATCCAAGATCTTCTCAGCAGAATCTTCGTCCAGGTTCCCAGCCTGCCTCTCCATGCTCGGTCACTTGGGCCAAGGATTACTTTAAGTCAATAAACTCAGCCTTTTTCAAGGGAATAAAAAATTCATCCAGTGTGGATGAATTGGGTGATATATGAAAGGAACAACTCCAGAAAGAAAAGTATTCTAGTTATACCGTAAGAGAGGCAAAGCAGGCAAACAGTAGAAAGTAAAAACTCAAGAGAAAAGGAAAAGCTGATTCCAAATAAATAAACTCAACAGAGGAGTGTGTATCTAATGTGTCATTGGTGTACTTTGCACTTCTCTAAGATGGAGGAATAAAGATGTGATATGTTAACATGCTGTTGCCTTTCTCTTGGCTAAAGGGCATACAGCACATCAGGAATACCCCATGCTCTAGCCAAGGCCTGACATCTGCAAAGACCACACATTCCACTTGAATATAGGTAAAAAAGAATATATGATTGCATTTTTTAGCTGAAACAGTGATTCTAGAGTTGTTGTTGTTTTTTTAAAATAAATACCAAAAAACTATTATATGGTAAGAAGTAAATTCCAGGAAAAAAGCATTTTAAGTTATAGATAGCCATGAGATCATCCAGATTCATCCAGATATTGGGCTAGTAGGAAGTGGTAGGTATTTTGAGCTTTATTTAAAAGGAAAAATAGACTTTCTGAAGCTGTTGTTCAAAAGAGATCTGAGAGGATGGAATTCTTCTATGATCAGCTGGTCTGACAAGCTTTTTCCTAATAAAAGTGTCAGTTACTCCTGAAATTTCCCCTGGTTAATGCTCAAATCTGAGGAAAGGTTTATGCAACAAGTCTTCTCCATTCTGCTGAGTGAGCAGTCTTGGCACTGGTTTAGCCCTGAAGCCACACTTTAGTGAAAGGCCCAGATCAAACTGGCATCTGAAGAGTTCTGCTCTGATTTGCTCATCTCCGATTGCTATATTGCAGGGGTGAAATGCCACCAAATGGACTAAAAAATATTTTAAAAAGTTTTATAATTATCTTGGCAGCACATTTACTGCAATTATGAGGAAATTGCATTTAACCATGTTTTATGGGCTTAATATTCTGTTCAATTAATGCAATTGTTTTGCAAGCGTTAATTCTTAACTTTAGCTCAAATATTTAATACCAAGGGAGAAGAAATTTTTAAAAGAACTTTATGGAGCTGATTTGTTCTGTGTATAATAATGGGATCAGGCTGTTATAAAATGAAGGAATTCTTCATTAAATAGTCAGCTTTACTGACCTTAATTGCAAGCTGCATCTCTACATGGCACCTGTACATTCTGATGTGTTGTCATAACCCTCAGAGCTGTGTAAACAAGCAAGTCCTGTCGTGTTGCTGGCTGACTCCAGCAATCATAGAGACAGACAAAGTGATCTCCAAGGAGTCAGGTATACATATGAACAGAAAGGAAAAAAAAAAAAAGAAAAAGAAAAAGAAAAAGAAAAAGAAAGAAAAAGAAAAGCTGTGCTTAAGCAATAGGACAACTAAAAATATATATATGTTTAGTGGCTAAGAAGGTGAATCACTTCAAAACTTGAGAGCAATACAAGAGAAGCACATCTGGACAGCTAATTTTCTGATTCCAAACCCAGTTTTCACAGGTGCTGGGGAATTTGGTTTCCACAGAGGTAAAATTAGCGCCTCTGGGAAAAAGCCCATTTAGGTTTCTACATTTTTTTATCTTGGTTTGAAACTGAAACTCTGCTATTTTCTTGAAAACATGCAGCTCTGAATGCCAAAACATTGGCATCCAATTTTGAAACATGCAGCTCTCAGCAGTAGTTCCTCTAGTTCATCCACAGATTTTTGAAAGGAATATTTATAAGTCAGTGCAGTTCTGATAGGATGATGAGCAGCCAGATTCCTAGCTGGCATAAATCAGCATCTTTCTACCAAAGTATATTGTGCAACACTGATTTACACCAGCTATGAAATTAGCCCACAGTGCTTTGCCATGAAAAAAATGTAACTCCCGGCAGCAAAAAGGTGAAAACCTTCAAGCTAGCCTGATATTTATCTGTCTGGACCAGACTGATTTTGATCACTGTCACATTCCCCTTTTATTTACCAATCTAGTGCTGCTTGGCTCCAGAGGTGAAAATTTCAGGAGACAAATATGAGACTAAACTTCTTAAACAGTGGAACCAGTATGAGGTTTACAAAGGCTGATCATTCCCAAGTTATAATATGTGCCGGGATGTTTCTGACGGAATGTGATGCACCTGAAGGAAAAGTGGACTTTCAGGAAAATGTGGACTTTCAGGAAAGAGATTGAGGCTGTTGATCTCTGCTAGACGCTGGCTGTCCATATTCTCATCTTTCAATCATTCACATCTACAAGGTGATAGCATGTCCCTGTGGTGGTCCCGTTCCTCATCCCCTTGTGATATCAGATTGATCTTCAGAGAAGCACAAAACTTTGGGAAATAAATACCCTGCATTTTGCACTTTCTTTATCTGTACCATTAAATCAAAAAGCACCTTTTAAACAATTAAAACACTGAGGCAAGCATCAAAGTTCTGACTCCTCTGCCTCTAATGTATGTACTGTGGTGCATTTGATCAAACTATCTGCAGCAACAAGAAGAAACGACTTGATTGTAAGTTCAGACTTTACTTTGAAATAGGCAAAGATTTGTCAGCAAACAGACTTCTGAATCAACCACAGTGTTCTCAGACACTTAGGGATTCACTGGCAGATAAAACCTTTCAATCAGTGATTATTCAAGGCTTGTCAGCAATATCTGTCTGCAGGACACTTTCCTTCAGCACATCATGTGATCAGAGAGGGGTTTCCATAAGTCATTTTCATACTGGTGGAAATCAGAAATTCTCTCTTAACCATTCTTCTCTCACACATTCTTGGTACCTTTTTCCCAGGGTCAAAACTCTTTAGCATAGGAGCAAAAAACAAACAGTGCTAGCAGATACTGCTTTTTTGTTTTAGTTTTTCCCTTTTTTTTTTCAGCCTTTGCTTTGTTTTTACCCCAAAGGCAAAGCAAAACACCATACCAACAGTTTTACTGCGTGGAGATGCAGATGATGAAAGGGAGCTCCAGCTCTTTTTCCAAGCCCATACTTCCTTGCAAGCCCTCTCTGAGGTTTGCTGCAGAGCTCAGCACACCTGCAAGGTGGTGTGGGGCCAGGAGAGGTGTACATGTTCATGTGAGTGCCCTCCTGTGGTACTGTACTGTCAGCTGAGGCTTAGGAAAGAGAAGCCACTTGTTACCCTGCAATAACCTGTTCCTGCAGAAAGCATCAGGTTTCACGGCAGGTTCGCTTCCCTCTGCTGTATGAGCAACACGATTAGAATAAGCTGTTGGGATCACCCTTGGTGAAGCCAATCTGGAAATGCTCCTGGGAGCATGGGAACGAAGCGATGAAGCTCTTCACAGTGTTGAAGCTGTATTGAACAATATCATTAAGGGCTGGGTTCAGCCGCAGTTGTAAGTTATTATGGTTTGTTTATTGTTAGCACTGCCTGGCCAGGCCTTTGAGGCAGAGGAGCTTAGGGAGTGAATGGCAGCACCTGAGGGAGAGTCACCACCACCATTCACTCCTGATTTCAGCAAAGCTGTGCTCTTCAAGTCTGGGTGACAGAGAAAGGGGACCCAAATATGCAAACTGCTTCCAAGCAAGAGGGGCATCAAAATTCCTCAGTCAACTGGGATACCTGAATTAAGCTTGGACAACCTTGTAGCTGTTTCTCTAAGTGAATGTAATAGCAGCTGAAGCAGGCTGGGGTTAAATAAAGGAGAACTGGGACATACACTTGGATACCACTTTCCCCAGTATGGTGGGGAGCCACAATGCAGTCTTCCCCAGTGGAAGGCTGCTTTAGCCCACAGGCAAAACCCCACCAGAATCCTTCCCCTGAGGCTGACTGGAGCCTTGCAAAGCCTGGCTTTCACCCTTATTTCTGTCACCTGCTTTGGAAACCAGTTGCCCTTCTTTCAGAAGAGTGAAATTGCTCAAGTTTGGACCAACACTCTGATCTTTCCAGCCGCTTGGTTGAGGGTGGCTCTAGGTTCTGTTTCACACCTGGGGAAGCTGAGGAGGAAAGGTCATTTCTGTTTCTTTTCCTAGCACATCTTGGTGACAACATTCCTAATGTCACTTTTTAAATTGCTGGCCATATTTAGACAGCAACAGTCCTTAAATCCATGTGTCCAGCTAAGAACTCCCACAAATAGGTTGGATGTCTGCAGCCAGCCATATGCTAACTCCATTTTCTCTGGCTTTCATAATAATTTGGGCTTGGTTTTTTTACATGTAGTGTAATGCATTAAAGAATAGGAGAGTTAGCCTACACTTTTAGGCAATTTGATTTCAGTTCTTAAGTCCCATTTTTCTCTGAGACCTTGAGCTTTCACTACTCTTAATGGAAGCCTGTGTGAAAACCATCCTGCTTTTTTCATACCTTCTTTTGCGTATCGTGTCAAACTTTCAGAACCCAGGTTTGAAAATGTTGCCATACCTATTTACTCATCCTTGTAATTAGATAACAGTGATGGGAGGAGTTCATCTTTCTTTTACACAATTCAAGTAAGGGCATGTCCACTACCTTTCTCTGGAAATTACTCAGCCTAATAGCCTTTCTTTTCAGATGTTTTTTTTTTCTTGACAATCAGATTACTTTAAAAGCTTGTTCACTTCTGATTCAAAAGACATTTCATGCTCTTTTCTTAGCCTTTGTAAGCATCTTGGCATCTGAAGGAAATATTAGACCAATAATCTGGATTATCAACTCTACAGAGCAAGTTTCCTGACATTGCCTAGCCAACATATCTCAAATATGATTTGCAGAGGTTGCTTTAAAACTATTCTCTATTGTGTCAGATGTTGCTCTACCCCTTTTTGGCACATTATCTTTCCATTAGGCCTGTAAAAGGGAGGGGCAGTTCCTGGTTATTCTGGTGCATGTATTCAGATACCAGGACCTGACTGCAACTAGTTCCTTACTGACTTCATTTATAGAAAGCTTCCAGATGGCAAGCAATGTCTTTTCAGTCACTTACCAGAACAACATCACATTGAACAAGTGACCTAGAATGGTATCTTATCATCAATTCACTGAGCCATCCCATCCCCATAAATACAGTTTCACTTAACAAAATTGTATTGGACAAGTAGTTAATCCAGTTTATGCTTTAATCCCTTTTGGTATTTCAAAGAAAAAAAATCAAAGTCGTTAAATATTGAAGCATTTAAGTTTGCAGATGTGTAGAAAGTGTTAATCTTCTGCTAAGGATTTTAGAGAAAATACACTTTGGGAAGAAGGAGAGGGAGAGAAGGAGGGAGAAGAAGAGGGAGAAGAAAAATACACTTCTTATTTAGGACCCCCAAGATGTCCGACATCATTTCCTCTGTTTTTATGCCACTCGTTCTTCATAGAATCATAGAATGATTTGGGTTGGAAGGGACCTCAAAGATCATATGGTTCCAACTGCCCTGCATGAGCAGCGACAACAACCACTAGATCAGGTTCTCAAGGCTCCATCCAACCTGGTCTTGAACACTTCATAAATTAAAAGGTGCATGGACATATATTAAAATACATAAATTATAAATACTACAAAATTAATTTTAAATAATACAAAATTATAATGTCCCACCATTCTACAGTTTAATGTCTTTGAGAACTGTATCCAGTTCTGGAGACCCCAGCAAAAGGACAAGGAGCTGTTGGAGCAAGTCCAGAAAAGGACTACAAAATGATCAGAAGGCTGGAACACCTCTCCTATGAAGACAGACTGAAGGCTGAGGCTGTACAGCCTGGAGAAGAAAAGGTTCTGGGGAGACCTTATAGTAGCCTTCCAGTACTTGAAGGGGGCTACAGGAAAGCTGGGGAGGGACTTTGTAAAAAGGCACGTAGTGATAGGATGAGGGGTAACAGTTTTAAGCTGAAAAAGGGTAGATTGAGATTCAAGATTAGAAAGAAATCCTTTACTATCAGAGTGGTAAGACATCAGCACAGATTGTCCAGAGAAGTTATGGATGTCTGCCTTGCTGGAAGTGTTCAAGGCCAGGTTGGATGGGGCTTTGAGCAGCCTGGTTTAGCAGCCTGGGTGTCTTTGCCCATGGCAGGGAGGTTGGAACTAGATGATCTTTGAGGTCTTTTCCAACCCAAACCACTCTATGATTCTATGATTTAGCCAAAACCTGTTGTGTATGACAAAGAAGATTACAAACAAAAAGATATCTCCCTCTAAAAACAAATATACTGACACTTTTTAAGAATCTATCCCTATATAGTTTTGTAAAAATCAGAAGTCAAAGTACCCTTTCAGATCTGCATGTGAGCAGCTTGAGCAGGGAACTGAACAAGATTCTGCAAAAAACAGAAAAATTTATTTGCCTTGCTGATGGTTACAGTGAGAAGATGGTTACAGTTTGGAGAACCATTCAGAAAAGTGATAGGCTCAAACACTGTGAGTCCAGCATGCTGGAGGTTTTTGGTGGGATGGGGGAAGATGTAATTATTTGGTAAAATGTGCAAGAGAAGAAGAAAAAATAAATCTTGAAGGATTTTGAGCATGATGAAGACATTCAACAGGGTACTATAAGGCCAGTTAACACCATGAGCAAATACAAAGATGTGTGATATGTTTTGATCAACAGACTAAAGTGAAAACAATATTTTACAGTGTAAAAGCTAGTAGGCACAGAAGGCAAGGTACCTCTGTGAGTCATCTACCCACTGATATGGACCCCCTCAAAAATAATTCTGGATCTCCAAGAAAAACAAAGGTCATGCCTGTTTCCCATCCCAGTATTTTTGATGATGTTTTCATGTTGCCTGTATGCTACCTGCGTATTTATGCAAAAACCTGCCCTGCCCTTAATCAGAGAAGATTCAAAATATTGTTGAGCAATAATGACTCTATAAGATTGCAAAAGGGAACCATGAAATCCTAGCCACCATCCCTTCTTTTATATGCTGGCAGAGAGCGTTATCATCATTTCTGAGATGTGTTAGTTGCAGAAAAAGCTCTGAGAGTTGTGTAGGCCAGCCAAAATGAGATTGTGGCAAGCACGAGGTCAAGTCAGCCATGACTTTGACAGGTAAATCTTGAAAACCTTTACAGATGGTGATTCTACTGCCTCTTAAGATACCATTGTTCCAGATCCGCACTACCCCACTGATGAAGAAACTTTTCAGAATTTCTGGTCTGAAACTCCATAGTCACAACCTGCAATTATTTACCCTTGTAAGCTACTTATTTGCTCATTTAACAAGCTTGGCTGTCTGGTAACTAAAAACTAGTTGACTGAAAATAGTTTGGCTCGTATCTTTATAATTTTCTTCTGAGAAATCAAAGGATAAATCTGATCATCACTGTTTCTTCTCTGTGAGATGAGATAGAGATCTTGTGTTTGGAAATACTCCATGATTTTTCCAGACACTGAAGTAAAGATAACCAGTAGCTCCCCAGATCTTTCTCTTACTTTTGCAAAGATGCTCGTGTTATTATGTTAAACTTTTTTTAATTTATCAGGGCCCTTCCTCAGTCACCATGATTTTTCACTGAAGACAGACAGCAATAGCAATCTTCAAATTATGTCTGCACCTTCAACATCCTCAGGTGCATCCCACCAGCATCTCCCTAGCTTTTTAATTAATTCCCTGCTGCTGGCTGTCCCTCCCACTCCAGTTTATACCCCTATGCACAGAAGTATAGGATAGGCTTCTGCCTTTGAAGGAAGAGGCAAAAAATATGTTGAGTATTTCAGCATTTACTATGCCATGAAATCTGGGAACCTCAAAAATTGTTTGTATGCTGTGATATTGCCACTCAGTACATACATCAGTCCTTATGTGGTATCTCAGTCCTTTTTAAGTCTGGAGATGAAAACCATCATGGAGATGGTCTTTTAGCCCTAGATACTGCCTAGAGGAATAAAGGAAATCAAGCTGTCACTTTCCTCATTGAAAATCAGTAGGCATGGCACTGATGTAGGTGTTTAATTTAGAAGATTAGCCTGTTGCTTAGTCAAGAGAGTCTTTCAGACGGCAAATTCAGAATAAGTAGGAGTTGGGATAGAAAGTTAGATGGGACAAGAAAGAGTGACGTACTCCTTAGATGGTCTTTATATTTTTTTGAAAAGCCTAGTCCAGTATTTGTATCAAATGCACCATATTCCTATTCACTCTATTCTCAAATGTCAGAAGCTAAACTTCTCTTACAAAGTTCAAATAGCCTGTTGCTTCACAATTGTATCTTTTTTCCACAAGAGAGAAAATAGAAGCACATATTTAATGTACTCATGCCTAGAAATTTTTTTAAGGAGAATGATAGATAAAAGCTGGATTTTCCCAGTGCACAAGAGAAAAAAAATCCTTTTAATTGTCATTTTTTTGAAAGGAGAGAATGACAAACATGTTTGATGTGGAAGAAAAGCTTGTTTATAGATTCTGGAGAAATTATTCAAGGACAGTTCACTCATATAAAAAATGACCCCTGCATTATTGCCAAGGTCAATGAGACCTAGAGTGACCTGCCACAAAATTGTAATTTTGTCTGCTTGTTTGAGCCAGTTTATCCCTTTTCTCCATTTCCTTTTGGCGCTTTGGAGACAACTAACACTCCCCCACTTCCAGTGTACTTGGCACTTTCCCCCAGATACATGAAAGTCCCTCAGAAGGATAATATAGACCTTATGAGCTCGTTTTTTCCCCACTTATTCTTTGGAAGGAGGTATGAAGTTATGATAATTTATTGCCTATACATCAGGTAACAGATGCCATCTTTTTTTTCACTAGTTCTCTCTCCAGCTCTCCTGCTCTAACTTCCACTAGTCTTACTACATTAAACATTTATGCTTCATACCATCATAATTAGTTGCATCCTGCCAGGTTTATCTGCTGCTATCCCCTTAACAAAATCTGTTCCCCATCTCATGGCTCTCAGATCTCATGCCTGTGTAAAATACTACTGATGAGAACATTCAGTATTATACACTATTTATGGTTAGTATTCTTGTGGTTGTACTTTTATTGCAGTGCTGTTCTGCTCTTTCCCCTCCTTCTAAGTCCAGGGAATTTGAAGCTTCTCTTGAAAAATTCACAGGCCACATAAAACTACCAGTGACATCAACTAGAACCACTTGTACGTCAGAAGGATTAAAAGTTGATAAGAAAGAGTAGGACTGCTTTTTCTTTTGTACATCAATCACACATTTCTCATTACTCACCTTTTTGAATTCCTTGTTATAGTAAAATGACCTTAATTATATGGTAGTCTTTGTTATATAGGAAATTAAACACAAATAATACTTTGTAACAAAAGACAAGTGCAACACTGAAAGTAATAATTAAAAAGCAAAGACAACCCTCTTAACCGCCTTTCTAAACACCAGAGACAGATGCTGCATTTTTATTTATGTTGAAGACTATAGGCATTAGGAGGTGAAAATCAATGTAATATGCCACAGAGAGAGTAGAAAGGCAAGAGCATATTTTTTTTCTCTGACCAAAAAAAATTATGCATGCAAAATTTAAGGTGGTAATCTGCAATATATTTTCATACAATATTTTAACCTTCCTAAGAGCACAAAAATCTATTCTGCTACAGTTCTATTTGCCTTATTCTTCCCAACATTAAGTACTTACCAAGTGAAAAATGCCACGAGGAAGAAGTCTGTGCATATATTTGAGTGTGTGGACATTTATCAAGGTCTTTAATTTCCCTCTTAGCACTTATCCCTTCAGCCTTATGGTGCACCATGTGCTGGGGTTACAGCTACATTGCCACCCTCTGGCATCCCAGTCCAAAAGATCTTATTACTTAAGCCTCTCTCCCTCCAAAGAATCACATGTACACACACACATGGACACTTAAGGCATATATATGCACATATATATAGAGAGAGAGACAACCAGTCATGTACATTGCATAGTCAATTTACCAGCGCCCACTTGAATGACTGCACAGAGATAGTATATTACGCTTAAAATTCAGCTAAGTGAGGTAAAAGTCATTTGGAGCTTCAGGAAAGCAGTATTTCATATGCAAGGGAAGGCATGGAGCAATTTTTTATGTCATTAGTATAATATTAAGAAATCTTACCTCATTTCCTTACTTAGTCTTTTCCCATTGTGTCTGTAGCCCAAAAGATTTACCTACTTGAGCTCAAAAGGGTGGAGTGTTTTGAAATCCATGTTAAGTTGCTTTTAATAGAGGTTTTTGGCTGTCTGTTTACATTTCTTTACCTAATGTTGTGGATGTTACCTAATTACTTTTGTACTTTTGTTCCTTTTTTTGTTGGTTGCTATACTCAACTAAATCCATACCAGTGTGCCACTAAGTCGATGAGAGTGGCACAAAATTGTAAATTAGTCTTCTGTCCATATGAGCAAACTCTTAGGTTTTTGGGGGGACTTTAAAGTGTAGAGAAAGTCAGGTTCTGGACTGACACCATCCAGTTGTGAATTATTGGAAACATAGTCTTCCCCGTCACCAAAAATGCCACAAGAGCTTGTGCAAAACCATGGGCATTGCAAAAGAAGAGGGCTTGTCACCAGTTGAAATAGAAGGTTCAAAATTAATAGCCAGTTAAAGTTTTGTTAAAAATCGTTTAGTTTTTAGTTTTTCAGTAGCTCAATACTGTTTGTGTTAGATGAAAAATTCGATTTTTAAAAAATATTACTATCAACTCTACCATTCAGAGAATGTTTCAGATCTCACTGTAACACTTTGCAGGATCAGCTTCTCATGTGCTTTGAAGGTACCACAAAACAAGAACTGCAATGTTTCTGCAAAACATTCACATTGAATATTCACATTCTTTCTGAGACTCCAGAAGCAGACAACAATATTTAAAGCTAGCTGCATCTTTGAAAGGCATCAGAAGCAACTCCATACAAGTCAATGGAGGTAGATTAATGTACAATGAGATGTGCAATTAATGTCTGTGTAAGGCAGATATGAGAAGATAACACTAAGCTTCAGGACACACATAGATAGGAAATTCCGGGTCTGGAGCTGGGGTTTGGTGTACATGGTAGCAACCATATGCTAACACAATGTGGTCTCTCTTTGTACACTGCTGAGGTGGCTTTAAAGAATGAAACCTACTCCAATTGCAACGCATATTTTTTAACTCTTCATACATTGCATAAAACCTGCCTCAGATTCAGTACAACTGCAGAATAAAACTTCAGTAGTCATCACCAGGCTTTACAAACTCACTCTGCTCTTTGTGTAGTTGAGCCCTTCCCACAGAGGAAAGCACCTTGGGCCTACCAATTATGATAGGAAATGTCAGCTAAAGGTTCTGTAATTCACTTCTACCTATCATATCCTTCCTGCTGATATTATATTTATCTACTGGTGGATTTGGTTTCTCCAGAGTGCTGTTTTGCACAGCTTCTTTTTTCTTCTCTTCCTCCTGTTGCTTACTTCTCTGACAGTGTCCCTCCCGGGACTGTCCCCTCTGACATCTCTTCAACTGTCCCACAAGCTTTGTGCTACCCAGCAGCTGTGTGTAGGTGCACACCATATGAAATGCCATGGTGGATTGCATGAGGGGGCTTGGAGACAAGTAGCTGTGCTGGTGATTTTGTAATTTAAACGAAGGGTTTCATAGAAATAATTGCTAGCAATGTGCTTCATTGTTGGCACTTTGAGCAACACTACCATTGCCTCTTTCTTTCCATCCTTCTGGCTACAACTTTGATAGTTAGGCATGGATTTTCTCTGCAGTAATCAGCACTCCACACAAGTAGAAGATGTTAAGAGATAATACTTCTGTCCCTGAGTCTCTTCCCAGCTGCTACTTGCTGTTGTTCCTAGCTTCATAAATTCACTTCAAAATGTCATAGCGTTCGTTTTAGCCAGATTAAAGTTTTCAAAACAAATCTGAAGCATATCTGGACTATTTACTTGCTATATATAGACCAAAATAAAAATCCCTCGCTACAGTGTGAGCAACTGAGAACATATGGAATACTTCATAGGATTTAGAAAGAAGCAACTAGCTGTGGAAAAGTGCAATTAACCCATAGGAACGCTACTATAACATGAGGAAAAATTTCTTCCAGGTTCTTCTACTGGATTTGATTTGCTCTTGTGGAAAACTATACTGTGATGTAGGGGACTTTTGAAAGTTTTGGAAACTTTAACATATATATCCACTTATATGTGCTGGATTTGATCCCTGGTTGTGGATGAATCTTGAAGAAAAGTGAAGAATACCGCAGTTTTGGTAATGCTTAAATTGGCAACTCATGTCTACCAAAATTCAAAGTATAGGAACACTGAGACTCATGGCTTGAAATTTTCTGTTTTCTGTAGAGTCATTGTATCTGAATTGTTTTGTTTCTATATGAAATAACAGTTTAAAAAAATAATTTCTGTTGCAATCAAAGATTTATTTAATACACACTGTCATATAATTTTCTTTTAAAATGTGCTTTATTGGCCGTGATGCAAAACAGCAACTGAAGAATAGGACAGGTCAAGATAGAGTCGAATAGAACAGAATAATCAAAACTCACAGGACCTTTGGGATGGATGGCTACACATCATGGCTTAAATCAAACTCTTGGCACAAGTGATGGGAGTATGGGAGACCGAAAAATTGGAAGATTGTTAAAGTGTCCTTTGAAGTGCAGATTTTTAATTTCAGTACCACTGACACATATACGGGAAATATTCAGAAATGCAGCTCAGGTCTGGCATAAGGTAAAACAGTGTAGGCAGACAGGATAGAATAGAAGAGCTGAACAATGGACACTCATTGAAGAAATGTTACAGTCAGCTTAAAAGCAAACTACACAAAGCAACTACTGCTCCACGCATTCTCAACCATGCTACACTAATGCACAGCAAATAAGTATGAGAAGAAATACAATATGTATTTTATGAATCATGAAAGAAATAAATTTTATTAATTGCACCGGATCCCTAAACACTATGAGAAGATCCACAGCTAATTTGCAGCAGCCCAGGTTTTGGTCCCAAATTCTGGATTGTAGTCGCTTCTTGGCAATATTTAATCTAGGGTTGCTTCCTATTTTATTGTTAATAAACAGCCGCAGGCCCCTGGCTATAGGCCACCCGATAGGTGAAAAGTCAACAGACATTGCAATCTGTTTGTCCTGTTTCAGGCCAACCTTTGCAGGCCGCACCTTGCGGGAACGTTATGGGAGTTATTAAAGATCTATTTTTGCTGAAAACAATGCAAACGGAAGGAAGTGAGCCTGTCAGGAGACTCATTTCCTATTCAAGCCGACAGGTAGTTGGAGAATGGCCATCTGGAGTTTAAAAATTGCCAGTCAAGCCTCTCAGATTTGTCCCTTCCTGGATTGACACTCTCTGGATAGTGCAGCAATGTTGCCATGGCACAGCAAACAAGAAGCAACTTTGAAGGGTGTGGGGGGGGGAGTGGGGAATTGAAGGAAGTTAGCTAGCCATGAGAAAACTACTTTGCTCTCTTAGTTCTAATGGCCAAAAGGCAAATGCTTGGATATGATCCACTCATCTGGAAACACTTGTGGGAGCAGAGAGGTACCAAGGGTGAGGAGCCGCAGGGCGAGGGCTCAGCCGCTTGCAGCTCCCTACCTGCCAGCCAGATAGGCCAGTATCCCACCTCCCATCCCTCCTGGCAAAACAGATCATCCTCCTGCCTGAAGTCCAGGGTGATAAATCTTCATTTCCTGAAGACTAAAAAACTCTCTGCCTGAAGCCAGCCCTTGACCTGAGTCCCGCTGCTCCTTCCGAAGGGAGTCGCACAAGGCCCCATTTCTCCGGTCAGGCGAGTCTAACAAAATCACAAGCAATCAGCCTGTAAAGCAAGTGAAGGCTTCAGGAGAGAAAACTCAGCCATCCAATGCCTCTCCTGCAGCCTACCACCCTTTTTTGCACTTCACTGTGTTAACAGGATTAACCTAGGGTTTTAGGCTTAAAGACACAAAGAACTTCTGAGCTGAAGTTCATTTTCCTCACGGATGGGTAAATAGGAAAATACCTGTGTCACAGGTTGGCTTGGCTTGTGGCAGTTCTTGTACTAGCTCCATCTAAACTTCTTTTCATCTTCATCATCCTTACCCTCTTGGCTAAGCAAAACATCACATGCCAAGAGTCCATCTCCAGAGCATTTTTTGTCAAATGCATACATTGCAAAATACTGCCTGACCTGAAAAAAATCTTTTATATAATAGTAAAGTGTCCATGTCAGACTTATCTCTGCCCTTCATGTGCATCATATGCCCCAGTAGTTTATACAATATGCCTACTATAAGGACAGTTTGGTCAGTAGAAGCTAGAAAAGAGGCAAAAAAATTAAGTTAGAAAATTTTGGAAGTTTTCCATGGAACAAGGTTGAAAGTTATGGAGGTTGGTGGGGATTTTCCCCATCTTTTAAAACCATAACATTTTAGGGGAAGATTACCAAAGTCTTTTGCTTACTAGAAACTCTTGTAAGCAGCCTGAACACTTGGGGGAAAAAAAAAATCTATCTTTGAAAATGTTGACCAGCTCCATGAGAAAGAAACTGCTCTCTCTTCACAAAACTTTCAGACCTCATTTCAGCACCCTGCTGAATCGGGGCCTTCATGTGCTGAACAAGGACAGCTGGCATTACTGAATATTAATGTGGTAAGGTAATCCCTCAGTGATCCATGACACTTATGTTTTTGGTTTTACTCAAGCTGTAATTTTCAAAGTTGGACAAGCTTGGAAGGAAAAAAAAACCCACCTGGCAAACAAACAAACTTTAAAAATTAAAGGAATTTTCCAAGTTTGTTAGATTTGCAAGCTTAGGCATACTGCAGCTTAATTACTAGTCAATGAAGGAGAAACAATTACACACCAGAATGTAAAATTTGAGAGCTCATGAAATGTGTCCCCAG
Source organism: Florisuga fusca (assembly GCA_038090715.1). Classification (NCBI taxonomy): domain Eukaryota; kingdom Metazoa; phylum Chordata; class Aves; order Apodiformes; family Trochilidae; genus Florisuga; species Florisuga fusca. Next base: position 16,297,725 of record JAAWXA010000005.1, read on the forward strand.
TGTGTTTCTAATTTTTTTTTATACATGACAGACTCAGCTGCCATGGTGATAGGCAAATAAAATAAATAATTATTACAAATATTCCATGAACCAGAGTTGTGAAATCTGTGAACAACATGTTATGTTCTTCCATCCTCTTTACCCCAGTTTGGAGGAAAGAGCTGGTCAAATGTGCTGCTTTGAGAATAAACTTGTCTGTTCCTTTTTTATTTTCTTCATAACTGTTCTGATGTACATTGCCAGCTGGAAGGGAAGAGGTGACACAAGGTGACAGTCTGATCTCAAAACTGCTTTTGGAGAATGCTAGGAGCCAAGATTCCTCACAGCATCACAGAAATATGCATGAGGCTTGCAGAGGCAGATTTCCTTACCCCAAAAAGTGCTAAGAGCTACATATATGCTACCTAAAGGTGGTAAGACTTGCATGCAAAATGTGCATTCCTTATATTCCTTATTTAATCACATAAAAATGCATGTCATCAGGTGGAAATTAGGCTCGCCCTCTGATCATAAAATCCATTTTCTGACTGTATTTTTAGTACAGAGATCCCATGCGGAACACTCCTTTTCATTTCAGTTGCCCAAATGGGTGTCGACTTTATACCTGCATTATTTCAAATTCTGTTAATTGCTGGGGTTTTTTTTAAAACTTGTTCCTCACTGCAGTTGAATGCACATGTTCATTGTTTGAATAGCTCAGACATTTTTCTATACTCATCCTTGAATTTTGGCAAACTCAATCTCTACAAAAAATATTATATCCTTGTGTAGATTATATAGTATAGTGGATTCCCTTGAGCTTTTTTGTAAAGAGAGATAAGCACCATAATCATTTGCCTCAATTACACCTGCTATGGCATTTGCACTTCAATTTTGAAAGGTGACTTTACTCTTTTTAATCATTATTAAGAACATATGTATTTCCTGCCAAGGCAGACTTATAAAAACATTGGAGGCATATGAGAAAAATTCCTCTGAGGCCTCAGGCACATTGAACTGTCCTGAGAATGTGAAGTGAGGAGAGATTGATGCATGGACTACCTGTCCAGGAATTCAGTAGTACTGGATCTGATTTTCCATGGTTTCTCTCTTCCTTTATTTTACTGAAATTATACATCACTCACATGCATGCATCCGTGCACGTATACAAGTGTACACGCATGCACGCATAGTGCTGCAGTGAGGATAATGTTAGACATGATCTGGCTGCAGTTTAGTTACAGAGGGGAAAACGAATTTCCACACCTTCATATATAATTTTTAGAGTGTAATTTCTGTTTTAGCTATATGGCTATAGCTATTTGCAACTTAACTATTACATATGGCCCATGTCCCCTCCAAAGCAAATGAGGTGAAAGGAATGAGTAGTTACCACTGGAATTATAATTGTCCCTAAAGCACAGAGCCAAGCCAGGCACTTCCAAGGAGATTCTTTCAACAAAATATAAAACAAAATTAAAATCATTGCATCTATCTTTCTTTGTTATCTCCTGAAAAACATATGCTGAAGGCCACTGATATTTTTTCCAGTGGTATGAATACAGATGTGTACAGAGCTACACAAAAGCATTTTGAAGTGAAGACAGATATTGTTCCATAAGTTTCACTTCTATTTTTGAAATTCAGATATGGGACTGTAGCCACTTCTGGCTATTGGTACAAAATCAAGATCAGGAATACCTCTTCTCCCTCTAGCAATAGAAACTATTAGGGCTAGAAGACAGAGACTTATCAGCCATTGGTATGATCTCCTGCAAAAAGAGTTTTAAATATCGTCCAGTTATTCTTGCAAACCCATAACTCCCAGTTCACTCCGATCACAGTTTTAGAGACTTACTCATTTTTGATTCAAAAACTTCAAGGGATGAAGAAGCCATCAAATCCAAATGGTAATTTGTTCCCGTGGATAATTACCCCTAGCTTTAAAATATGTTTCTTAGTTCCTCTGCGTATTAATACAGGTTCAGCTTTCAGCCACTAGATCTCTATTTTTCCCCTTTATCTTTCAGAATTAAAAGTCATTGATTACGTAGGTAATCACAGACAGTGATTAAGTCTTTACTCTAAAAGGACAAAAAACAGAAGACCTATCTTACCTTAGACTCAGTCTTCCCCTTTGTAGCATAAGGAACGAGTAAATACTGAGTGGAATTCTTGTGAAACAGAAAAGATCAGACTTTTCTCTCAAGTGAATTTTCTTGTACAGGAAGAAACAAGACATCAAATCTATAAGTTTCTATGGTAAAATAAACAGCTATATTGTGCTCTACTTTGCACTTTTTTTCTGCATGTCTTGCTGTTTTGCAAAATAAATTTGGTGTAGATTGGACAGCCAGTCTTGGCTCCAAATTTTCTGCATTTAGCTCGGACACCCAATAGCACTTTAATGGGATATTTAGGCCAACAGCAACTTGTCTTGACTTCCTCATTTCAAAATGAGGGAAACTACTTCACTAGACACCATAGTTTCTCCAGGTGATATTTAATTGAAGCCAGATTTAATCCTAGAGGACAATTCCAGTGCTGCCTTGTACCATTTGTAACCCAGTAGAGTGGGGTTTCAAAACGTGTAGATCAGTACATAACATTACCTACAGGCTTTGAACTTACACAGCAGACAAGGAAGTAGAATGGACCGAACCTTTAGCAACTCAGATTTTTGCCTGACTAACCATTTATAGTAAAATTAATGAATGGTATCCCTTTTTTGCAGCTTAAGTTCTATTTGCAACCATCATGATAAAAACACATGTTTTGTAGTCCACAATCTTTTCTGGCACAGCTGAAACATTCAGCATAGCTTACTGATTTATTGTCTTGATGATCTTTTCTTTTGCCTTAGCAGTTCAAGATGTCTCTTGTGGCAGTGTTCTTGTCAACCTGATACCTGAGTAGAATTCATTCCTCTTTAGTCACTACCAAAAAGTAATGATATCAATGATAATTTAATGGTTAGTAATATATACATAAGCCACACAGTCCAGATCAGGTGACATTCACATGAAATGTTAGGCCCAAAATAGGTCCCTAAATCCCTGTGTAATTACAGCTATCAATACATTCAGTGAATATGTGTCCACCAACTCCTAAATAAAAAATTTTCATTCTGAGCCTGTGCATGTGGATTTGCAGCTCCTGTTTGGTAAAGACCAATCTCAGACACTGTGTTCAGCAACACCAAGGTATTTGGTTGAGCAGAAAATGGTGAGCTTTTTCTGATGTTTTTTTTAACTTTTTTTTAAATTAAAGAGCATATATACTGCCTAAATGTATTTTTTTTCTTACTGGTTATTTGGACAGCCTAAATTTATTGCAGATTAATTCTGTTTTATTCCAAGTAGTAAAGTTTGGCTTTGTTACCAATGCCAGCTTTGCCAGTTATTACACAAAAACATCACAGCTTTACCATCTATGAATCAAGACCAAATTCTGGTGCTTCCTTTTGTCTTTAAGTTCCTCTTCTAACAAAATGCAACCCGAAAACCATGAATGGACTCAAGAAATGTTCAATTCTAAAACAATTAATTGATTTTCATTCCCTTTGCAGCATTTGCCTATAAAGGCAACTTCCTAAAAGAATTGCATGATCTTTTCTTTGGCAAACTAAACATCTAGAGACATGAAAGGATTCATTCATTTGCACTTTTTGCTTCTATCTACCATACCTCCACAGACTGGCATTCCTTTCTCCAGTACAAATTCATGTCCCAGTGCATATTCGGTATCCAGGCTTTTCTGACAAGACAGGAATACAATCCATCTGCTTTCCAGAGAGAAAGGCAGGAGCTCTGCCTAATATCACTTCCCTACAGACAATTAGGTTCATGCCAATCTACTGAGAGAGCAGGAGGGAAACCTGTGCTCCTGCCTTGAGCCCTCACATGCCAAGTTGCAGCCTGGAATTTTTACAGCTCCGTCCTGAACCTCTGACAAGAAGGGTTTACAACAGAAACCTTGCCAGACCCTTAACTATAGCGACGCCACTATAATATTTATAAGTACATTATGCTCTTTCCAAACATATGTGCTTATTACTTATGTCTCCACTCCTGCCTCTCTTCTGGGGGACTTTTCTGTATAAACAAAACAGAGTCTCTTGCTTATACTTAGAAAACCTAATTGCTCTGCGTCTCTAGCTGTTATGCAAAAAGCCCAAATAGCCAAGAGATTCTTTCAGTTCATTTACACAGCAGCGAGTCTCTACAAAAAGCATAAACTTCCTTTTCCACTTTGCTCTTCTTTGCTTTCATAAATCTGCCCGTTTCACTTGTGTTTGGATAAGATTCTTGTGTTTTTTTAAAAAAAATAAAAATAAAAAAATAAAAATAAAAATGCAAGTCTGAGGCGGGTAAGCCATAAGTTACACAGACCAGCCTTACAAGAGCTGACAATTCTGTCCCCTTAAGTAAACAGAGGAACAGAAAAGATACATAAACAAAAAGACCACATGCAGGGCTGACAGCTTGTCTGCTCCAGCAAAAACAGGTTCCCAGGGAAAGTGATTGCCTAATAGTAATAGGGTGTGACAGGGATTTCCTATCTTTTCCATGAACATCTCAAAGCAGTTTGGTTCTGGGCACAGGATATGCCCATTTCTGCTGATGAGACAAAGATGTGGCCTGCAGGTGAGAAACTGATCAAAAGTAGCTAAACCAAAGCAACACTGGTTCCCTCCACACGAGGTTTTGGCTGGATTCAAAGTTGCTAGAGCTTTTAGTGAATACAGACTGGTATGTCCTTACCTGATTTTGGGTTGGGTTTACATCAGGAGTTCAGATTTGGAAATCAAAGTCAAACTGAGGAATAGTCTGAGATAGGCTTCTAAAGAGCTTAAAGCAAAATGGAATAGGATTCAAGCCTGATATAGTAGATTTTTACTGAAAATATCTTTCCTGTGAGATTTTAGCCCTATTTCAAACAGAGCTTAGGGTAGGTCTCTTCAAAGTCTAAATCCATAGGAAATTCAACAAGGAAATATGAATATATAGCTTGATTCTAGTCAGGCAGGAGTGCCAGGTAAGGTTTTGACTTCAGCTGCCTTTTTATCATGCCTATGAAATACTTAATTTGTGTTGTTGTATCTATTTGAATGCTTCAATAATTTAGAAATTATACTAATTGGAATTATGGGGTATGTGTGTGTGTATATATATACACATATGCAAAAAAAGTCATTTGGAGAGAAAAGATTTAAGAAAGAAAGTAATACCTAGAGCACAATATATACAGGAATTGTTAAGGCAGGTAAACAGTTCCTGCATAGGATTTTGGAGAAAACAGCTTCTCTGGTTTGTCTGATGCTGATATGGTCTCTCTTATTAGGAGATAGATCACGAGATAACTGTGCTGGTCAGCATTTTTCTTCTACAGTTCTTCTGCAGTCATAAACAGGTCATAAAACAAGTAAAACAACTTTTTCAGAGAAGCCACTATCATATAACAAAAACTCTGAAAATATTCCTTCCTGTTTCACTTCATTATTTTTGAGCTTTTGTTCTTTCAAATAAAGGATTTAAGTTTTGATGAGTAAGCTCTTCTGTCTACACATATATGACATATGTGATACGGGTGTAGAAAGAGCAGGGAAACAGTAGAGTCAAGATATCCCTAAATTACATGATGAGTTGTCTGAATGACTGATCTGTTCGTAACAGTGAAAAAAACGATGGGATGCTGGATGAATGTCTATGTTTCTAAACCTGATCATGCTGAGTTCATGAAGACCAAGTTACCTGTGGAAAAAAACATTATGGAAAGCCAAGTATTACCCATATGTGGAAGGAATTGTATTAATCTTGTTCTGTAAACAAATAAGAGGTGTAATTTCTCTCTCAAAATATTTGCATTAAATTGTGGGGATTGATCTAAGTGGAACTGCCCACAAAACACTCAAAACTCAGTCACGAAAGCTGAAACCTGGCATTGGTAGTAGGCCAGAATTTTCTTATCTGAAAATAGTCCTGAGCATTGCTGTTTCTTCTGAATTTAAACAGGAGGAATTAAACACTACACTGAAATGATAATTAATAGATATGAAATATAATAAACCTTTTTTTTTTCCCTTTTTATTTTGGTATGGGTTGTGTCAGAGTACTTTAGCCTTGGATGAACTGTATCCTGACAACCAAAATCGAGAAGTCAGGGAATTCAGACACTATTAAGAAAAAGGAGACTGAGGGGAAAAAACCATACAAATAGCTTTGATGACAAGGAACAAATTTCATTAAGAAGAAACCCACATGAGGAAAACCAGTTTTTACTTTGCTCTTTTAATGGACAAAGTCAGCAATATAAAACAACCAGGTCATCCATCTATTCCTGCAGGAAAACCACTGGAGCCTTCAATATCATCGTGTCAGCTGCTTTTCTATAGCCTGACCTCATGAGCTAAGAAGCATGAACTCTGCTAAAAAAGATTCCTTTGGGCTCAGTAAGACTGCCTCCTGTTTTTAACTTTTCTCTATGTGTGTGTGTGGGTATTGTGACACCTGCAGTCTCATAGAGCTGTTATTGCTCGAACTATACAAACTAATTTAGACACCCTGTTTTTTTTTTAGTCATGCTTAAGTGGCTGATTTTAGCCTTTGAAAACAGGAAACAAGTGCTATAATTTTAAAGAAATAATTTGGCAATCAACCCATTAAGGACAAGAAATCAGGGGTGGGTTTTTTGAGGGCATTTTTTTTTTTTTTAATTTTGAGTCAGAAGCTTAAAATTGGACACAACTCAGACACAACTTTCCTTAACTAACCCCTGACTCTGCTTAGAGCAGTAAGGAAGTGGAGGAGGAGCATGATTTAAATGGACTGAACCAGAAAATAATAAAAGAAAAACAATGCTATTCTCTGGAGAAAAGACTGTCATGATGAAAAATCAGTTTATTCTCAGTTAGAATAAATTTTGAAAGAAGGAAAACATAAGAAGATAATTTTCAAAAGAACTGCTCTCATAAAAAATTGATGTGTGTATCATGGGGATAACTTTAAAAGGAAGCAATAATTTAAACACCATTCCCTTTCCCAGAACCTTTGCTGCAAATTTCCGACAGAATAATCAAGTGCAGAGGTGTTTAAAAAAGCAGATAGATTCACCTGAAAGTGATTTGAGTAGGTTCTTCTTTTCCCTCTTTTTGTTAAATTATTTTGATTACCAGCTAAAATTTATTTCACTTATAAGCAGATCTAAGTTGTTAAATCAAATATAGTAAAGGAAAACGACCAGCCAGGGGGAACACCGAATTGAAAGAAGACTCTTTGCTTTCTTGCTTTTCTAGTGCCCAGGATGTAATCCAAAGATCTACTTCTACAATCCATGAGTCAAATTTTGGGTTCAAAATCATCTGTAACTTAAAGACCACTGGGAAATGTTAGTTGTATAGCTAATCAATAAATTTGGTCCTAGGTGCTAGAAGATGTGGAAAAGTTCCAGCAAATCTCGCTCCTGAGAAACTTTAACCGATTTTTTTTGAGAAACAGAGTGCAATATAAAAAATATATGCAGCCAGCTATGCAAATGCATGACTTGACTTGTGAACCATGGCATCAGACAGAGTTCCTGAGCAATGCAAGGATACAGCCAACCCTGTCTTGTGCTTCAGACTTGAAGAACGCAATTTTACTTGCATTACTTAAAGCTCTGAATTTGGGTTTCTTTACTGCTTGTTTGCTGATGGAAAGAATCTGCCTCTAAACTCCTGCTCACCTGGTCCAGCACACTTTCACACACAGTGTCTCCTCAGTATTATTCAACAGGTGTTTCCTCCCACACCATCGATAGGAGAGCAGACCACATGAATATGGAACCAGTCCTAAGACACTGAGTATTTGCCCTCCCCATCCTGGATGTTTACAAGCATTCTTTGCTGTCAAAACAATATTCTTACAAACCAGTGACTGTGCTAGGGCATTTCAGTCTAAGCATGTGGCTAGATATATACAGAAACACTCAGAAAACAACTTTCTTAAACAAATAAACATCTCGGCTCTTGAACTTTATGCTCACAGTAATCTCTGTCATCATTAATCACACTCAATGTTTGACTTAGCAGCCTAAAGGACAGGGGAGGAGGGTAGCTAGCCCTCTGTTAAAACCATATGAGAACAGTTTTCTGAAAAGTGGAATACAAGGTGGGCCTGATCCAGGTACTGAGGAGCACTGCTCTTGTGAGGAGACAGACTTGATATCTTTGGCATAAGTGTTACCACAAGAACATGGAGGGCATTCATAAGTAATAGTCAAAAGCCCCAAAGTCCCTTTTGAGGAGACTCCATAGTTTCTGTGGCTGTGTATTAACTCTTTGGAGTCTGTTTCTGTTTAACAAATGATGTAGAAACAATCCAACTCCAAGAAAGACTGTTTCTGCATTAAGAAGATGCTTAGGGAATAGGATCACTTCAGAAGCCTAGAAGAGAAGTAGGATAAAAGGCTTACAAAGTACCCTTTTAAACAGTACCCTTACTTCTTCTAAAATTAATCTCTCACCTACAGTCACAAATCCATTTGGAGAAGCTAAAGTAGTCTCTGGTGTCAACATTTATTATTCTCCTTATTCTCCTATAATACCAGGAATTTTTTTGATTTATATAAAAGTTATTGGAATCATCCCCGTTATTTTCTTTGGGAGGGCTGAGGAAGAGAAGATGACTGCTGGAGAGGTCGAGTGGGGAAAGAAGTATGGGCAAGGAAAACCGATTATTGCTTCTAGCAAAGCTTGTTTTTTTTCCCCCTCATTGTCAACTAGTGCTGTTCAGCTAATGAAAACCAGCTGGGCCTTCAGACACTTGATGAAGCAATGAGGTCCTCATGCTGAAGGCTGACATGAAGCAAGGATGCTAATTATGGGTTTGTAGGTTAAAAAAAAAATAATAAAAATGTGTCCACCTGCACACTGGAGTTTTGGAATCTTCATTTTCCCAGGAACAGGAAAACAAGAATTTAAACAACCTGTCCCACTCATTGTTTTTTTATGAGGGAAAATTTAAATTTTAAGGTAGATTATGACCCTTAGTGACAGAAAAAAATATGCAACCAGATTTGCACATTGAACTGATTTAGGAATCAAACAGCTTCTAGATAGGGAGATTAGCTGATGTGCAGTGTGGGACCAACCATGTATCTTATTATAGCCTCAGCCTGGACAGAAATAGATTTTGAAAATCTTTAGTCTCCTGTAAACAGAATTGCCCAAGTCCCAAAGCCTCAGCAGATGGGCCTGATTCCCAGCTGCTCTAAGTCAACCGTAGATCCTGGTATGAGACTATGGACTTTTCTATCTATGAACTTACTGTTGCTGATGAAGGTTGTTTTGCTGCTGATATAGGAATACCAACTTGTTTTCTTGCTTTCATAAACACCACATGCTTACTGAGGAAGCTACAGAAGATGGGAAGGTGACAGTTCTTTCCTCTTCATCCTTACAATTATGTCCCAGGATGCCACCTTAAACCTTGAGTCAAATGATGTGCTCCTGCTGATGTTGCCTTGCTTGCCCTCACCTCATTACACAGTGTCCCATTTCCTTTCCTTAACTACTTTCTCTTGTCTTCCTTGAATTTTGTTTCGGGACAGATTGACATCTTCATAACCTATTTTTTTCTTTTCATGAGTCCCTACACCAAAGGAACCTAAGTATGGTTGCAGCAGGGACATAGGTGCTTAGGGACCAACTGGATGCAGATATGAAGTTGCCTCCAGGGTAGTGCTTGGACGAAAGGTAGGATTGTCTCAGGCCTGTTAGCAACCAGTAGCACTGCAGTTTCATGCTCCTACTTCAGACACACTTTGATTCAGCAGCTCTTCATGAGAAAACAGGTTCATTAGATGTGCCTGTCTAAAATCAGCAGAGCAGCCCTCTCCTTTTCAACTTGTACCCAGCTTCCTGTTTTGATGCACAATTCCCTGACTGCTGTTTAATCCCAGTTTGGCTCTAAAAGATTACAAAATACATTTTTGGCAATGGCTTTCTAAGATTCCTAGCAAACAAAACTCCTTTTTGGGAAGATGCCGAATTCTAATAAAGCTCTTCAGAAAAAAATATTTTCTAACTATAGCTACTATGACCACTTACTTCATCTGAGCATTCATCTTGGAAGAAAACTGTTCCGATACACACGTTTCTCAAAAGATTTATTAGCATTGCTGTCACCAAAAACACTACCACCCTGTGGGACAGCGTGACCCCTGCACAAGATTAGACATGAGGCCCAAGTTGAAACAACCTTTGAATTTTATTCAGAGAATTGTGTCCTTTCACAACTGAAACTACAATAATAGGAAACTTGGAAGTAACAAGTGCCATCAAGTAATTTCTCAAATATATCTTGGAGATAATTCTATAATGCTGTATCTTGAGCTTAAGGAATCATGTGGAGTAGATATCTTCAGAGTCTGCAATATGCAGGTATGCAGTCTCTGAAATTAGAGTAAGAAATAAGATTTTTATGGAAGGTAATATTAAACAATTACAGTAATCTTTGTGACATAATCTTAACAATTTTGGAAATAGAAAAATGTATGGTATTATTACAACACTGTTTCCAGTTGAATAAGAAATTTCATCTGGTTGTCACTATTTTCATCTTGAAGGTTGCATGGAGGGTGTCTTCCTTTTATTTAATCTATATTTGTTTTTTAAAGAGTTTTTGCATCAAGTAGAATTTCTTTTGATGTTCCTGAATGAAAGATCATTCTGCAAAATTAATATAAGTAGTAACAATGGACATGCCTTGGCTCCAGCATACAGCTCCCTCAGTGTATATACACAGAAGGATCCCACAAGGCATAAGTGGACTCAGGATCATCAGTTTCTTCTTTTCATAGGTTTGCACATTCTGGATCTTGCTGTAACCCAAGCGATGCTTTTTAATCCGTGAGCAAGTTCTCAGAAAATTTCTCAGAAGGGATAAGCAAACCTCAAATTAGGATATATTCTGTTAAAACTTTTGGAAAGTCAATGTGTTATATCCCATCTTTCTCAAGTTCTAAACGATGGTTAGGTCATACAGTAAAGAAAATCTAAATTCATCATATTACTCATTCATCATATTACTTTTACTTTATTTCTGTCAGAATATGCTAGGAGTCCAATTTTCATTAACTTTCATTTCACAACCAGACTGTTTCTTTGTAGTGCCTTCTCTCTCCTAGGTCAGATCTAATAGAAATATGATTGCATGGCAATACCTATTTTCTTATAAATCCACAAATATTCTCCCTAGGTAAACATATGTGATGAATTATTTTTTTCTTAGATTTTGAAGCTTTTTTTGCTGTGCTTTTTTTAGTTGGTTTTGGTAGTTTAAAAAAAAAGACCAGACTACTGATTCCTACTAAAACAAGAAGAGTTGAACAATGTTTGGATAATTTCCATGTTAAATTACTGGGGATAATGCATTCAGATGTTAGATCATATGAATGGTAAAATGCATAAAACTTTTCAAATAAATCACAAATGGACTAATTAAATCTTGGAACCACTGACAGACATCATTGGGAAGATGTCTCTGAGGTAAGACAAAGGACAGCTGGGGAAGGACAACAATATCCATCTTTTAAAAAGAGGCAGAAGAGGAAAAGGGCAGTTTTACACTACAGCTCCAGGTTACCAGAGAATTGCTAGAACAAATAATCAACACACTATCTGTAAATACCTAGAAAATAAACAACCTGATAAGCATGAGCCAGTTTACATTTGCCAGAACAAACTGTTCAAAACCAAAGTAATTCCTCCAACCTCAGAAGAGAACTTGCAGATAAAGAAGTCATAGTTGTTATATAGCTCATCTTAAGAAATGTACCAGACAGTATGACATGATGTGCTCTGGGAAAATTTACTGAAGTATGGACTAGGTGAAAAGAAATTACAATTCTCTTTTCAGCAGGGACCAATCAATGGCTAAAGGGTTTTTCCTACATTAAATGTTACCCCACATATTAGATAAGTTCACTAATGATCCAGGAAAGAAATAAAAAGAAAAAAGAATTTATCAAATATAAAAAACAACTTATTAATCAAATTTGAAGGTCACACCAAGTAACACAAACTCTTCATGTAGCACAGGGCAGAAAAGACAGAAAAGACAGAAAATCCTCCTGCACTGCTGTTAACACTCAGAAAGCCATAGGACACTGCCCACAGGGGACATGACTATTTATCACTTCTGTACAGGAATAAACAGCTGCGTGAATACCAGATAGATAAAGGGTGCCTAAGAAGTATTTAGGCAGGAAAGAAATAGGGGTTATGTAGTTGATCATAGGGTAAATTGTGCCAGTGTCCAAATGACAAACAGGAGTAGCCTTCAAAAGAAGATACAATCTTCAAGAGAAAAGTTTCTCTTTCTTCCCCTTTAAGAGCTTGCAAGGCCTCAGGTACTGTATCTGAGAAACAATATCAAGCATTGAAGACTTCACAGGAGAATTACAGTATACAAGTTTAGAATATATGCCTTAGAGACTGAAATTTTTGAGGTTGTTTTGTTACTGAAAAGAGGGTGGAGGGAACATAGTAATAATCACATAATCAATGATCATAGTAATAATCTCCAGAATTTTCGTCATGAAGCACTGTTAAGAAGTGATCAGTCATGTACAAAACATGATAAAAATATGTTTGATACTGTCTTCCCTTATCCTTCATTTTAAAGTCACCTTTATTCCTCTGATCCTATGAAACCACAGTCCACAGAAAACTGTTCAGCTCTGAGGTCAGTCTCTGGACCCCTACGAAACAGTGCATCTCTGTGGTGGAGTTCTCAAAGAAAAGTTTAATGGTAAGGGTGGGCAGTGGTCCAGAAAAACAAAAATAAAAGTTGAGGTTTGGCAGTGGTTTGTTAGCTAAAAAAAGCATGGAGATACTGGCAGAGGCCTTACCTTAAAGTCTGAACTCATTTTATATCTTACCTTTATGAGTTAGAACCTCCCCATTTCTCATTTTTTAAAACCCATGGAAACCAGGAAATTTTTCCATTTTTGCCAGCGGTACGGTGGTGCAATTTTTGTTTTTTTTCTCACACAACTAAGGTGGAGTAACTTTAACCACCCAAGATGTATAATTATCACCCTGAAATGCACTGCCTGGAATGTATTATTGCTGTCATGAAATGGAATTTATACACAGTAAGGAAACAGTTAGCTCCACAGATTTACTGGACATTATCGGCAGGGCTATGACATCAAGGGTGGCCAATCCAACAGCTCCAAGCAAGCTCAGCACTCACACACCATTTCATGTTCCTAAGTACTTATTACCAATAAAATAAATGTTATGACTGTGTATTTTTAGGTAGTCCAGTTTTGTCAGCTAATCTTTTGGTAAACTGCAGAGGTCTGTGAGGCATGGCAAGGCTAACTCGGAGAACTTGAAGACAAGTGTTTTCTCACACAGCTTTGGGTCTGCAATTCAGGAGCTGTTTTGCAGCACTGCTGCTGAAGCTGAAGGTCACATGCAGAATAAAACCCCTTCATACAATCATTTCTGTTGATGGAGAATGCGTCCTCGTGGCATTTCAGCGTTTATGGGTATCAAGCTGCAGCTGTACTTGAAAAACAGGGATGAAATCCTGGATATTTATGCTGTAGCCCCAACAGGCAAGCAGTGGTTTCAAGTCCCTCTGTGCCACCTGCCCAGGTCAGACAGAGACACTCTGCACAGTATTTCAGAAAGGCTCCAGCTCACCAGCACCAAACAGACCTCAACATGCATTAGGATCTGGCTAAGTTTTAAAGCCATGACATATTTTGGCAGGTTGGCATCTGGTGGTTCAAATGCACCTGCTTACAATTAGTTACAAGAAATTCCACATAAAATAACTTGTTGCTTCAGCTCACATACTCATATTTTAACCCTTTCAGTATGCTACTTTTATTTAAGTTTAGTCACAGAGGTTTCCTTTAACTTTCTTTGACTTTCATTTGTCAGGGCTTCCCCTTTAAGAGTTCAGTTTAAGGACCTGGAATTGAGGAGGAAAGAAAAAAGCCCATTACCAGCAGTGCAGGAGACTGAACTGTACTGTCTGAGGACAATTAAAGTAAACATAACCCACTAAACATTCTTGGTGATTCTGAGCAGAAATGGATTAACTCCTAATATGGAGTTAATACACTTCCAAAACATACAATAGCATTTCCTTGTACTACTAATTATGGCAATAAAACAACTGTGTTTGGAGAGGAAATGAAGAAAACACCAGAAATCACCTGGTTGCCCAATACACGTGTATTATTGAGCTATAAACTTCCATTTTTTGATACCAATACAAGGTTCTGCTGCTACACTGATATTGTTAATGCCTCACAATATGGACTTTAAGAGGGACAGACTGCCTGCTTTATATACTATTGTGAAGAACAGACATTTTTATTGGGACAAAATAATGAACTATCAAACAAGCATGCTCTAATTGTAGGTAATAAATAGTCACAAAAATCTGTTGACTGCAAAAGCCTGGGGCAAAAATGTATTTATTTCAGGAAAATAAGAAGTAAATTAATCTCAGATAGGATGCACCTGGAGGAAGTTTAGATCTAACTGTTGGCCCAAGCCAAACATGAAGGATGTTTGGATCCAGTTCCATATTCATATTCCATCTTGCTTCTGTAGCTGTAACATCATGGATTGGGATAAGCCAAACAAGTACAGAATATTTCAAGGGTAATATAAATCCTTTTTCTTTTTCAGTGAAATATAGAGTCAATATGTCACAAACTGGATGAAACACAAGCATATTAAATGTAACTCCCTTCATCCATGTTCTATTCCTTTTGACAAGTCTAACTTCACATCCCTGGCTACATTATTCTCTCAAAGGAGAGTAGTGATCACCAGTATCACAGCCCCATAGCAACAAGAGCTACAGAATAAAGATCAGGTACCAGCTTTCCAAAAAATAAATCTTCCACTTTGATTAAAAGTGGACAAGGAGATTCATTATACAAAAAATATTTGTGCTGCTGGTCTTCCCTTCTTTTTTTTTTTTTTTTTTCATTTAGGACTTTAGTTAATCTGAGAAAAGTATCTGTGCTTTAGACTGAATAGGCATTTATAATTCTATATGTTGAGAATGAAATCAGCTCTTCTAAAACCATGGAATTAAGCACAAACTATATTGTAATTTATTTTTTTTTAAATCATTAAGGTCAAAATAATGTGGTATGTTTATTCTCCCCTATACTAGCTGATAACTCTTCTGCTTCCTTTCTCCCACTGGAAGGGAAGGTGGGAGGCTGCCTTGCATTGTCTGGCAGGGGACATTCGTCTCATGGGATAGAAAATGCCTTCCTACAGACTACAAAAAAGTCTTGGTAGACAGGATATACAGCACACTTCATGTAAACTTCATTTTGATGTAATTAAGTGAGACTCGTGAGGCACATCACTTTATGTGTTACTAAGTTTGCTCTGGCATACTCCAGGAGCTAAACCCATCTGAGGCCAGAAAGCAAGGAAAAGGTTGAAGATTGCAGACTTCCGAGTGCAAAACCACCTGGTAGGTTTTGGACTCCTGAACTAAATTGTCAAATATAAAGGCACGGAATGTTTTAGGCAATGTGGATCTCTACGGCGTAAGTCTTAAAGGCTCTATCTTAACAGTTAGGTAGCTATTGACAGATTTATAAAGGAACACATAAAGAGGACTGGAAAGAACACAGAGGTCCCTTACAGTCATAGACAGTAATAGAGTTAATCCAGGAAACACCTCTTACACTTAAGAAAACTTTCAACCTAGCAAAAAACCCCTAAGAATTATTGTTGCAATGTACCAGAGGAAGGGAATAGGAAAATTGCTGTCAGCAGCCTTAACAGTCCAAACAATTCCTTTATTACCAAAGCAATACAACCAAAGGGGTTTTTTTCTTATCTAGTCCACAGAAGCCAGATACACTTAAAGACTCTCTCTCTCTCTGTGGATATACATACATATATACATAATTCTCATCTAAATCAGTGGGAATTATGTAGTCTCACGAAAGGGGCACAGATTACTGACTTAAAGCACTTTACCCACTGAAGCTACAGAGAATTTATGTCATCACTAGCCTCTTGGGGTGCCTCTGTCTCCCATTCAGTAGTTTAGGTAAAGCAATTAAAAGTTTTATAAAATTTTATTTATGACTTTTATCTCCAGGAAAAATTCATACCATGAAAATCAGCTCGGGTCCTCTACATAAATCAAATCTGTCTATAGTTAGTTGAGCTTAGATAATTCAATATCACATTCATGTGAATCAACTAGTTGGAAGGATGGAATTTTTAACTTATATTTCTCTATATATAATTCTTGTTGACTTGACATAGTACCACCCCCTCCTAATAATTCTTATTTCCCCAAGGCTTGAAATTTTAGTGAGAGCTATAGGAGCACTGCAGTCCAACATCTTTCTGATTGTTCTATCTTCATACAATAATTTCCCCAAGTTCTGTGCTTCCTTGACAGTTCTTTCTCATTACAGACCTTTCCCTACCTCATTATTCCATATCCTATCCTAGATTGTCCTTTAAGACAGCGAACTTCCCCCCCGATACCTCCCATTTCAAGTCTTAGTAGGAGCCCATGACTCATTTTTATTGTCCCTCTCCAGGAACCACAAGTTTCCCAGGTTCATTTCATAAGGGAGAAAGCAAGGGCTGCTTGGGCAAAAACATCTTTCAGGTGAATGCAAATTGGAAGATCCAGATTTACCTTTCCCATCATTTACTTATTCCCAAACCTAATTCCCTTCATAGGCTATATCAACAATTCCTCCGGATTTTCTTGTTTTTTTACAATTGGCCTCTGCCTTTCTATATCCTCTTCCCTCTTAATTTTAGCATGGTTAGGAGAAGAAATCACCACAGAGAAATTCCTGGGGGAAAGTCCTCACACAGCTTCATAGTACATAAAGAGGATCTTGTTTGCTCAGCTTATTGACAAGTAGAAACTTTGCCAAGCTATAAAAAGGAGGAGTTACTTCTTGATTACAGACAGCTGCTTCACGCTGTTACAAAGGCCAGTTTTCCTGAAAATGTGAATTTTGCCTGTTTTTTACATATCTATTTTGTAAATGCTTGTGAAAAACCTCCAAAGCAACATCTTAACAAAAGGTATTTTCTATCCTTCTTTTCCTGTGGGAGTAATTGTTACTTTATCCTTACAGATGTTCTTATAGAACCCCTGGTATGCAAAGTGTGAATCAGCAGCTTTGCTGATTTCATCCCTTCCTTGATTTTTATTCCTTCACTTTTGCTGGGGTGTCAAGATCATTCTGCCTTCCCTAGCTAGTGCCTTCTCTGATCTCTCTTTCACTGGTAACAAGGAACCTTCCATTTAATTCCTGGTGTATTGTAGAGGGATTTATTTTTAAACATGCCTGATTTCGTGTCACCTGTTGTGATGGACCTTCCTAGCAACCCCTATGGTCAGATCAATATACTGTCACCTTGTTCTCCTCTTAAATTCCCTTGCCATTAGAGAAGAGTGATGGATCTACAACAAAGTTACTTGTGCAATTTCTTCCACACTAAATTCTTACAGAAGTTGAACTTACAGGGATACACAGGGATTTCCTTTATAAACCGTGAAAACCGTGAAATCTCCATCACTCCATTTGAAACTGCCAGAAATATAAATTTCTCCAGACCTCAGAGATAGCTTCCAAAAGGCACAAGACACAGCAGGAACATAAAAGAGGAGGAAAAGAAAAGGAAAGGAAAAAGAAAGGAGAAGAGACCCTCTGGAAGAACAGCTGGAGAGAGAGAAATCCTTCCACTGCATCAGAGCAGCTGTTCTGGCTGCCTCCACCCTTCTCCTTGGAGTCTGTGCAGGTGCAGGGCCTGTGGCATCCTCTGGGCTGATGGCACAAGCAATGAGTCCCATGCTGCAGCGTGACCTCCAGATGGGAGCCCTGCCACAGTCAGGGGCCCTTCAGCAGCTCTCAGCGCACCGTGCAGATGGATGTGGCAAAAGAAGATGGATGAAACTTAAGTGCTGCATCCCCATGCCCAGACTGTGCCACTCTGGGTTGGATACAGTGCTTTTCCTCAGCATGTTTATGAAGCACATTATGAAGGAGGTTAATATTTCTTATATTTCACAGACTGGGAAACTGGGGCATGAGTGAATGAAATTACTAAGATCACCCAGAAAATGTCTGAAAAGGCCAGGAACTGAAGCCAGTTCTAGTCTAGTGCTTAGGTATGGCTTTGGTACAAGGTTATCCAATCTGGCCTTTCATGTATAAGAACAGAAATTTTACAAGTAACCATTCTGAACAATTTTTTTTTTCTATTATTATTCCTCTTAAAATTATCCTACCATTAAAACACAAGTGAATTCACAGGCATAAAATTTCATTTAAATAATATTATATTGACAGAACCTGACACAAAGCCTGGAAATTCAGAGTTATGGTTGGCATCCCCTGTTGAACTCGAGTTACTGTGCCTTTTATTTTCCACATGAGCCCTAGTGTCAGCCTTAAGTGTGGATTTCCTGGCTTTTTCAGTCCGTGTCACAACCTTCACTTTATTTAAACATAGATTTTTTTTTTCCTGCAAATAGCTTCTGAATAGACCACCAGATCTACAGTGTAATTTTGCTGCTTCTAAAGTAAGATCTGGCAAATAAACTAAGAAACAATACAAACCTTGATCTAAAAGCCTAGCTAAACCCAGTCCTAAATTTTCTGTCCAGGACTGAAAGGAGAAGTTAAAAATATATAGGGCCTCCTCAAATTGCCTTGCCCTGGTTCTGGAAAGGCAGGAAGTGCAGTCAGTTCAGTCACTGTCATTTATCTGAAAAAAAAAGTTGTTTTATCAGATAAACCCCCTGGAAGAGCTGCCAGGGCTTCTGCCAGTGCATCGAATTTTTGGCCATGATGAACTAGCCAGGTAGTGGCAGTTCCTGGAGCACCTAAAAGGGAGTTGTATAGTCATCATGAGCTGTCAAGTAATTAATACAGAGGAGGAAGACATGCATTTTACTGTCAACATGCTACACTTTAGCTGCTACTTGACAGGCATGTGTGCAGATATATGGCATCACACGCAACTTGGCTTGTGCCCAAGTGATATGCTGGGTACACAAGGAGTTTGATGCAAGCAGACCTATCTTACGAGATCAAGACTCAACATGTGTGCTCATGCCTGCATTCACACACACTGTCATATGTGCTTAATGGAGATGGGATGAAAGAGAGCAAGGACAACACTAGAAAAGAACATGCTGCCTCAGGGGTGACAGCAGTCCTCAAGCCCCAGCTCTTCAGGACCTAGGAAAGAAGGTGATGAGCAATCAAGCCACAGGTTGGCTGTTCAGTCCTGCAGAGCCAAATCTGGAACATGAGACAGATAGAAATCATCCATTCACCAGCACTATGACATACCACCATCAGCATTGCCTTCTCCTTAAAGCTCCCGACGGCCAAACCCCTAATTTGGACTTTTGGTCCTTATTCTATCCACTAAAAGAACATACATGCTGGGAGAGCTCAGCTGCAGTTGAACAAGACATCAACAAGGATTTGTGGCTCATAGCTTCACTGAGCCCTGATAAAAATCAGACCCACAGCCCAGGAGATTCAGGGATCAGCTGCTTCTTCAAACGACAGTGACCCAGTACATGATTTCCTCTCTCTGTATCAGTCAATAGCCTGGCCAGAGAGCAAGAGGGAATAAAGAACTCAGAGCAGAATCTGAGTCTCCTCCTCCACTGGTGGCCCCACGGGGTGAGGCAGCATCTCTCCTCCCCTGCACCCCAACCCTTTCCCACCCCAGTGCAACTTTCTATGGCATACCTGGAATTTATGAGTGTTGGAACGGAAATGCAGAAAAGAGATCCTAAAACTTCAGTCTACCCTTTCAGGACTGGATCATCCAGGTTTAAGTCATCTCCCACTAATGCTGTGGTGTAAAAGCAAGGGGAAATTGTTCTCTTCAAATTATGCTGAATTTCATATTACCCTCTAACCAATAAGTACTTAAGCATGCAAGTAACTCTATTTGCATGAGAATTCCCAAGGAATTACACATGAGTACCCTTAACCACACTTAAGTATGGGCAGAGTTTTGGGCCTCTGTACTACCTTCAGCAAGCCCATGTACAGACTGCACTTGCACAGATTGCATTTATACAAATTGACACAAGCAATTAAGAATTCCTCATGGCAATTCTTTACCGTGTTTGCTTGGACTCTGTCATTACTGACAGACACCAGGGCTGATTTCTCTCTCTATTAATGCCATGCCTAAGTTAAAGTTCTCATTGTTCTCTATTCTGAGATAGTAAGTTGCAATATTTAGGTGTTTATCAAAATTGTTCTTGTTGCCCAATTACCACTTTCTCAAAAACCTGGCTCTGGAAAGTAGTTCAGTGGTAGAAGATTAGGAAGATTTTATCTTTATTTGCCTCAGACATGGCCTGATATTTTAAAACAAAATACCAGATAAAGGCTATTTCTATCACTTGCGCAATTTCTGAAGTCTGTATGAGAAACTGCAGGAGAAGGTCCAGTTCATATAATCCTTTCTAAGATAGAAAATGAGACAAACCCTTATCACATATTTCACATATATGATCACCATATATTGTGTCTCCTTTAAGGTTTGGTAGCGAAGCTGCAAAGTTGAGATCAAAGTGTATTCAAAAACATATTCCTATTCTTTTAAGAAGGATCTGAAGACCATGCAGTGTTTGCTGCGTCCACATGAACAACCAGCTTCATGAAGCCTAATCATTTAGTGGTCTTGAGACAATGAGGCATTCTTGTAAAACTTGTCTGTGACAACTGATTATCATAGAAGAAAGCTAAATTAGCACATCCTAAGCCACTGAAAGGTCTATTCTCAGTTTAGGATCACGTTCTGCCTTACATACAAACAAAACAAAACAAAAACAAAACAAAAAAAGCTGCTGTAAAGCCAAAGAGAAAAATACACCCCAGACTAAGCACAGCATATACTTGGACTTATACATGTCTACAGCACATCCCAGCGTGGGGATCCATAGGTCTACTAACCTGATCCAGAAGGCAAAGAGGCCAAACACTTTGCATCTCTGCTGTTTCAGCACAAGGGAGGAGTGCAAGGCTTCTGGGACTAGAGCTGTCCCTGGGGCTGCAGCCACACGTGTTTCCCCAGTGCCAGAAATGTGCAGCACAGAGCTGGTCCCACACTGCTGACAACTGTGAGAAGTTTGAGGGAAGGAGAAGCCATAGCCAGAACCATGGATGCAGCACATTTTTGCAAGTTCTCAAGATTTTACTTACTCTGGACCAAGCCAGGACTCACATCTGATTCACTCTGTGGCCATGGCCTCCTCTTCAGGATGGTTAATACAGGATTTAATAACATTATCAACTTCACATCTCTGCTAATGCTCAAACACAACTGTATGCAGTCTTTTTTTCTGCTATGTCCTTCTTTTCTCATTTCAAAGCAATTAAAAAGGGTCAAGATGGTCACACTTTTAGTTTCCAGTCTTGCTTTCACAGCATAAATACAAAACTACACACAAAATCAAGCAGAATAGTTGACTCCTTTTCTCACACGGGGGTCCCAAAGATGGAGCAAGCAAAGGACCAAAAATCCAAAGCCCATCTCATTCTTCCTCCAGGGCAGGGTGCCGCACAAGCACTTCCCACATTGCGCAATGGTGGCTCCTGCTCCAACACAGCAGGAACGACCAGGGAGACTGTGGCAGGAGAAAGCCTCCTCATCTTGAAACACTGCCTTAAAAAGTCATATTTAGGTCCAAGCGTCTGCAAGGGCTGTGAAGCCACTTGCCAGGAAGCAGATAACACCTGTCAGGGGAATTCAAACCACCTGTGGGAACTGGGTAGGAGCAGAGACTCTGCACCCCAAGCTCCAGCTGCTTCCCAGCACCCACACTGGCTCTGACTCCCCTCCTACATCAGGAGACCCATTGGTATATACAGGGGAGGCTTCAAGCCATGGGCTGTGAAAATAAAAAGTAGCAGAAGGTTTAAAATCTTCAGGATAACCTTTTCCTCCATCCATAATGTTGCGAAATTATTTCATGCTTTTGTGATTAGTAACCCACATGCAGTGCTTGTTCCTAAAATTACATTGGAAAGACACAATGCATAAACATCATGTCAGAACATAGAGGCTGTTCCCAAAAAGGTAAAAAAAAAAAAGAAAAAAATCTATTTTTTCTCAAATCCAGAAATTTTGACATCACATGTATGCATAAGAGATTAAGCAAAGTGCCAAAAGGAACGGTTTCAATTGGATTTCATTACTCTGTGATGAGGTTGTCCTCTGTTATTTTTGGTACAGTTCTTAATGAGCTGAGAAACCATGCCAGTCTAGTAAGCATTTGCTTTAAAGTCTTTCTTTAATTTAGAAAATACAGATTTTTTTTTTTTTTAATCACAATTCATTCTGAAGAAAGAGTGACGTAAAAGACTTATTTACAGAGCAGAATTTTCATTTCGTGTTGACATTTGCGTGGATAAGAGGGTTATTTTCATGACCTCCTTAACTTTTCCTTTTTCTCCTTTTCTTTTTTGCCTCTAGATTTCCATGAAGCATGAACAGTTCATTTAATGGTCTGGAACTAGACATTTCAGGGGGTGGAGGTGAAGAAAACAGCAGAGAGGAAAAATAATTTCACACTTAATACCTGATAGGGTGGGTCATTTTTGCAGAATGGAATATGATTTTTTTTTTTTTTTTAATTTCTCCATTGAGTAAAATACATTTGTCCCATGTTCCTTACACCTCATCCAGACATGAATGTCTCCTTTCTTCACGTACACTGGAGAACGATGTCTTCACTTTGTAAAAAGACTAAGTAAGACAAATAAGGAGATTCTCTGAGCATGAAATTGCTTAACAAAAATGGCATATTTCATAACAGAAATGAAAAATCAAAAAGACTTTTCTATTCCTCTGCATGAATTCTTTGTCTAAATGAGTGCCACATGTCAGGGCTTCTCATGGAGAAAGGGGAATTTTTCTTTCTGAATCTCACATATGGTGCACAGTCTAAATCATATGGAGATAAAAATGCAACCAACTATGCATACTTTCATTATGTGGGCTCTTAGGATATTAATGCTGCCTGTTTATCAGAAAAAGCAACTTTAAAAAAAATGCAGAAAATACTCAATTCACAGCAACTAGGCCCACTCTTTGCTTTCACGGTGATTTATTAGTGATGAGGTAGAATCAAATATCATTAAAGTATGATTTAATTTCCACTTCAGGTACTTTTCCACAGTCTGTAAATGATAGGCATTGTGAGACTTGAAAAATCCATAAAGTTTGTTTTCAGTACCTCAGAAACCTTTTCTTTCTCAAGCTCATGAAGACCTTTTGATCTGTCAATGCAATGATGCTAACCTGCAATAGGAGGCCTTCAGTGCAGAACCTCAAGTACAAAAGACTTCAGGGTTAGGTTCCAAGTCTCCTGGTTTACCTCCTTACACAGCTTCTTCACAGAGTCCTGAAAGTTCTCGGTGGGCAAAAATCCCTTGCTTAAATATACAGAAAAGTTAGTAAAGAGAGAAATTTTTATTTTTCTTTTTAATGAGAAGACGATATAACTAAGAGTATACTAGCTTAAATAATGACATTAACATATACTTTCTAAAATAAAATTCATTCTGATATTCCTCCAGAGCTGACCATACCAAAAAAGCTTCCCACGATTACCTCTTGTTTAAGAAATTACTTTTTCTACTTATTCTGCCTTTCAGACTTCCAGGAATAGCCTGGCATATGCTTGGATGTTTGTTATAAATGGGGATTAATAAAGCTTATGTTTAAAGGAGCTTAATAATGTCCAGAACAAATTAAACCAGAAGTAATACAACAAAAAGCCTATTAATATTGCTACACCAGGGACCTCTTACAGGCACGTAGTTTTGGTGTATTCCAAGTTTCATCTCACACAGTACCTTGAACAGGATGTGGGTTGAGAAGGTTTCACAATTCTTCTGTTCTCAGTAAACTAGTCATTAACTTTTGGGTTAGTTTTCACTGAAATTGTCAAAGGATCATAGTCCCAAATTTGGTTTCTAGTGTGTTTTATTCCCTTATTAGGTGTGTATTTCAGGGCACACAATGACACACACTGGGTTTTGTTTGATCTACCTCTAGAGAGTCACTTAGTATGTTTAATTATTCTAATAATAGTTAGGAAACGTTTCTGCCCCAGTGTAGTACTTATACCCTCTTGGACCACCCAAAATAATTCCTTTTACTATGAAAATGAGATATCACTTTCAAGTTAGTAATTTGTTACTTTGGGAGTCAAAGAATAGAGCAGAATCCCTGTGATGAAAAGAGAAGGAGACAAGAAGGAGCAATTCAGCCATATTCATTTCAATTGTCTATTAATATGTAGGGCACTTCACTGAATTTGAGATGAAGAACAATTACATGAATCAAAATGCTGAGCTAGTTAGCTGCTTAGGCTGCATTTTCAAAAAGCTGAATATATTTATTAAAATTTAATTAAAGTTCAAAACAACAAAATGTAGAAAATAACTTTTTAATATGAGTAATCGCTCACACATAGGAAAGGTAATGTAAAGGAAGCAAAGGCAAATACGTCCCTATCATATAGTTAATTTACTATCACTGAAAAAAAAAATTAGCTCGTGCATGACCAGAGTTAAGCAAAGGTTGCTGTTTACAGTTAGCTGTCTAGGGCTAAATCCACACTTGGGTGAAGGTGTGGTGACTCTTCATTTTGTCATAGCTGACTTTAAAAGTGTTAAATCCACCATCCTGATAGGTGAGAGTTGTCTGCCTTTCAGCCCCCTCACCATGAGCAGGAAAATGGGCACCACGGAGCAAGGCACACATGGCAGCAGCAGGGACACCCATGGAGGCAAGAAAAGTTAAGGAAGAAGTGAGCACATCTGCCATCCTACCTCTGTGGTCAACCTGAAAGCACTGAATTAGGCACCTGTGGGAAAATGGTCTTCAATTTCTTGCACCAGGCACCCACAGTTTCTGCCTGCATGTGCCCAACAGGTTTGTGGTTTCTCTTGAATCACAGATGGAAAAAGCATCAGCACAGCCCATCTCATGTACAACAACTTGAGCAGCAAGCAGCACCTCTTCCTGGCTGCTAAGACGCATCCTACCTCGAAGCCTGATGTTCTTCACAGCTCTTAAAGCTGGGACACTGGACAGTCGGGCTCAGAAAATATGCAAGGGATCCTGAGAATGGAAAAGCATGACAGTGCATGACTTGTGACTTAAGAGTGAGGGCAGTCTTGCTGGGAGAGGAAGGACATGGATGATGGCCAGACAAGCTTGCATAACACAAATTTCTGTCCCGTTAGGTTCACATACAACCAACAACACATGCCTACCTTTCACTGATCTTCGCTTCTCCCCTTGGAGGCCCTACTTGGATGTCCATTCATTCTCCTTGAATTCTAGGGAGCTTTCTGTCCTCTGAAAGCTCCCACTTTTGGTAGCCTTCCCTCAGCCTCTCTCATCCTTGTTGCTCTTTGAATGAGTCAAGTTATTCACTCCAGATTGTCCCTTTCTCTGTTCCTGTCACACATCCTCCTTTCCTGAAGTGGAGCATCAAATCAGTCACTCCCCAGCCCAGCTCTCTGCATGACACTAGCACACAATTACAGACCAACTGTGAGCTATCAGAAAACATACAGTGTACATTGAATTCCTCAGCTATTAGGGTCAACCTTTTATCCAGATACTATATCCAGCAAGAATACTTTCCTGGAAATCATTCTTCACATGAAACTAAAGGCCCCGCTTCTTCCATGCTTTCTTCTTTCAACAAAGATTATAGCATTATGGGAAATAGGTTGGAAGAGATGTCAAAAAGATTATATGAAAAGATATCAAAAAATCCCAAAACTTGCATCCTCAGCATAAGTTGGAATCAATTTCATCTGAGCTAATCTTGATAGGATGTGAGTGCAACCTATTATTAAACATCCCCAGGCAATTCTGCAGCCTTGCTCAATATTATATTTAAGACCTCAGTAATCTTTACAATTGGAAAGTTATTCTTAATGTATTACATAAACCACCCTGGAGTACAGTTTATTCTTTTCCTCTTCTAGATAACTTTTATCTGTTTAAAAACTGTTGTTGTGTCTCTCCTCCGTCTTATTTTCCAGATAAATAAACTCTGCTCTTCTAGTCTTTCCCATATCTCAGATTTCCTAGCCTAGCCTGGATCCTTCTCAACTGTTTTATGTCTTTCTTGGCATACAG
Organism: Florisuga fusca; assembly: GCA_038090715.1. NCBI lineage: Eukaryota > Metazoa > Chordata > Aves > Apodiformes > Trochilidae > Florisuga > Florisuga fusca. The sequence goes on from JAAWXA010000005.1 coordinate 16,323,931, forward strand.
TACCCAAAATGGTCACAACTCTCCAGCTGAGGCCTTGAGAGAGGAGAGATGAAGTGGAAGAACTATTTCAAATAGGCCTACCAAAACTAATTTGTCTCATTTCACAATGAAGTGTAGGTCTTGGTGAGTGAGGCTGACAAAATCACAGCAGGATTTTCAAAAAGTTCTCACTGTTTCCTAACTCCTATGTTTTTCTACGAAAATGGTGGAAGTTCTGCTGTTTTTTGAAAAGCAGAGCCATCAATTGCATGTTAGCAGCATTATATAGAATCAAAGTCTCATTTGTAATGAATATCCCCGAACAAGGGATGGCCAAAGGCTGATGTCAGCTCTTGTATCTGATACTACTAATCATTGAATGCACTCCTATAATTTTTGTTGGAGGGTGACTTTCAGTCTTGATCCTGCAGAAGACCGTATACACCACTTAATCTGTATTTATGCATAACATTAAGGGGGACCCTCTGCAATGGGGTTATGGTCTGCTACATAGAAAACCAGGTGACTCTATAATGTGGAAGGGAAAACAGAAGAAATGTTGGGGCTCCCAGAAGCTATAAAATATTTTTACTTTGAATATCATTTTAGCCAAAAATACTTCTCATAGGAAAAAAAATTCTCTCTTTGTCCAACACTTTCCAAAATGGAATAAAACCTTCAAATGCACTAGAAGTTTTTATACCATGGTATTCTACAAGGTTTTAAATTATAGGTTCCTGATTCTTCCATCCCTAAACAGTAGCCAAATATAATAATGTAGGGAATATAATGCCAGTTTAGCAGGTTTGGAAATAATGTTGTTGTGTTTCTTAATACAGAGCACTTTCACATGCTCCCTTCTGTGTGACTTTCAAGAATGGTGATGTGGCAATGTATAGCTGGCAAGGTACACTCCATGACAACAGTTAATTAGTAAATAAATGATCCCAGGCCCATTTCCACTGAGTTCCAGTTGTAACAGCACAGTATGCAGGCTTAAGCTCCAAGCTGACTAATTCTAATAGTTACAAATGAAATGTTGCTTTGCTTTGATGTATCCTTTAATTTCTTTCTTTGACAAGCAATGGATCCAGGATCCAGATACAGTTCTGATCTACAGCACAGCTATTCTAAACTGTAGCAACAGTTAGTGAAACTTGTTGAGAGAGTAAAAATATTTATACATTTGTAAATTATTTCAGAGAAAAAACTGAAGCTATTTATTCACAAAAGATCTACATAAACCAGGATTGTCCCCCTGCCCCAGCCTGCATTAATCCTACATAGAGAAAACTCCTGCACATCCTGATCCTGACATTAAACACAAGGAAAGGTGCTATAGGAGCTCACACAGGGATTCACCACAAGGCATGATCATTCCTAGCAGGAATTAATTTCTTCCTCTTTGTCTTTGCCCTGAGGCAGAATAGAAGCACCCACATAGCAAGTTAAGAATGGGAGACAATTCAAGAAGTTATCACATTTGTATAACAAACAAGGGAGAACCCTAATGCAATAGGATGGGAGGATTCAGCAGTCAAAGTTCACTGGTCAAGGGCACAAATTTTGCATGCTTGCAATGATGGTGGACATACACAGTCATCTCACCCAGGAGGCACAACCTCAGGAAGAAAGGTCCACCTGTCAGTCTGGGATCAGAAGTCTCTGTTGGACTCCCTGCTTTACTAAAATTCCTCTGTATGACCTGGGAAAACCATCAACTGGTCCTTGGCCAGCAGGACTTCTCTGTTCTTCTCTCTCCATCTCCCCCCTTTCCCTATAGGGGCATCACTTTTGATACCATGCTGATACAAGACTATATTAGATATAATGCTGACACAGACCTTCTATTTTAATAAGTTAAATAGCAAAATCCTCTGCAATTTATAAAATGAGGAAGCAGCTAGTGTCCTTTTTTAAACAGCTAAGCACAGTATCTAGGTCAATCAAGCTTCATCACTGATTCTAGGTCGAGATTTTCACATGCTGAGGGAATTCTTATGCCTCATTCTTGTCTTGTTTCTCTGGTCTCTAATAATGAAGAAATTTATTCTTCAGCCTTAGGATACTTCCATCAGCAGCGAGGTACAAGTGCTTTAAAAAGCAGACTTGGTTAGTTTGTGTGTTCATCAAACCACTTGCTTAGTCAGATCCCTATGCTGAATACTGATACCACCTTTAAAATAACAGATCTTAATAACAAGGAGGCCAGTTTCTCTGCTGCTGAACATCAGCAAAGCATCAAGGAGTTCAGTGAAGATTTACACCCACCGTGAATCAGATTCAAGATACAACACTTTCTACAAGTACAAGTCTGGAGGTTGGCTGAAGAATAAGATCCCCTACATTCATACACAGAACTTCTATTGATGCCAGTGGGAAGGCTCGGGACACTATAAATATTTTACACACATGCTGGTATATCCTGTGTTTGTAGAAGCAAATGGTTATTTAATTTAAAGTAAATGCGTGTAGTGGGTCATATCCTCAACCTGACTGCACTGACTTCTCTGCCAAGAATCAGGTCATCTTCTGACACTGAAAGACTGCAAAATTTGTTTGGATGCTAAAAAAACACAGAGAAGAATGAGGAAAGTGTAAGGATCATAATATATTTACCTTTTATACATTCTGTAACAATCATTGCCATGGAATATTAGAAAGAATAAAAAGAACACAATAGCATAGGCACTTCCACAGTCTGCTTAACATGAAATAGAAATTCATGATCAAACGGTCACATTCCTATTCTTGTCTGCAAAGGATATTTTCAGGACAAGGGAGAAATTTGAATATTCAATAAATATTCAGTAGATTTTTTTTGCATAAAATAAGGCTTTGTAAAGTAAACTGTGTTGTCAAAAAGCCATTTAGATAAATTTCTGACTCTTAACAGCTATTACTCTTCTGAAAAGAGGGGGAAATCCACCTATTGCTATGTTTTATACCATTCATTGTTATTGAGCTTTCCAGTAATATATACAGTAATAGTACGTTTCCCCCTATTATGGTAAAAACAGACAAATGTATGTGCAAGCTCTTTTTTTTTTTAAGTATATTTTGTCATTTTTAGGGTTCAATATCATTAAAAATGTTTATTCCCTAAACCACAGTTTGGAAACACTTAAAAAAGGCTAAGAACTTCCCTAAACTTAATTGTACCAAAAAAATCACACCAACTACATCACAAAATCTGCTTTATATCTCCAATAGCCAAAATGTGATTCTCTTGAGTTGATTTCAAATATGTAGTGGCACTTTGTGGACGCCTAGTTCCATTTGTGTGAAAAGCAGGTCTAGCCAAGTAAAATCTGAGACTGTCAATAACTATCTCCAGCACAGTTCCATGCAATGGTTCAAACTGGTTTGTTCTTTTATTCTTTCTTAAACTCTAAGGATAGAAAATGTGCAAAAGATGCAGATATACTGCTTTAACATTAGAAAAGATGTCTTTGAGACTGATCTCTTCCCTAACCCCAGCCAAATTTTTTGCAACATAAGTTCCTGTTTCAAGACCAATAGCTGTTTGACTGGAGTATTTCTTTAGAAAAATAGTCATGATCTTGACTATGTCAATCAAGTTAAAGGTCAACTGTCAGAAAATGCAGAATTATAATTTATCCCTAATACCAAATGTCCACATTTAAAACACAGGCCTTTTTTCTACTTGATACATGTTTGACTTCAAGCCATCAGATATTGCTATACCTTTCTCTGTGAGACTGAAGAGTCCGCTAGTAATGATTCCCATTGCTAATGTAGATATTTCAGATTATCATCTAGTGACCCTCTAACCTTTTTTTGGGGAAATAAATTAATCACTGAACATCCACTGCTTAAAAAATTGCTTCTGTAAAGTTTTCATATGAAACCTTCCAGTTTGTCTTCATCTTTCCCTACAAAGGGATGCAGTGTTTCTGTAGAAAATCTTCCCCACCAAACACAGAGGTAATACAACGCCTCAGTTCCATTCATATACTTAGTTTTGTCTCTTGTAGACAAACATAAAGATGAGAACCATGAAAGAACAATTTTTACAATGTTCCTTCTTCCCAAGGCAGATGTCTCAACCTCAGTGCCTTTCTGCAAGAGTGACATTTTTTCGTTATATAACCTTTAATACAGTTGTGTTAAAAAAAAATGACCTATCTTCATAATTCATCATCCCCATCTTTTTTTTATCACCAGCAGCTATTAATAGCACCAAATTTATAGGGCTCTTTGCACACCATTGATGAAATTGTTAATGTTAATAACTTCCCTGGGAACATGGTCACACAGTAATGGTTTCCCATTTCAATTTATATCTGAGCCATATGACTTAATGAATTCTTCATCTATTTCATGTATGACACACCAGTTCTGCATCATTCTATCTCACTGATAATCATTATACCACGTGATCCCATGTCAAACAACTTACACAAGTGCAGCTACATTACACTAGCATTAATTCATTCCCCTAAACTTTGTTCAGAGATGAAGAAAGTTATAGACAGATTGAATTACATTTACTAGCAAGTAACAGTTTCACAAACCCGCCCCAGGCTGACATTTACTTTACACCCCTGGGAACTGTTAACCTGACACTCTAAATCCCAAGTCCAAGTTTCGGGTCAATTTTTGGACTTAGACTTGGATTGTCAGGCTGGACTCAAATGTTTTGACCAAGGAAAGGACACCTCTTCCATTCAATGTCTATCTTACCAGCTTGTTCATCTTCAACCATGTTATCAAACATCTTCATATTAACCAGTTTTTCAAAGTTCCAGTGGGTCATTAGTATGGCTGAAGAAGCCTAATGTAATTTTATACAAATGGTATAACAAACAGGTAGAATAATTGTGCTAAATCAAAAATTGTTTATAATGTTGCTGGAAATGGTGATTGATAAATGACAATTATTTGCAGGGGGAAGCTGGGGCATGTTGACAGTGGGACATGGTGATCTTAGAGGCCTTTTCCAACCATGACAACTTCATGATTCTGTAATTCATTTGTAAATGACAGAAAAGATACAGAAAGAAAATTGGTACCATGGGTGAAGTTTATAGCCAGACATTAGTGACAGCGTTTAAACGATATTTTTTCTCACTCTGCATGGAGTTTTGTCAAATTTATCAGTGCAATGCCATACTGATTTCCACTTCAGACAGTGCCACTTTGTGGAATAATTCTTAAATAGTACAACAATTGGGTCCAGTGAGCCATGTAATTAGAGAAAAATGGTCAAGTACAGTTCAGCTGGTTTTCATCCAGAATATAGAGAATAATATAATCCATCCTGAAAACCCCACCATTAAATGTACCTATTTTTATGTATCACGATATCATCAATCTAAACTGTGTAAGGAGTCACATGCAAATCAGAGGAGTCTCCTTAATGGAAGCTTCTGCATCACACCTTTGCCACATGGTTGTTTTCCCAGCAGATGTTGCTGTACTGTTTGAGGAAGATTCAGCCAGCAATGCCACAGTATTGTAGGTCCAATACATCAGGAGGCATGACATTGTATCATCATAGATTCATAGAATGGTTTGGGTTGGAAGGGAGCCTAGAAATCTAGTTCCAATCCCCCTGCCATGGGCAGGGACACCTCCCGCTAGACCAAGTTGCTGCAAGCCCCATCCAAACTGGCCTTGAACACTTCAAGGAAGGGGACATCCACACCTCTGGGCAACCTGTTCCAGTGTCTCACCACCCTCATAGTGAAGAATTTCTTTCTAATGTCTAGACTAAATCTACCTTCTTCCAGTTTAAAGCCATTACCCTTCAAACTATCATTACATGCCCTCATGAAAATTCCCTCCCCAGCTTTTCTGTAGCCCCCTTCAGGTACCGGAAGGCCTCTATAAGGTCTCCCCAGCATCTTCTATTCTCCTGGCTGAACAACCCCAAATCTCTCAGACTGTATTCATAGGAGATCATCTTCATGGCCCTCCTTTGACTTGCTCCAAGAGGTCCATGTCTTTTTTATCTTGGGGGAGAAGTAGAAACAATACTCCAGGGAGTATTGTTTGTGAACAGGGAGAATCACCTCTCTTGACCGTGCTTCTTTTGATGCAGCCCAGGATATGATTGGATTTGTGGACTGAATCAAACATTGCCATCTTGTGCTGAGCTTCTCATCAATCAGCCCCACTAAGTCCTTTTCTTTAGAGCTTTTCTCAATCCATTCTCAAACTGGTTTGTAATTTTGCTCAGGATTATCCCAATACAGGTGCAGACCTTCCACTTGGTCTTGTTGAACTTCACGAGGTTGGCATGGGCCCAACCCTTTAAGCTGGTCATGGTCCCTCTGGGTGATGGTCCCTTTCCCCCAGTATGTCAAGCACAGCACACAGCAGGAGGTATCATTTGTTCAAGGAATCAGGGAGTAGCATTGTGTCCTACATAGGTGGCCACTGTCCTTGCTACATGAGCATACTGGTAACCAGCACAAGTTCAGCAGCTGTAATTTAAGACACCAGCTCAGCACAAAGTTTTCTTAGGATTGGAAGAGTTCAGAGGTGAATTTTCCCTCTCCACTTCAAACTGCATGACTTTGTGTGCACATTTCTTCAGTCTCATCTCTTACTTCCTAAATCCCTCCACCCTACCCCTGAGAAATGTTTTATCAGGAATTATTAAGACATTCAGATGCCAAAGCCACTCAGCAAACCCATTCATCTTGCTAATGCACTCAAGATCTCAACGCTTCTAGAAGAAACACACAGAAAAATGTATGATTTCAAAATCTGAACCCTTAGTCTCTGAAATAAAAAAAAACCACACTACTAGAAAAAGAAAAGGCAAAAGCAAGATTAGAAACAGTCAGTAATGGATCACTGAACTCCTTTCACACGAATTAAAGACCTTTGAAAAAGGAGAAATGCAGTCATACAGACATCCCAAGAGGGCCAAGCTCCACACCCAGGACTAGAAGTGTCTGTCACCTACAGACCATGCATGAGAGCAGACATCAGTAGAGATTAGTCAGCACTAAGGAGAAAGAGATTTTTGTGGGTTTTTTAAAGTTAAAAAAGCATACATAGACCAGATTAATGTTTTATGGGGAGAGATTTAGTTTATCAGCCTACTATATTATGGCTTGCCCCTAATCTCTCTGTCACAATGCTTTTTTAACCATTATATGCTATGCGTACAGTAAGGTCATTATTAGCAATGCTCAGTTTGACCCTTCATATGTAAACGCACGTGTTTTTTGGAGAATATTCTGAATTCAAGACAATGCCAGTCAAAGTGTACAGAGTGCCTGGTTAAATGCTCAGGGCAGTGGAGTTCAAAAAGGGGCAACAGTTTCCTCTGCCAGGTCTCACAAAGAGGTTAACAGAGTTACCAACTTCTGCCTCGACTGACCCTCTGATCACAGTGCTCCTGCAGAGCAGAGCTGCTGGCTGGGAATGTGTGCCTGAGCTTTATTTCCCCCAATGTACACATCTGCAAATAGGGGCATACTTGTACAACTGCAATTAGTATCCACATGGGTTACTGAGATGGTATGTGAACATGGAAAAGAACAGCTTGCGGGAAGGAGCTCCAGAACTGATCCCACTGTGACCTAATTCTGAAATTACCCCAAGCAGAATAACAGTCTAACGCCCAAGATCCTGATGTAATGGCTAAATTGTGGTTAAAACACCAAACTCTTCCTCTGCAGGTACAAATGGCTCGCTTCAAAGAGTACTTCTTAGAGTTTAGCATCCACGAATTTCACACGCACAGCTGAGAGTGCTGAAACATGCTGGACTCTTTCCACCCCTTGAAAAATGGTTGCTGAGCACCTGAACCTTGCTTAGAGTATTGAAGCATGAAGGAAGAGAGAGAAACGTGGCTAAAACTAGGCGAGGCTTTAGTTTTGCAGTCAGAAATTAATTTTCCTTTCAGTGTTCAGGAAGCCTTGACAGAGCCCTGTGAGCACACACCTAAAGAGAAAGACACACTTCAGAATGGAAAAAGAGATGCATGAACAAGTCACCATCACATCTGTCTGTGAGACTTGCCCAGGCTCTCTGAAAATTGCCTGTGTTCAGTGACTGTCTCCCCATGGCTGATCTTGGAAGTGGCCAGTACAAGGGGAAGGAGAAGGGAAGAGCCACTACTCCCAGCTTTTAACAAAGGTGACTGTCCCTGAATGCTGTGACTGCAGAGACCAAGCTGCTCAAGGGACCTGGGAAGGACAGGGCACCCCTGGAGATGTGGCCAGCATCAGCTACCCAAGCCCAGCAGACACACCAGCTGCAGGCAGCTCAGGAAGTCCCTGTGGGGTGATGGCTCCACAGCTAACAAAATATCCACCCTCTTATCCCTATTGATGTCTTCCTTCCCTGCCGCTTCCATGTTCTCATCAGTCATGGTGAAACCTACCTGAAAGCTGCAAGAGATGCAAAGCGTCAGGTAGAGGTGAAAGGGATGTGGTAAATGTTCCCTGGGCAGCACACAAGGTGCCTGCACTGGGCAGAAGCCTGCCAGGGCAAAAAAATCATGTCTAGGCTCCTTTTATCACTAAACCCCTGGGAACTGCCATGGACTCCTGCATCCTTCCTCCCCCACCATCTTGGCAGCTCCTTCTCTGCTGTCAGGCACAAGCAAACCCTCCATTAGTCAGAGGAAAAACATTCAGAAGTACTTGCTATGGATTTATTCAGTATAATTTGTAACCATATTTTGAAATGAGAGATCAATGACACTGTATATGTACCATTATTTTTTTACACAGAACAGATTCATTTTCACACTTGGCATGCAATTAAACAACAGAGTCATGAAGAAGCACAATTTCTAAAGGCCAGCACATTTCATGCTGGGAAAGCACTGCATAGCTACCCCTAAATTACATGCAATGCAGACCCAAAGCAAGGCAAATACAGCGTGTGATAGTTTGATTAAAGTGAACACCATGGCCAATAAACCAAATGCTTAAAATTGCAAATATTACCTAAACTAAACATATGAAAAAAGAAATGCAGAAAGCAGATCTGACAAGTCCTTGTACAATGTTTCAACTTCTCATGGCTTGAAATCATTTTCTCATGTTGGGACTGTTATTTGCTCTAAAGTGATTCTTATGTGAGGGCAAATTCACTGTAACCTTTCCCACACGCCTGCTCTGCAGCAAGTACGTGGCTTAAAGAGAAACTTCCACGATCTGGAAAGCTCACGAGCACACCAGCAGTAAGTACAAATTTTCTTCACCTTCCTCATGCTTCTCTTCACTAATCTCTGCAGAGGTGCTAATTACCTGCACTGTTGATGTCCAAAACCAAGTTGCTTTCCCTTGCAAGCCCATTTTCTCTACTAATCTGAGTGTTAACAGACAACTTCAGGAACATGGGCTGCATTTCAGCCATGGTGTACATTTGCAGAGTGAGACAGGCTCTTGATTCTCTGCCCTTACTCCACCAAGTTAGGCAGGGACTAGTTGCACAGCAAAAGCCATATGGCTCTGTAAGCCCAGGATTGTGACAGGAAGGACAAGTCTGCCACATGGCCACTGCTGCACCTGACCAGCCTGGGGTATAGCAAATCAAGCTCGTAACTCTCGTGCCTAAGATATGGTCATGACAGAAGGGATTTCTCAAGGTCACTACATATAAGGAGCATTTGAGCTCCATGTTCCATTTCCCTGGGAGGGCTCAGCCTGCTCCTTGCTCCAGACCCCATGAGGAATCAATCATGCCAAATTCATCCACCCATTCCTGTATGCTCTGGGATCACTTGCCACCATGGGTGTACACAGAAGACTCTGCAACGATTGGTGCTGTTTTCTTTCATTTTTCATGGGGAAATTCTGTTTGCCCTCACCCTAAGGATCCATATTTTAGGATGAGACAACATCTGGCACTGTGGCGTGGATGGTCCAGGGCTTATGGAAATTTTCAGCAATCTCCTTCTTCTATTCTGAATTTATTCTTCATAAAGTAATCAGTTTTTCTATCCCCCCATCATCTGCCTCCTGCACCTAAAGCATCTCCTTCAGTCTGGCTTCTAAGAGCTCCTTTCTCCAAACTTTATTTTATCAAGGGAGTTTCATTTTTGGCATGTTTCCTTCTGGGCTCAGCTGGCTGATGTCTTCTCATCTGAATGCATTCCTCAGGTCAAAGGTATACCCCAAAATGTACTAACTCCCTGTAACCCAAGGGAAGCATTGGAAATTGTCAGATTTGAGGACAACAGCTGGATCAGTGAAGACAGCCAAGACTATAGAGTCCACATGATTAATTTCAGGGAGGTACTTATTGAAATCATGTTAGCTTAAAAAAACAAAACAAAAAAAAGCAAACCCAAAAAAACCCAAAAAAAACCCCAAGTTGAAAATTTGGGCTGAGGTTCATGGCAGTTGCTATTTTTATTGAAGGAGTTTGCCCATCCCTGGTGGATTTGTGCTATCACAATCAGTTCTATGCTGGCAACAGCGTGTAATGTCAGAAGCACAGAAGTATGATTTCACTGCAGCACTAAGCCAGGAGAGAAACTGGATTGTGAAGAAGTGAGCTCTGACCAGAACACAGATAGTTCAAGAACTCAAAAATACGGTTTTGGTGAAGTAATTTCTTTTTCCTGAAATGCTTCTCCTCCCTTTCCAGTATTACATCCCAGGGCCACATCTTGTTGTGCCTTTAGGCTCCAGGATTTAGAAGAAAGGGATGAGACTGAATCACCCCAGGGCCAGCAGAACAGGTAGCAGAAATGAAACAACTTTTATGCTCAGCACTGTAATCTTTTTACTTTAATGAGTGCAAGAAAGACATAAAATACAACCCTTGATATTCGTGCTGCAAAACCTCTCCTATGGTTAAGTCTTTTAAAGCCTGAGAAATAAATAAAAAGCCGTCTTTAAATTAATATATGTTTTAAGAGCATGGATGGAAGCAGTACAAAGCAGCAGAAAACTTACGGAAAATGTGTGTCTCCTGCAATCAGTTTTCCATGAAGGATGATGTCTCAAGGCAGCACACGCGAAATGGAAAGACCTGGAAATAGGAATTGCTGGAAATAGGAATTTAATTTCAGCATTCAAGATATTGGTTTGCACTAAAAGAAACAAAACCCCCATGTAACCTGAGGATGATGATGCATAAATTATCTGTGCCCCACAGACCATTTAAAAAAAATACCCTGACTTCTTCTGGTTGATTTCACTTTTTTCTGGTGCTGCAAACACAAGTGTCAACTTACATGAAGCGGAAAAGGTGTTTAGTGGTCAGGAAACATGTCCTTCCTAGTGCACAGGGAATGCACCTCTCAGGCAGAAATAGCCCACACCCCCCAAAAAAAAAAAAACCAAAAAACCAACATTAATGATTTATTATTATAATTTACAAGCATGACAACTGTTACCTATAGTTAAAAACAACACCTTAACATCAGTGCAGAAACCTACAATGAGCAAAAGGCAAAGTTTTCCTATCTTGCAAAAACAAAGTACATGAGTGAGTGGAGAGGGGAAAAAAAAAAAGCCGTATATACCCATTTCTGTTTCTGAAGAGCATAGGAAGGTCCTGTCCTGACATAATATCCAAGTGAACTTCTTATAGTGTCGCAGTTCCTCCAGGACCACTAAAATACCAAGTGAATCAAAGAAGTTTTCATCATCATGGAGCTTAAAATATCAATGTCACAGAGCAGCTCACTGCAGCTGGGGCATAGCTGAGCTGCAGCTCACAAGAGGAAGAAATCAGAGAAGAAACCTTTACACTGGGGGCCTTCACAAGCAGGGTGCAGCTTAACCTAAAAGGTAGCAGGGATGTCTCTCAAAACTAATGCAAACTGCAAAACTCAGGAAGTCCTACTGTGAGGAGCCAAACAGCTCAAGGACTTCCACAGGCATCTGTCAGAAATACTCGAGATGAGAGGCCTTGGGTCAGAGGGCCTAAGCAGATGAATTCCCTCCTAGTTCTATTCTTCTACTGTTTTTCTTCACTAGGATCCAGGGAAATTCTTTACCACCACTAAATGCAGTCATGTACATACTGCAGAGTGGCTATTTTTGCAGTAAGTATTCCAAGAAACTTTGTATTAACATCTTTAGGATTATGAAATAGTAATATAAAAGACAAATATATACTTTAAAAGTTAGATATGCTGTCAGTACCTTGGAGTTTGGAAGAATTTTATAATGAAAAAATGAAAACAGAAGGTATGTGACAATAAAAAAACCAGCTTTGATTTTTTGATAGTTACCATCCACCATCTAAAGGTATGTAACACAATTGTGAACAAAGCAGTAAAACAGACACCACGTGCCAAAAGTTTTCTCTTCAGTGTTTTTCACAAAGTTCACAGATTTCTTCTAAACTAGCAGCAAATGTAACTTGACGGAGCCATATGTGTCCAACATTCTGCAAAAAAGCAAAGCAATTTCATACATGAAGTAGAAGTAGAGCAGATGAGGTCTCCTGGCAAAAAACCCGGGGGACATAACGTGAAACTTCAGGCCCAGTTTAAGAAGACCACAATGGACAGTCACTTCACATTGTTGAGACATATTCCATTTCAAGTCTTAGTGTAAATGTTATTAAAGCAGATGCTGAGCACAAAAGTAAGCTGATGTAGCAGACAAGCTGCAGTGTGAGAGAGGGCTGGAAGAAAATTTTTTTATATAGGTCACATTTGCATTACATCAACAGTAGTCACTCATCAAATCCCAACTAATATTATTTGGGAACATGTCAGAGCTACTATACTAATAAGAACATTTAGGATCCATTGGGAATACCCTAAATACACAAGAAACTATTCTCAGTACAAAAACAATGTGGGCAGATTTCTGGCTGAACCAAAACTAGCAAGAAAATAAGGAATTGAACCAAAAAAAAAAAAAAAAGCAGCAGAAATATGGCTTAAGTGCAGTACAGCAAATATGTTAATAACATAAAACCATTGAGTACATCAATCCTTCCACTTCTCTCTTAATGTTGCCCTGCCACATAATGTTAAGTCTCACAAAGCTACAAGAGTCACCTACAAAAACCAAAAACTGTAACAAAACCATTCATGCTGAAGTGCACAAACACAGCCTGACTTGCAAACAGCAAGAGAACAATAGGGTAATAGAGAAGGTGAAAAATGCTCTGATCTCGTACAAGCTGCAGAGTCTTTTTATTCAAATTATATATCATACATATATGTGTCAGGAAGAACGTAGATGGTGTCTTTGACCCTGGCTGATTCAAGGACCCAGGTGTTTCTGATAACAGCAGAATCCTTTTGTCCTCATTACATTTCTTCTCTCTTGCTGCGATATCTGGTTTCTTGCTAAATATTTGCCTTGAAATATGTCTGAAGGGTGCAGAGCAGAATGATCCCCCATGACAGCAGCTGTAAGGTAGCATGCATAGGGTCAGCTCTACTACCACAGGGTACAACTTTCCAAAATTCTGCTACCCTCTCTCTTTCTTGCCTCCCTAGGCCGTGGTGGGGTAAAAACCAGTTTCTCACTGCAGTGGCAACAAGTGGCAACAGTGGCAACAAGAATCAGAACAGCAGTGCTGTCTTTGAAAATCCATCTTGTTTTTAATGCAAAATTTTCTCAAAGACTTTTTGGAGGTGAAGATAACAAAGATTGGACTGCATTACTATACTGTTTCTCAAGCTGAACCTACTAGGAAATGTCCTGTTGAAGTACGAGGGAAGAAAAAGGCTGTTTATATTTTTTTAAAAGGAAAAGTGATAGAAGACATCCACAAAAGGCTGAAAACCAAAAAGCATGCAAATCCTCATTTCTTTCAGAAACAAACAGTCAAATATAATCAGGGTCCTTTGACTGCCTCTTCCCTGAACACTGCCTTTATTATCTGGTCTTGAAAAGTTTTTTTTCTTCCCTTTCTCAGCAGCTGTTGCTACAGGCAGAAATCAGCATCTTCTTTACCATTTGCAGGAAATTATGACACTAGACATCAGTCCATTCACAAATTGTGGCTCCACAATGACTGCAACGATGTGAAGCTCGAGTAGCCCAACTGGTTTTAATTTACATCAGGTAACTGGATTTGCACTTGTGCCAATGGGAACCGTACCCGTCCCAGAGAGCCAAGTCATAAACAGGTGGGAAGAAGTTTGGAGAGAGTTCATCACCAGGGATATGAGAAATGTGCGCATGAAAAGAGTTTAGTCAGCAATCAGTCACCTCTAATTTTTTTCTTTTTTTTTTTTTTGGTAACCACAATGGGTTTATCCAAGAGCCCTGTAGACTTTAATCTGGGTACATTACGCAACCCTGTCTACTCCAGCATTAAAAGGCAGGTGTATTCAGAGACCATTTGCAATCTCTGAATCACGGCCATGTTCCTGCTGGCTCTTTGCTCTGCCACCTGTACACTCATCATTAAGTCAGAGAACAGACCGGCCGATTGTACAAGTTCAGAAAAATCAAAGCCAGGCAGACGATGGCGTGGGAGGCTGAGTATGAATTGTTGCAGAGCTCTGAGTAACACTCCGGCAGGGAAGCGCGCAGGAAGCCCTGCAGAGCCAGGAAGGACACTGCCCCGGTGCTTCCTTTCTTTTTTTTTTTTTTTTTTTTTTAAAAAAAAAAAAAAAAAAAAAGTGCTTTGCACAGATCCTGACATTAGTTCTTGGCCTTTGCCTCATATTATCTTACTGAAAAATAGAAGGAAAGTACTGCAAGTAGTTAATAGCTTCTCTTAAACAGGATGCTGAGGATAGTGATTACAAGGCACTCTGTAGAAAAGACTTTGAAACATGCAAGCTGTGTACTCATGGTCTGGGTATGAATGCAGCTTGTGTAAGTCCTTGTTACTGTTTTGTGAACACGGTGTTTTCTTTTAGTTACTCCCTCACTAATCCCTCTTCATGTACTCTTTCTGCACATATTGTTTTAAAAGAGAACATCAAACAACAAAAAAGTCTTTGTACTGGTTATACTATATGCAGTCATTTGTATTGCCTTTAGTTTGGGAGTTCACAAGAGTTATTGGAAAGTTGGAGCCAAGCTAAAGTCTACATTAGAGGCAGAGCCATGAAATTGATCTGTGACCTTGAGCAAGGCACTAGATCTCTTGGTGCTTCGGTTAGCCATGTCATAAAACTGGGGAAAAAGCAGCATCCCAATGAAATACAGATGCTTTGTCAGAGATGAAGCTATCATCCTTAAATAACTCGCATAAAGGCACATATATAAAAGGGTTTCCCACTGTCTTGCCTCAGTTTGGAAGCTACTTTGCTAACCTTTTTCACAGCTTCACATCCATCCTAGTAGTATCAGAATATTGAATTTATACACAAAGTCTGAAAACTAGCCATAATAAAATTCAGTTTTATGCAAAGTGTCTTACAGAGCACTCAGTGTAAGCCATCACAAGCAGAACTTAAGGTATCAGGAAGCTTGAACTTAAGAAATAGCAGCTCTGTTGTTGCTCCTTCTTTTAAAATTGATAGGTTTGACCTTTTACATTTATCTTCTGCGGTCACTAATCAGTTCAGAGGTGAAAGCTGAAGTTACAACACGCTATGTCCTTTCACTATTCACTGTTAGTTAAAATTCTAATCTTGCACTTTGTTTAGTATTCCACAGTGAAGGTGAAGTGAAATGGTCCCCAGGTGCATGACAAACCATGCATAGCAAGCCAAGTGCCAAGCATTCATTGTTGAATTAATTAATAAAAGTGCGCACCAAATTATACTGTCTTTTAAGGCTGTGAAGGGATTTCACTCCTACCTATGAACTACCTCCAGAAAAAGCTTTAGGATTGTTAAACACTATTCCAGCCACCGTATCACCTACAAAATTTCAGACAGAAAACCTCAAAATCCTTTTCCATAAATTCCTGAATCTTGGAGTCTTTGATCAACATCAACTTTACCGTTCAAGGGTTTCTGTAAATCCTGAGTGCCTTAGGAAGTGTTATGTACATTTAGCAAAAAGACTACCAAATGACTGGCCATATGGAATGTAGTTTATTCTTGCCCACTTGCAAGTAACATAGAAATGCCTGTATGAAATGTCTCTGGGGGCCTGGTGTGAGACAGATGAAAATTCAGGAAATGGGGAGAGAGGAGAACAGAGGAGCAGCTTTGAATGCTGAACTGTCATTCACATCAGGGACTTGGAGTCAAAAATGAGGACAGAAATGGATTACCACCTTTTATAAAGAGCAAAGTCTTTGACATGATTTAAAGCTTGCATCACAGGTACAATCAGATCTCAGTCAATGCATGCTGACTGTCTGCAGGGCTCCACACACAAAAAAATCCAAGCAGGCTTCAGGAACCTTAATAATATACAAATATATACATGTATATATAAAAATATACATGACCTTCATATTTATTTTTCAACCAAATTCTATCTAAAAGAATGAGTGTTTTTAAAGTTTGATGTTGATTAACCAGGTCTGACTGTAATTAAGTTTATGAATAGAGAGAAAAATGCAAAATTTTATTAACTGTGGAAGGAATGTTAGGTCCTTAACTGCCCAGCAAGTTTGTGAAGACAAAGGAGATCAGTTTACAAGGGTTAAGTAAACATAATATTTTATATTACAGTTCAAATGAATCCAATTTCAACAAGACTGTGTAAGACTCTAAAAATTGGTTTACCAGATTGAACATTTTTATGAACATTAAAACCCATAAGATTGCTCTGAAGTATAGCTACTGAACGGCCAGAGCCACATAAAGAAACCATTTGTTTCCTAGCCCTATGACTGAATTACTTCTAGCCTCCTTGCTATTCATGTCTGGTGGCTTCCCTGTATTTATTTTTACACACCTACGTGTTGTGCATTTTGTATTGCTTTAAGTTTCTAAGGTCATGTCAAAACAAAATGCATTCCTGAGTGGGTCAGCATAGGAATAGCCACACCAGACATTAACGTAATAACTTGATGCTTACTGCAAATCTGAGAAAAGTAAGCAGCTGTTGTGAAACAAAAACTTCTGGTAAGGGAAAGAGGCAGTACATGAACACTGTCCTCTGAAAAGTGCTGGTTTAGCAGCGATTGACCTTAAAGTCCTTCATTTGTCTATAGAGTAGACATACATTTATAGCCTCCACATTCTGTTTAGCTAATCACTGGCTCTGATGAGGCTGCAAACAAGTCTGTCAATTAGCACTAATTATGATAGCAATATTTAATTCAGATTAACAAGTCTGAACTACTGAACTCCCTTGGAGAGGAAAAGTCCTTTTATGCAATTCTCAGAAGATTTTCAGCATCCTGAAGGACTAGACCATGGACACTCCAAGCATGCATCCAGTGGAGATAGCTCACCATTTGAGGGCAAGTAAGCATGAGATAATGTGGATTGTGCTACAGAGTGGATCCTCTCATTCTGGTGAGAGCCAATGATTTAAAGGTTGCCCTGACATGTGCACCAGAGGTGAGTCCATTGAAGCCTACATCAAGGAAGAAAGTAGACTTTGGGCGTTTTGAAATATAGGTTTTTACAGCTTAATTGCAGGGCATATAAACCTTTTAATACACCCCATAAGCAAGATACACTAGTCCAAGTCTAAGGCTGGCAGATGAAGACAATCAAGCAAATTGGATGGTGTGGGTTATATTGCATACTCAGCTACATCTCTTTGGGTCCCGCTGTCCCAGCAGCAGCTCTGAACGTGGACATCTGGGGCCATACTTGGCCCAATACAGGGATCTGTCTGGATGCACTCTGAGGGAAAATCACGAACAACAACTCTGCACACCAGAAATAAGCCATGTTTCATTGCACCTGAAACACAACACTTGGCTTCTCAAGATGCCTAAGCAACAGATTTGCCAGGTGAGCCAAAAGGGATCCTCCACGTGAGCAGAAATGAATGTCAGGCTTGTCACATGCAGCTCTTACACTGAAATAACACATTATGAGCAGTGAATTAACACACTGGCATCTGTACTAGCCATGTTAAAACCACCCAGAGCATTAAGAGTTTGTCCATACCACATATCCAGAAAGGGAAACACATGGTTTTGTTTCATGATGAGCTGTGGCTCTTCCTCCCTCTCAAGGCTCCACTGGAGCAGGTTGGTGATGGGCAGGCTGCCTACCTGCACAACAGGAGCAGGACTGGGAAAGGGTCCAAAACCCAGCAAGGATCTAGGGAGTAACCTGGTGAGTGAAGGTCTGGTTTGACCAGGAAAAGCACAGCCTTCCCAGTAAAGACGATGATGAGTTGCAATAGGAGTGGGTGGGTAGAGTGGGGCAAGAGAAGGCTTGAGAGAATTGAGCCCAAATGACTCCCACACGCAGGAGAGCTGGAGACTCAGAGCCGTCCTTTCTGGAAAGCAGTGTGCTGGGATGTACAAGTAGCAGAGAAAGACATTACTCCTTAATAGAGATGGCAGGGAGCTGCAAATTTGGACTCTAGTTCTCAGTACCACCAAGTACAGAACACGTAGGGATCTGAGTGTGTGGACCTAACAGACCTATCCTTATACCCTAGAAGTCATAAAGGGAAACTTTTAGCAGTGTAAAACATAAAATAGAAATTTTTAAGACCTGTGTTCCTCTGGGAGGAAAAGAAAAAAAAAAAAAAAAAAAAAAAAAAAAAAAAAAAAAAAAAAAAAAAAAAAAGGAGCTGTTTTGTCAGGGACAATAATTAATGAGGCAGCAGTCATTTAAGGTGGGCATAAATATTTGCATCTCAGAAACATTTGCCACCTTCTCCATACTCCCATTCTCTCCGTCTGTTTTTTTCCCTTCTCTGCAGCCTCCTCTCTCACACGCTCTGTTTCTCTCCCCTCCTCTCCCTGCCTGCCTGCCTATCATCTTGCTCTAATTGTTTCCAGATTTGTGTGGGAGGTCAGGGCCCGGGAGTGCTGCTTCATGCCAAGTTTATAAACAGAGCAGTGTTTCCAGATGGCCACTGGCTCCAGCCTGGCTAGCAGGTTGATTGGGACCAGAATAACAACAGGTGGAGAACAGACAATGAATTCCTTGACACTTATTTTACTCCCTCTGCTTTTCCCCCCATTCCCTCCTCCCTGCAGCCACAATGACTACCACCAGCAGACCTTCAAGCTCTTGAATCAGGGCATGGAGTCAAGGGAGAGTGGAGGAGGAAGAATGATGAAAGAAAGCACAAGTGAATTCCTTGACCGAAGAAATGGTAGGGCAGGGAAAGGAGACACACACACATGCTGCTACCTCCCTGCCACTCCTTGCTGCTGCTGTTAATTGAGGGGTCCTTCAAGCTGTCATGGAAGAGACCCTCAGAGTGGAAATAATAGAGAATAAACAAGATTCCTTGGACAAATAAAGAAAATTATAAGACTGATTTAACAACGCTCCTTAGGCAACACTGCTCTCAGTTTTTGGCAAGGTAACCTGGGCCACCAATCCCACTGGCAGCGACAACACATCTTCAACCACAAGGAGCTCCTTACTCTATTTTTCCAGGCAGAGCAAGTCTTCCCCAGGCTCCAGATTGCTACCTCTCTCCCATGTCTTCCTCTCTCCCCCCCCAGCCCCCAACCCCTT
>JAAWXA010000005.1:16343358-16380092 GCA_038090715.1 Florisuga fusca
CCCCCCCCAGCCCCCAACCCCTTAACCCTGCCCCCCAGCCTACCCCCTTTCCCCTTGCTTCCTCCAGGTTGATGTTTTCTTCCCACTCTCCACACCAAAGTCCCACGTTCATTATTGAAAGTTCTTTGTAGAAATTATAGAGGCAGGGAAAAGAGCTTCTGCATGGCAGTAGCAGAGGTATTTATATTTCCTTGCTCTGCCCAGTGCATTTTGGGAGTTGTTTGGCAAAACTGCATTGCTCCAAATGACTGGGTTTGAAGCAGATGAAAAGGTAGCCAGAGAGGACACAAAAGTGCAGTAGGTTCAGACTCAGGAGAAGCCTCACTCCAGGTAAAGGGGAATGAGGCAAAAATTAAAGCAGGTAACAGCCTTAATTTTTGGCTTAGAGTAACATGAAGGGAAGCTTTCTGGTGCCATTTTTTCGTTCTGGTGGCTGCGGTTGCCACCTCCTCTGTCCCCAAAGCAAATGCTGGGATGCAGGAGCTGGATCCCATTCCAACTGCACACAGGGGGGCAGGAGTTTCTCCCCACTGAATCTCCCAGGTGTATGTATAGCTGGGAGCTCAGCTTCAGAAGGAGAGGATGGGGGAAAGGGAGTGAAAGGGGAAACAAGGAGCAACAGTCCTTGTTTCCAGGTGAATCCATTTTATATTCCCCAACCTCAAATGTTCCTATTTCTCTTCCTGGTCCTGTCCTGCACTCCTTAGGGTAAGACAGCAAAACTGTTAAGAAGCAAAATTGTAGATCAAAAAGTATTGTAATCTCAAGTGAATCAATGAATAATGAGACTAAATTATTGAAACTGCTGGATGAGACTCATTGGACAAGGATAGACTCAACAAACTTGCTCCACGCAAGAGAAAGAAAAAAGAGAAAAATTTTCTCTTCATTTCCCACCGGTGCTTACTGGTGCTTACACTCTCCAGATGGCTAAATTTAAACTAGGACGAGTACCCTAGAAATAAAGCCATAGAGAAGTATCAGGATTGCAAAATTAAAAGCTGCTGTCTTAAAAAAATTATTTCTGAAAAATCAAATGGCTGCCTTAAGCAGCATGTTATCCAGAGTAGATAATTAACCCAAGACTCCAAAGTGAATTGTTTATTTTCTTGCTATTTGCTGCAATCCTTACACATAAATAGAATCAAAAAGGCAGTGAAATGGAATACATAGACTCCTCTGTCCAAATAAAGTGATCAGTAAACTGACTGAATTGCTCAAATGGGTAAAGTAGACAGGTTTTGCCCCATTCATTATTAATAGCATATTTTCTTATTTGCAACCTTATATTCAGGTCCTTAATGGTTGACATGTACTCTCAGATTGTCTAGAATATACCCTAAAAACATTTTTGGCACAAGTGCCAGTGTGAAGGTTAACTGAAATTTAATAGGAGTACAATTTTCTGCTACTCCAAAAGCATTTAAATAAACGGTGTGTGAAAAGTGAGCATCATTTAAAAAGCATTTGCTAATATTTGCAATGCAAAAGAAAAAAATCTTGCATATGAATACCTGGAAGCAGATTTGGAAGGATTTCAGGGTTTTCATTAATGTCAGCAAATTGTTAACAGGTTTTTATTTTCCTGGAGAAATTTCATGACCAGTCTTAGCTGTCAAATTTTGTACTGCATTAGTTCTACATCTACAAATAAACACAAAAACATATTAAGCCAGTTAATATCTCATGATCTCAAAATACTTTAAACAAACATAGTGCCTAATCCCAAGGATTGGTTTAAATGAGGTCACTCAGCACCTCTTAAGTAGATGCTTCAGATATTTTTCCAGAATGAACTTCTAAGGTAGATCATTTTATGATAATAGGGTAAGCTCCAACAGTTTGGAGAATCTTCCAGTTTCAGATTGTGAATTCTTTAGGGCAGAGAATGGCTTTGACCATATACTCAGGCAGTAGAGTGTTGACTTTTGGGGGAATTCTGGAGGTAAGTGAGATGTAGGTAGAATAACTAATGCAGAGAACAGGAAGTGGGGAAGACAAGATGCTCACAGAGGTAGAATTTGCATCTGATCAAATATGGCAGCTCTTATGTTCAGATGATTTCAAAAAGTCTTCTCATGCACTAGGTTTCCAGTTAGTTGTGGAGCATTATAGGAATTTCAGACTGATAATTTTTTTGTGCCACTAACATTATTACTTTGTCACAGCACTACGCGGTTTTGTATAACTTCACAACACGGGGTCATGCCTTTCCTGCTGCTGCTCCTGTGTTCTACAGAAATCTGTATACCAGGTCTTTCAAGAAGGAATTCAGTTCATCATTTAATTCATAGGTGTTTTCCAATATCTGTGTTTCTTCTGAACAGATTTATCCAAGTAATATCGAATACAGGATAAGGGAACTCAAGAGTTGACTGCAGACCAAATGGTAAATTTCTGTAGTGAACTTTGTGACTTTATGTTTAGCAATGGTTACTAATCTGCAATTCTGGACTCTCTTTCAGCAACTCATCATTGTCTGTGGTGACCAGAGTCACTTGTGAACCTGTCTATGGGAAGAAGGCAAATGACATTTGTATGTTAAACCAACAAAGAATAACTTTCCATAGGTGGAAAGCTGAAGATAGGCAGGCCTACAAATTACTAGCCTAAGTGATTCTTTTAAGAAGAGTTTGTTTGCATAATGCTGATTTCCAGTGTTGATATCCACATGAACACAACATGGTAAGTAGATGTTCTTGTTCTGGATGTCACTCCTTGTGCCTTTTTACACCCAGGCAGCACAGTGGGAAATGCCAGGGGGTCTGGCTTCAGTCACTGCCTCAGATATCAAGTTGAGCTTGAAAGGTCAAGTTCTGGCAATCCACATTTCAGAAGATTTATATGTAAATGTAAGCAGAAGGATTCATCTCATGTAACTTCCTAAGTCTTAAAGTTAAGCATCTACTTGGAAGATGCTTAGATTACAAGCACCTCTATAATCATTAGAGACAGACATCTCCACAGGCATCTTCCCTGGAAGGATCTCTCACGGCAGAAGTAGAAGGCTGTAGAAGGACTTCAGAAAACTAAGATAGCTAGACACATAAAGTATTTTAGATGATAAAATAAATCCTGTTCTAAGGACTTTGCCAAGGATCAAGCTCTTCATACCAACATAGCTGTTGAGAGCAATTTCAGGTGTGAATATTTCTGAACATTCCCACTGTAGAGAGGTTGCATAAATACTTCCTGAAATGTAGCTTATTTAGAAGTGAGGTGCATACCTGAGCTAAAGTTCCTGAAAAAAAAAAAAAATTAAAAACATCTAATCTTCTTCTCACATAACCTTTGAAACACCTCAAACCAGAATGAAGCTATTTTTCCCTTCAAAAAGTTGGCAGGGTAGTGAAAACACTTGTGTGGAGGAGGTGAGAAATGCCCTTTCTAAATGCTGAGAAAACCAAGGAAACTGTCCACGTGGCAACCCGTATTCTGTGTCTGTGCTTTATTTATTATGCTAGTCTGAACTGCTATTCTAAACCACTGATACAGGCAGAGTTGTGACTGAAGATGGGACAAGATGGAAATACTGTTCATCAATGGTTCTCTAAATTTTTTAATTAATTTGGAACTCATATTTGTGCGGTTACAAAGTCCACTTGCAAACTGAAACATTCAAAACTTCATTCTGTGCAACCTGCTCCTGGCAGGGGGTTTGGACTAGATATGTCCAGAGGTCCCTTCCAACCCCTAATGTTCTGTGATTCTCCTGAGCATGCAGAGATAGAGAAGTATAGCCTTGTGAAAGGACCATTGCAAGGCCTCTGAACAGTTCAACATATACAGACATCTCATGGAAGCTTTTTTTCAGGAATCACCTTTAAAAGAATCATATAAACACACAAAGGATGAGATAACCAGACTGGGTAAGTTAGGGTCACTTGATGGTGCCCAGTGGCACCAGTCTTACTTTGAAGAGCAGACTACAACTCTGAGCATTTCAGCCACCAGATATCTGGGCTTCTGTCAGCCAGAGTCGAAAATCCGTGGGCAAAGAGTCACAACAAAGTCTCAGTGGGACCCCACAGCCCATCCCAGGTGGACTAAGACATATGGATCAGGCACAGCAGGTTCCAGAGATAAGTCTGGAGCCTATTCCAATTTGTATGTTTTCAAAGGTGCATAAATGCTCTAACCAATTGCATTGCAAATAGTCCTGCTAATGAAGACTAATTAATAACAGACATTCTTCTGCTATGTTTTCTTTGTAGGAGTTCAATCAAGTCACCTTGGCCTCCTTCTCTTTTCTGTTCTTTGTGACCCTAAGGAGAGAAAGCACAGCAAATACACTTGATCAAAACAGAGAGCATCTCAAAGAAAAACATGTAATGATGGGAGCTGTTCCATCATAGGAAAAGGCAGAATAAAGAGATACAGGAAGAGAGATTATACCTATGTCCACTGGGCATCAGATGCAGCAAGTACACTTAGTAAAACAGGTGATAGTGAATTGTGGATTGCAGAGAACCTAACTGGTGAAAATTAGGTAAAGCTTTAGTTTCACAGGAATTTATTTATTATGAGGTCTGAGCAAAAGGAATTAAACGCTCGTGTTAGATGAACTGTTAACTGCACATTTTTGTTTAAAATACGTGAGGAAAAAGAAGTGGTCCTTTGTTAACTCTAAATTGCAATACCTGTGTAAGTATAAAAAGGATGGAATAATCTGTTCCAACACTTCCATCTGTATTAGTATAACTGCTGCACTGGACTGCTCTTTTGCTGAAGAACAGTATGTCTACAAACATTTGCATAACTCCTGTTTCCAGATCTTATATTGATACAAGACTTCAGCACATAGAATTAAAACAATATATATTTATAAAAAACAAACAAACAAACAAACAAAACCATAAAATGAACCTCAGATGTTAATTGCAATCCCCTACTTATTTTCTGATTTAGCTCCAAGTATAGTGGTCTGAAAACTACTGACAAATATTGACTGTATAATCAAGCACTGTGCTGTTCTTTTACATTTTGCGTAAACCAAAGTGACATCATTGAGTTCTACCTAAGAGTTGCTGTGATATCATGGGGTGCACAGTGAAGCCCTAAGATGAGCCCTTAATGTCTGGAAACCATAATAATAATAGTAATACTTCATCTAAGTCATAGAGCCTAAGAGGTCTAACAGATCAACATGTTCATCTCTCTACCAGAGGACTTCCCGTGTTCTGAAACCTCACATTTTGAAGGAGAGCAAATAGTAGTGATTCACAAGCAAAGGACAATTGTAGTTATTGCAGTTGGAGTTGGTCTCTGAAACAAAGAAGAATTTAGCAGCTAAATAAAGTGGAAGCTATTAACAGCATCTTTATTACCACGCAAATGCAAGTAGCAACTCTGTAATTTAAATAAATTCATTATGTAACATTTTTTTTCTAGTTCATTCCTGATTTGCTAAACTAATCTCTTTTTTTAGGGGGTTTGAACATTAACTAAATGGATGAAAAATGCAGCTGAAAGCCAGTATTATTTAAGAATGGAGAATAGGAAAGCATGACAAGGAAAGATCAGCCATTTGACAACAAAGCAACATCCTGAGCCTGGAGCACAATGTTATTAAGCATCTGAGAAAATGTTTTATTTCTTCACCCAGGATATGTTCTCTTTCCTCTTTCTCTTCCCCTCCTAGCAGTGGAGTTTGACTTGGTTTTAACCTAGAGAAGTTTAACTTGGGGTTTCCTAGACTGGACTAAGAATTCCATTTCATTAACATAGCTCTGCAATTCCACATCCTACATTTACACCACATACTGGAAGTCCCAGTTTCATCCTACCTCAATATGGGCACTGAATGGAGGTGGCTACCTCACGGTTTGGAGGACCTGTAAATGCCCTTTAGAGTCAGTGGAAAGAAAGAGAGACACTCCAGCAGATGGCATTTTAAAGAACCAAAATATGGCTCACCTTCTGGAGATCTCTGATCCTCCATTGATTGTAAAGGAGATCTAAAATAAGGGCACGCTTAATGCAGGCAGCTATGGTTAGGTACAATGATTCCCACCCAACTTTGCAT
Organism: Florisuga fusca; assembly: GCA_038090715.1. Classification (NCBI taxonomy): domain Eukaryota; kingdom Metazoa; phylum Chordata; class Aves; order Apodiformes; family Trochilidae; genus Florisuga; species Florisuga fusca. The sequence continues at coordinate 16,349,384 of JAAWXA010000005.1, forward strand.
GTTCTTGTGCTTTTACAACTCCTTCTCCCTACCAGAAGTGAACAGTCAAAAGATTCTTCTTTCCACAGTGTTTGCTTTATGGGTTTCAAAACCTCCTCCTACCACTGTTTTCCAGGGAGCATGAGTAAAGGCATTCCAGTTTCCTTCAAACAACATCTTGTTACACAGTTATCAGAAAAGAAATCTTTGTCTTTACAGTAGTGATGCTGCAATCATGTAATATTTTTGTTTTTCAAAGACACCATGGTGCCTATCAGAAGATAAGGAATCTTCATTCTCTGGTCACAGGCATTAAGCCATTGCAACACGAGTGGTGAAGCACTGTCAGTTCATATAGTGCAGCCTTTCAATAATGAAAGCTAGGGAATTTGAAGAGTTGGAGAACATATTGAGAGGTTAGATATTTAAAACTAACACCTTTTCACTTAGGCATGTGAAACTAGTGTTATTCTTTTATCTAATTTCCTGCCCCTTTTACTAGCAATTTAGTTACAGCTCTTTTCTGTTTGCAACTGGAAGTTCAGTGGACCAAAAAGTAATGCAATATTTTGAAAGTAATATAGTAGTGCTATTACTAATGTGGAGCATACTCATGCTACAACTGGGTTTTACTTTAAAAAATTAATGAAAAATAGCAAGTATATCTCTGCCCGATGTTTCGCTTGTAAAATTCTTTGAGCCTAACAAGAGCAGCAGATGCTTAACTGAAGATACAACTTAGTCCTGTGGCTGGACTCAGCCTACTCAAAAGCACCAAGTTAGTTTAAATTCACTTCCAGGAATAATTTAGATTCACATATTTCATTCACGGTCTGCATTAGAGGTCCAGTATATTTTCTTAGCTGGTGGACAATAGAATAAGAGATGGGTCCAGCTTGGAGCCCCATCCAAAGTGCAACTTAATTTTATAGAGGTTCCAAACACAAATTTCATTCCTACCTAATTAGATTCTTCCTCACAAAAACAGAGCTTCCAAGTCTCATTTCTTCCTTCAGAAAATTCTGACAAGGGTCTAATTCTTCAGAAAACGTCAATTCTTATTTTTATAGCTCACTTTAAAATTCATATAGAATAAGGTCAGGCCTGATACAACTATTAAATCATCATTTGACCATCACTGAAATTTGTTTGTATATTTCTTTAATCTTGGGGCCTTGCTTTTTAATTATTTTAATTTTTATTTACATATTATTATTTTATTTTTTAATTATTTAATTTAAGAGCCCTTAGGTTTTATTTACCGTGTTTCAGGACACGTCAGCAACTACTGTGATCAGAATTTCACCTACCTGGTTTGAAATTTTGCAACAATTTTGTGGGTAGTTTCTTTTCTCTCTGTCTCTTAACTTCATTTTTAAGCTATTTTTCTACATCCACTGATTTCTTAATGCCAGCCTTTTTATTCTTGTGGTTTTCTTTCTACTTTTTCCCCCCTTTTTTTCTCTACTTAATTCTTTTGCCGTTCTTCATTTTTGCTTAGTCTAACATTTATTGTGGTTTATTTTTAGGATACTTGTATATTTGGGGTAGAATTATAATCTGAAGGTTTATATACAGAGTATATGTTTTTGTTGGACAAATATATAATTGATGACTGTTCGTATTCTTCTGAGAAATGGCAATAATAAACGGCAGGCTCTGTTCAATGAATCCTCTCCTGCCTTAACAAAACAAAACACTGTAAGCAGGCGAAGAAAGCACAATAGGAAAAATTTTTAAGGACAGCAGTTTATCTTGGGGTCAAAAAATATTGCAAATCTTGGTGTTTGGCTGTTTCACATCTGTCATAATCTTTCACTGAAATACCCTTTAATTGTCAATAACATATTTTGCAGAAAACATGGAACAGATATACTGCATTGAGAGGAAATAACACACTTGAAACTGGAAACTTCTTTTTTACTTCTAGGCAGATTTCTCAGTTTATTTAGATGTTAAAAGAGATCTGTAAAGTACAGTATTGATAGCTGTGTTACTTCAACTACCTTTTTCCCACACACATACGTTTTTGCAGACTGACACCTACTGATACACTTTCCAAACCATTAAAAATTCTATGATTTTCAAAGTGATCTTCTGTCTTCATTTCTGGATGATGGTCATAGAGTCCAAAGCCTGCTGGAATAAACACAGTTTAGGAATGAAAGTTCTACAGGTTTCACTGCTGCTTGAGCATGGCAGTAGGTCCCAAAGTTGTGTTTGATAAAAAAACAAAACAAAACACTTAATTAAGGCCTCTTTAAAACTTGAATATTATTTGCCATGGCTAATTCATTTTTAAATCTGATATTACTGGAGTAGATTCCAAAGAAGTGCTATAGAGTGAGTGATTCAGTAAGGATAGGCATATGAATATATTTAAAGTGAGGCACCCACTTGAGCCTAAGGGAAACACAAATACACAGGCAGACTTTGGTGGCATTTTCAGCACCTCTCATCTCTAGCAAATTTTTTACTTTTGACTTTGTTGCGTTAATCTACAATGTTTATTTTTTCACCACTGGTCCTTTTTGTTAGATGTACAACATCTATTATGAAGTAGTAGTTTCCAAAAGAAAAGACTGGGGAAGAGGGGAGGATGTTGAGTTTTGGAAGGGGGTTGTTTGTGTATTTGTTTTCTGACAACTGGCAAAACTCCAGGAGCTATTCTCCAGAAATTTCACAAGAAACATTCATACGGGCAGGAAATCTACTGGCAAGAAATGGCAGATGAAAGAGTTATGTACTGCTGAATGAGAGTTTTGCACCTGCACTTTGCTTAAGTTGGAGAACACACTATTAATATAATCACAATTGTATAAGCAGCAGGATGCATAGTCATCTACCAAGATTTCATTTTGAGACTTCATGGATGCTTTTGGCATTAGTACAAAACAAGGATTTGAATCAATTTCAAATGTGCACTAAATGAAAAGGGGGGGAGGGGAACAGTTAAACAATTAGTATCAGGATATTACATTTAAAATTAAGACAAGAACTGTGTAACTGAATCCAGACCAGTCTACTGGAGGTCCAAGGACACCATTGGCCTTAGAGGCAGGGATGTCCAGTAAGTAGGGTCAGAGGAACTCTGCTTCAGATTCCTTCTCCAGATTTTTTTTCATTTCTACTTTATTTCTGGAGAAACTTTTTTTTCTTTTTTTCCCCTCAGAGCCATTAAACTTAGACTGGAATAGAGCTGCTAAAAAAACTTCTATGGAACATTTTTTTGGGGTCAGGATTTGGTAATTCATTGAAATCAAAATATTTCCAGTGCGTATCAAAACATATCAGCAAAGTTCCAAAACAAGTGTTGCCCCAGTTTCAAAACCTGGAAGCCCTGAGGTCTCTAGTTCAAAGGTAGACTACTTGGTGGGCCATCCTGCAATGACAGCCCATCAATCCTCTACCCTGGAAGTCAGAGGGTTGAGCAATGGTCTGCCAGCCAGGCAGGACTCTCCAGATCCATGCAGGCTTCCAGCAAAAGTTAGCCAAAATCCTACTGTCCCTGCAAAAAGTTGAGATTTCAATCATCTGCCAAGGTGTCTCTGAAGTTTGCCAAGCAGCTTTACTTTTGAGACTGGTTCCATCCAACAGAAATGTTGGTTTTTTCCAAAGAAGTCACTTCACCCCCAAAAAAACACTGTATCTACTGCAGTAATGACCTACATCATCCAAAATGGTGTAGTATTGCTGGATTTGTCCCTGGACCCGTAATGAGATGATTCAGGTTACAGGCACAGAAAGGTTATGTGCCTGAACAGTCTTTTCAAGCTGACCAACACCTCTGCCACACAATCAGTCCCCCCCTTACTAAACTTCACCTTGAGCAGTTTTAAGCATCCACAAGGAGGTAATGCCCACTGCTTCCCTGGGTGAGACCTGGCCAAGGAGATTCTTGAGGAATTTTGGTCCTTTCCTCCTGGGGTTTTAATTTCCAGAAAAGCAAAAGAAAACCTAATTTTGAGGAAATTACTGAAATGAACTAAAATAGTATGCTTTAAAAACAGTAATACAGAAGTATGCAACCTGATAGAAGTATTGCTATCTCTTGTATAATTATTATGCCATATCAGCAATGAAGACCCCAAAAGCCCCGTGGGGGGATGAGCTACTGAAAATTTGCCCTGCCATGGTTCAAGAGGTGCTGTCCAGCAACACTTACTGTCCAGGCCAAATTTTCCTACAGGGTGGATAGACCAGAGTTTATCAAGATTCATGGGAGTCACCACCTCATCTGGAAAGTCACAATTTAATCCACCAAAAGGCTGAAATACCAAGCATGACTTGTGAGTTCAGGGGATACAATGAACGAACATCCAAAGAAAACTGTACCATGGTCAAAGATTTTCTACTCCTGTAGATAAAAATGTTTTGAGGGCTGACCTGCAGTGTTTTTATCATTTATTGTCATGGATTTACTGTGTGAGATTGCAGGGTTGTTCAGCAGTCTCCGTATCAGGTAAACCACTGCTTTCATGTGAATGAGATTTTTACTGCAGGTTTTGAAGACATCTAAATCAAAATACTATGCATCAGTATGTTTTCAGCATCAATATCCTCTGAGGTTTGTTTTCTTTCCTTTATTTGCTGCAAAATGTATTGAGTTGTAAGGAATACTAAGTGGGAAAAGCTATTTTGAATTGCACGTTGATAATTTTAATGTCATTTGAGCAACTAACCTACAAACTTTATCATTTTGCTATTCGGAAGAAGAAATAAAAACTATACAAAACTTGTAAAGAGTTGCAGAGTACTCGTCCAGATTGCTGACAGTCAGTAGATGTCTCAAAAATCTCTCCCACTTCCTTACAGAGACTCAAATCCAGCAGTCCAGTGAACTTGACTATAAAATCAGTGCATGTGGCCCAAAAATGAGAATGCTTTTTCTTTGCTGGAACATAGCTAAAATCCATTGGGGGGACAGCAGGCTGGCACTGGGCTGTGAAAGGTACTGACCATTCTGTAAAACAAAGCAGTCATCCATAATCTTTTTTGTTTCCAGATAATAAAAGGAAAGCCTCGTTTTGCGACCATTAAAAAAAAAAAAAAAAAAAAAAAAAAAAAAAAAAAAAAAAAAAAAAAAAGTTAAAGCAGTACAGCTGTAAGCAGAAATCCAGTCCACTTGTGGTTTAAAGAGCTACACGCCTACTGTACATAAAATCATACACTGGTATCATTAGCATAGACAACAGCTTGTTTTCAATTTGGCTGCAGATAATGAAATTATCCCCCAAATTACCATAAAGTGGAACAACTAAACACAAAAGCAAACTCTTTCTTTTTCTTTTTTTTTTCTTTTCTTCTCCCCCACCCCCCAGCTCCCACCCCTCCAGCAACGCTGCCTCTCAGCTATTTAGAATAAAAGCAAAGCTTCTGTTTTTCCAGAGCTCCGGTTTGACCTCAAGCAGATAAAGAACATGAAATGACAAACACACAGCAAAGAGTTACTGTGTCCTTCCCCCCCCTTTCCTCAACCCCCCCTCTGGCCTCTGTTTACATTAGGAAATGTACCCGGGGAGGAGGGATGGGGAGGCAAGAGGGCTGCCTTTCAGCGCTGCGCTCAGCTCCGTTGGCTCCGGCTGGAGCTGGCCCCTCTTTCTGAGTAAGCTTACTCCACTCCAGATGTGCCTCGGCTCCAGCGTGGCTGCCATGTACAGTAAATCGGCATCTGAGGGCTCGTCAATCTGTGGGGTAGAGCAATTGCGGTCTCGCCAGGCCGCCCCACTGGCACAAACAGAAATTTGCGCCGCCGAGCTGGAAAAGGAGGGGGGAAGAGGAGGAGGAGGAGGAGAAGGAGGAGGAGGAGGAGGGAAAGGGGCGACAGGGAGGGAAGGAGGCAAAGAACATAACGGGAGAGCAGTGTGCGAAAGGTGAGGGGCTGTAAGGTGTCTGCTCCCGGGAGGAGAAAGGGAAGAAATAAACACTAACAGCCAACGGGGGAAATGTTCTTAATGCGTTTGTAAATTTACTTGTAAATGTTTTACACTTAGAGAGAAAGGGGAACGCTGGTATCGTTTGGCGGTGTTGGCTGTCTATGGGTCCCTGTGGATATCCTGGTTCAGTACGACTTGTAACCAGGGCAGAAGAAACATAAAATAGCTGGGAAAGCTCAGCCAATTAGTCATTACATGTAGACTGTAAAAACAAGAGAGACAGAGACGGAGAAATAAATACCCTTGGCAAACTGAGTCCCTCTTGTTTATGTCCCTGCAACACGAGTATGAAAAAGCAGAGGCAATGACACCTTCTAAGCAAAGTGCAACCTGCAAACCAGTCTGTGCTCCCATTCAAAATTCTCAAGGGTTTCCTGACACTCACAAGATTTACCTATTTGCTGTCATTGTAAAATACAAATTGTTTCACTAATCAGGCAGTTTGCTTTGGACCTGACCCCAGTTGTACAAACTCCAACTTGGACGGTCGTTTCTGATCTCCTGCCGCCTACGCAGCCATTGCTAACTGAGATTTAATAGAATGAGAAAACGATCTTTTCTTTTATAGTGGCTTCAAATGTGCTACCCAGCTTCCAATTGACTATAGCTGTGTTTTCCTAATCACCATTTTTAATAGTAATTCTGAGGATGAAAATGCCTGCTCCCCCTCCCCTCCTTTTCCAACAGCGCCAAGTCTAAGAATGTAAATAAGTGTTAAATTGAAACACAGGACAAAATTGGGTCAGATTTAGTGTAATTGAGTCATAGTTATATTTAGGCTGCTTTTATTTGCAAATGTGCACTTCAACAGCAGCCCTATGCAGCATCTCTGGGTAGAATGAAATGCCTCATTTATTTATTTATTTTACTGTGGTTGCGCCTGCAATTCTCAACAAAGGCTCCCGGTACCATTGTGCCGTGCACTGCAAAAGATGACCTATGCATTTCAAACACTCTTCTTTTCCAGAGAGCTCTTCCCTGAGAAATGGCAGCACCTTAAACAGAAATATTGTCAGCTGTTCCAAATTTTCATAAATTGTGAATCAACGCTGAAAAAAGCCATAAAGCTGCAGGAAAAAATGGCATAAGATTTTCCAAAGGGTATATGCAGCATCCTTTCTTGCCTCCTACTTTGTGAGTTTTCACATCTTCCCAGCACGCTGTAGGAATCAGCTACTTTTTAGAAAGGAATGCTCAGATTCTTGCAATAATCTTTGATTTAAGGACCGAAGTCTTAAAAACATCAACTATCATTAGATTTGAAATAAAGTCACAAGACATGGCAATACAACTAAAGATTGTATATGTGACAATTTTCCTTAGCACCTCATTGACAGAATAGGAACTCTCTTCCCTCTAGGGTAAGTCAATACTACAAAATACAAGGTGCTCTGATTCCGACTAAGAAGAACATATGTAATCTTTAATGATTAAAAATTTGAAGCAAATCTGATAATCCTTCTGCAAAAGTTTCACACTGGGTTTTCAAACACTGGAGTCACCGAGGTCATTATTACCTTAGATGCAAGGCCATAAAGAAGCACAGCAAGCCCCTGGCATGCAAGCAAGTGTGCGTCTGCCAAAGAGGACATGTCCATGCCCAGAGAGTATCTGTCACATTACCAGCTCTTTTGTGTCAACCAGGAGAAGGCATGCTGCTTCCCACTTCTTCATCTCATCTTCGTGTCTGGTCCATGCCCCTGATAGCCCCTAGAGAGGGTTCTCACTGTGGCTTTATGCCTTGTGCATTCATTTACAGATAGGCAAAATGGACATAAAACAAGTGTATGGAATCAAGATGGCAAGACTACGATCAAAATTACCTCAAAAACTGACTGTTTAAAATTAGGCTCACCAAAGCACTGGTAAATGAACAACAGGGACTTCCCTTACAGTGACAGAAATATGAACTGGGTGATCAAACAGGTGCTTTCAAATGGGTGGCATTTCCATGCAGAAAGGCAACACAGATGGGTCTCACTTAGCAGCTAAGTTTAGCAAAAAATGTGTCTTTTCCCACCCAAAGTTGAATGAGTGGCCCAGGGAAAATGCCTGGACACCAAGAGCAGCAAAGTCCTTGGCTCATCCACCACACTAATGGCACTAATATGAAAATAAGTGAGCATAAAGCTGATAATGGCTGTCTGTAAAGAACCGTGTACGGTGGTAAGATGATATCAGACGGTGCTAAGTGAGCATGGAGGAATGCTTCTAGAAGCCAGGACACAAGATGAGTGAAGCATGAAGAGGGTGTTGAAAACAAATCAGTGACAGAGATAGGAGCAACAAATAGTGTAGTTCCTCTTCTGAGAATCACCTCTCAGTATCATGCTTGCATCTCACAGCAATGGTGCTCTTCCACTTTACTTTTAGACACGTTTTTACCATGCAAAATCCTTGTTTACATGTATATCACAAGGGCATCCATTTTACCTCAGGTTTATCGTGTGTATGGTCAGAAAGGACAATTTTTCTGACAAAAGTTAAAAAAAAAAAAATCAACTGTTAATCACACTAAAACATGGTAATATGTTCTTTCTTTGATGGCTCAACTAATACAATGTGCCCTCTTACAAGACAGCAGGTGTTAACAACTCAAGAAGAACTTCCTTTGCAAAATGATGCTTCATATTTTCAACTATAAACAATTTTTAACTGTGTATTACAGACTTGGATCTAATTTTTTATTTGATTTTTTTCTTCTATACACATTCCAATGCACCTGACAACTGAAGGAAGGACAGTATTGTCCAGCCATTGTGTGGGCAGATGTTGTGTAAATTTCCACAGAAGATTCTGCCAAGCCTCCCTCTTACATAGACCTCTGACCACCTGCATTATTTGGAAGGATTACTTTCTATATCAGCGAACTTCCCCCGGGGATTGGGACAAGATGAGCAACGAAGAACCTGGCTGCAGAGCAATCCTGCAGAGTAAAGAGGGATGAAATTATCCTTCCCCGCTTAAAGGAGATACAGCAGCCCCATGTTCCAGGAAAGACAAAGGTCTCTCACTTCAGGTATCACCTAAAAAAGTGGAGATGAACAAAAATTGGTGAAGTATTCTGTCTACAGTCATTTAAAAACAAAATCCAAAAAGACTGCAAGAACAGTCTGTCTTGGGATTGAAATTGTCCATAACAAACTGCAAGCTTGGCATTTCTGTTCATAAAAGAACTGTCAGTAAATCCAGCAGGCATATATATATATGCCAAATGTTTAACATCCCAGTAGCATGCTCTTTATGATGCCTCTGACACCTGCAGAGAAATTACATCAAATCTGTAGCAACAGTATTAGGTAATGCACCAGAGTTCAACGTTCAAAACATCCTGTTCTTTACATAGCCTCCTGTCTTACACAAAAGCAGTTAAAAATAATAGAGCTTGTTCTAGTGCCAGATTTACAAGCTTGTGTTCACAGACTTTGTAAGGCTCATCTTGCAAGGTTGTTTTGTTTTACCTGTGGGCCAAGAAAGGGGAGGCAGAAGACAGCAGAAGAAGGGGGAAAGCTTTGTGAATGCAGTTTCATGCTTTCAGGAAAAAACAAAATTACTTCAACCACTCTGCTTTTATGACAATTAATTTACTTTTCTGAAAATTAATAAGAAGTGAAATTTGTAAACAGTGAGTAACAGAAAAAGCATTTTGTAGCTGGACTGGAAATATACTACATGTAATATTTATATTTGTAGTTTGAGATCTGAAGGCTTGGATTAGTTAATTAGTAAGACATGCCATTTGCAAAACTTGGATGTGGATCCTGATGCAGATTTTGAGCTCATCAATCTTTTGGAATGTTTAGAGGAGAGGAAGCTTGGCTCTCCTCTCAAATTTCACACTAGAAGGCTCTAAAAAAAAAAAAAAAAAAAAAAAAAGAAGAAGAAAAGAAAAAAGAAAAATGGTTCTACATAGGCTTCTATGTCCTTGCTATATAACATGTACATTGTAATAAGAGGGTTGCTGTTAAAAAATTATATGAGTAATAGACCTTCTCCTTATTGGGATCTGGTATTCCTGTTGTTTTTGAGAGAAATCTGAGCTGAACAATAGAACCCACCAGTCCCTTTATGTTCTTGTCACATTCAGGAGTCCTATGACTGATCTTTGCAATCAAGACCCAGAGCTATAATTGATCACTTTATTTTTATTTTCACAAGTTGTTGAGAGCTTTGCTGTTATTCATTCTGCTTATGAAATGCTGATTTTCACTGGTAAGCAAAATATTGATTTTGTGTTGGACTGGGAATCATGGAACCTGGCTCAAAACATCAGTGAAGTCTGCTACCAACTCCCAGCCTTTGTCACAGAAGCATTACTTAGACACAGATTATATTTACAGTTATCAAATCTCAAAACTGTAAAAACCTTCATAATTGCTCAATATGGTGCTTGGAGATCACAATTTGTACAAAAAATAACCAGTGCTCCAGAATGGAGCAGAATTTCATGCTTCTATTGAGGATTCTACAGTTTCTCCCAGATGAGATTTGAGCCCACCTATTTTGTCCAAACACTTAGATATAGTCTATTTGTAACGTATCCCTCATAAAGCTCTTCCTCTTACTTCCTGTGACTAGGAATATTGCAAAACTGCACAGAGGAAGTGGAAGTTTAAAAGCTTCGCAGAATCCAGATGGAAAATGTGATAGGAAACTGAAAAACAAACATTTTGTGTTTTCATATATATTAATTATGCTTAGCAAAAGTTAACTGCCACGCATATCTTTCCCTCATTTTTTTTGCCCAGAACTTTTCATTCTTGTATTGACAGTTCTACACTGCAGAAGCTTCTACCAGCAACAATAGTAAAGAGTCTGGTAAAATTTTTATTATCAAAAGCAGCAAAAAGTCTTATTTTATGTAGAGGAAATAGGCCAGAATCAATAAAGATATGACCTGTTGCTCTTATTAAATTACTGAAACACGACTTCTCAATTAATTTATACCAAAATGCAACTCCCTTCAGTAGGATTCTCTTGGTGATTTTTACCATGGCTTTCTCTGCAGGAAATAGTGGACAAACTCCAGATCTCTGAAAGAATGAAAAATCAGCATGAAATCCAGGGTGTCCCACAAGAATGCTAGGGAATTCATCTCTCATGGACCTGGGAAAGACCAAACAAAATTTACACATGGTCCAAATCCAGACTGGGGTCTGGCATTTGAATAATCCTGGAGTATTTTCAATGTGTCTTGTTCTGGCTTAGAAACTGCTTTATTTTTTAAAGTGGGATAAGCTCAAAAGATCTTACTGAGGACACTGTTACATCAGCTACTTTTCAAATTCTTAGCAACCACCAGCACACCTGAAAATCAGAATACTCACTTTGTGTTGTAAATTGTGGAATGAAAATTCAAACACTTTAAGTCTTTGAAATCAAATTATTCTGAGTGCTTTTTCTTTTGTAGTTACTGGCTACTAAGGATTGATGTTGCCCTGTAACTCCTTGCTGATTAACACATTCCTCTGGATGCCTAATTTGTGAGAGATTTACACTGTGCAAACATTATTCACAGAGAGCATTTGATTCTCTCTAAATCAATTAGATATGCCTTTTCAGGCACATTTTCTGTTGGAGACTGTCAGAAGAGGGTTTTCTTTTTTACCTGAAATGGGGATTCCAAAGCCAGTTCACCTCCAAGAAGCCACAGGGTGGCTTGGAAATCCAATGGTCCTGCCAGTGCAGCCTCCTGTATAATTGAAATGCAATTTAAGGAGCCTTCAGAGGAATTTCTCCGTCTCTGGAGGAGGCCAATCAGCAATCTGACCTTCAATAAAGACAACAGGAGGAAGCTCCCTTTGAAAGATAGAGGAAACTTTTTTTGCTTTGAAAAGCATTCTTAGGTGCTGTCTGCTGATACAGTGCAGACTTATCTCCTGAGGTCCAGACAAGTCTGTGTTACTGATTATGCCAATAGACCTCATGTGGTTCCTCGTGCCCTTATCTAAGAATGGGAAAAGTGAAGGAGAGCAAGTGAAAACCAAAACTGAACCCTCCCTAATGGAGAATTTTAACATTAGAAGTGTTCTAAACACATGCAGAGAAATAGCCCTGCAAGTATACTTACAGATATATATAGATAAATAAATGTATATATATATATATATATATACAAAGTTTAGGAATTTTAGTGATTTATTGTTATTTGGAAACAATGGGACGGTCAACAAAAAACGCAAAAAATGTCTATAGACCTGGTGGATAAACATACAAATGGTCATTATGTTTGCAAGTATGCATTGTGTGTGTAAAATGAGTGCCTGCACCTAAAAGTGTGCAAGAGTTTGCGATATTCAGCAAAGGCAGCAGCAGACAGTAGGTCCTGAATCTGGGTTGGTCTAGAGGGTGACTTATTAGAAAGCAGCTCTGCAAATAGGGCCTGGGGCTCCTGGAGCAAAAACTGAACATGAGTCAGCAATGTGCCTTTGCAGTGTTAAAAGCTAACCTCATACTGGGCTGTTTTATTAAGAAAATAGCCCAGTAAGTCAAGGAAGTCATTATTCCCCTCTATTCAGCACTTGTGAGACCACATCTGGAGCACTGCATCCAATTCTGGGACACTGAGAAACTGGAGTAAGTAAAGCTGAGGGCCACCATGGCAGAAAAAGAGCTGAAGTACGTGGCTTGAGAGGAGAGCTGAGAAAGCTGGGTTAGCTGGAAAAGGGTGGGCTGAAGGAGAGGGTCTCACCACCCTTTTCATATGCCTAATGGGTGGTCACAGACAGACAGTTCTTGGAAGTGCACATCAAAGCACACATGGCAATGGATTTCCAACTATGTAGGAAAGAGGGAACAGGGGGGAAAGAGGATGGAGGGGACAAATCACAATCAAAGTGAGACTAGTCAAAAACTGGAAGTTGCCATCTTTAGCATCATGCTCCAGCTTTGAAGTTAATAATGCTTTGAGCAGGCAATTGCACTAGGGGAGCTCCAAAGGCCACCTCCAACCTGAATTATTCAATGGGTGCATACTAGTACAGCAAAGCGTGTCTGTTTTCATGACTAACCAGTCTTCTGTCTCACATCAGAAACAGACGAAATGCATTCTCTGCAAATTTACAATTTGTGGGACAAAGTGACCAACTGCTGGGACAGAGTAAGACTAAAGGAGACCTGGAATCAAGCCACCCAACATGCCTCAAGCAAACCAGAGCAGTGCTATAAACTAACCAAATCCAATCAAACATACAGCAAAAAAATTCCCATGACTCAACCGCCTCCACAGCCTGTCAGCTCTACCTCCCACCTCCACAGCCCTGTCTAACACTACAGCCCAAGCTGCTGGATACTTCAGTCCAAACATTGTGGTTATAGAGGCCCTCTCCAAGGCCCAGACCCATGACTCCTGCTATAATCCACTCCTGAGAACGTGTGTACTTTTTGGTCAGAATTTCGGTTGTCTCTATTTGGAAAGTCTCCCCCACAGTCTTTAGCTGACTAAAGGAACTCAAAGAAAATGCAAGATGTGGTGGTTACCAAATCTAAAATCCTCCCTGAGTATGACTATGCCTTATGTGTTTGTGCACTGTATATGTAACTGGCAAACCTCTAGGAATTCTCTCTGCTCCTTATTTCATTTATAGGGAAAGGATGAGAAAGAGCCCATTTCTTCTCCAGAATCCCCCAGACAGAATCTACTGCAAAGTACATCATTAATAAAGGATTTTTCTATTTATTTGTTTCACCCAGAGCAGCTGGTCAGCCATATCCCTCTGAGGCATGTCAACTAATACATATTATTTCATAAGCTGAGAATTTTTGAATAATACTGTCTTGTCCTTTTCATTTGTATTGCATTACATGGGAGTAAGGAAGTATGTTTTTTTTACACAAAGTAGAAATTTAAGAAGAAAGAATATTTACAAAGCGTTAGAAAAGAACTGAGAAGAACCGAGGATTATAAAAATGCTGATAAACTTTTGTTCAAGAGGTTATGTTACAGAATGGTACAGGAGGAGGCTAAGAATACATCTGAATCATGCTTATTTAAGGTAGAACTAGTGAATGACAATCAAGGAAAATGTATTAAAAGCAACAATTAGCTTTTTTTTTTCCCCACAGATCTCAAAGCACTGAGGTGTCACTGAACTCAGTAGGAATCTGTTATTGATTTCAGTGAGAAATGCTAGCCCACTAGCCTCATTTTCAGTCAGAGAAACTGAGACACAAAAATGTTAAATGAGTTGCAGGATACTATCCAGCAAATGGCAGAGCTGGGAATAGTACTCAGCTCCGCTGGAGGCCAGTCCGTGCGTCATCTACCACACCACTTCCTCATACTAGAAGTCTAGAGAACAAATTTCAGGGATTTAGTGTAATGAGAATGGGAGATGGAGAGACCTGGAGGTTCATCTCTAACATAAAGGAACGCCAGGCTTGTTCAACTGCTACATTCAGTGTGCAACTGCTGACACTAAAGTACTAAAATACTCATGCAGACTACTAAGGGTCATGATCACAAGGAGAAAAGAAATAATTTAATGTATTTTACAGACTAACACACAGCCATGCAGATTCTGTACACATTGAATCAGGAGGCAAGTTTGCAAATTGTATTCAAATGTGATGTCAACACTGTTTCTGCCAAAGTGGCTGAATCAGCAAGTTGGTCTGTGTAAAAGGAATACAATGCAGGGATCTTATTTTGCATCAGATGTACTTCTCTTCATCTTGAAAAAGGTGATATCAGGCTACTTAATAGAATATATGACTTGTAGCATAATTATTTATGTCCCATTTCTGTGTCAGTGACATATAACCTTACACATGAGACAGGTGCACTGACTTAAACTCATTCCTACTTAAAATGATGAATATGAATCCATTTTCACAGCAAATACTGTTAGAGAGTTTCCTGCCCCTGAGGTCACTACTGCACATGATTTGGTATTAGCCTTCTACCCTAGGAGGTTCTGCATCCTCAGAAGAACACATGGGATGGGACAGGACTAGTAGACACCAAATTTCTAATGTCTTGATGAACGGTTTTGGCCCATGGGCACAGAATATTTCAGGCTGCCAAAATGCTCGTAGTCACAAATTACTCAAATGCATGCAAGCCCTGGGTGGGGATCCCCTTCTTTAGGCCAGCATGTTATACATGCCCCTGGTCAGAGCCCTTCTGGTACCAGGAGAGGAGCCAGAGATGCAGTGCTGGCAGTGCTTTGGAGCAGATTCACTGGACTCAGTGTGCCTGATGGCTGACTGCTACACATTATCAGTGTGATGGTTTTGTGAAAAGCAAGGACCAGTTATGGTGAAGACTATATGAGATGGTTGTTAATTTCAAGTTACTTAAATTGAAGGACACTGTAAATATTAAAAGCCTTACTTAAAATGAAGGTAGTGTGTGAATGGCAGCACAGCAAAAATATTATATGATTCATACCTAGCAGTTCAGCAGCTTTTCAGATGGACCATGACATTATTCAGGAGCAGATAGTCCCTTTAAAATCACTTAAATCCTTCTGACCCTGTTGCTTTAGTACAAACCAACTACATAAGTTAGCTTCATGAAGCTCAGACTTTCAAACTTTTTCAAACTCTTCTTATGATTTTATTCTTTAAAATCTTGTAAATAAAATAGTAGCTCTGACATGCAATTCTTCAGCAAACACATTTCTTCTTAATGACATGCTACTCATTACGTTGTTCCCATCTAGTGGG
This sequence comes from Florisuga fusca, assembly GCA_038090715.1. Lineage (NCBI taxonomy): Eukaryota > Metazoa > Chordata > Aves > Apodiformes > Trochilidae > Florisuga > Florisuga fusca. The sequence continues at coordinate 16,364,968 of JAAWXA010000005.1, forward strand.
AGCCTCACTTCTGACCTGGGTTTGGCTTTTATTGTTTGAGGGGTTTTTTTATTTAAAAAAACACTTGCCATTATGCAGCTGTGTAATATATGACAATAGGGGAAGATAAATACTACACAGCTGAAGCTGAAAACGGGTTAACGGAATGAAGTGAAGGTGATGACACTTTTTTTTTTTTTTTTTTTAACACAGAAAGTCATCTGATATTTTAAACAGTATGTTTTCCATGAACACAAAAAGAAATCCTTCATTTCTGCCTGAAGAGTCTCTGGGTGCAAAATCCATTCCCAGTGGAGAACACAGACGCACACAAAAATAAATCCTAACCTCTACTTAATGGTTTCATCTACACTTCTAAAATCCAGGTGAAGTAGCAGTCCTAGTTTAGCTAGCCCAATCTGATGCTGCATAATTCCTCTGTATTGCTGGTGGCTGCTAGAAATTAAAGAGTTAAAATAGAGACCACTGGAAAAAGAGTAAAGCATATGTTATATGCAGCACATTACTTGCTTGCTAGGCTTCCCATGGGACAGTGAAGGTTGGGAACCACTTCTGTAAAGGAAATGTATATGGTGTGAAGTTATAGACAGTCCTCTGTGTTAGCTCCATCTCTGCAACTGATTAGCCCCAGAATAACTTTGGCCTCACATAGTTTCTTACATTATTTAGTCAGACTTCAAAACTCAAGAAGGCAACACTGTTATTCCCAGTTTACAGATGAGTTATAAGTGCAACAAGGTTAACAGCTACTACAAGGCAACACATTAAATGAGCATCAGGATCTGGAATAAAATTCAGTTTCCCAGCCCTTGCCCACTCAGCCAGGATGTCCACAGTCTAAACCACTTAGGTGAAAAAAATAAGAATAAAAATTAAGCTCCTTCACTGAAACCATGTGCCCTGAAGCCACTTCTGATGCCTAAATAAGCACTGTAATTTTTAGAGCTACTGTGCACCTGCAGCTTCTGAGTTGACAAAGGTCCTGTGCCTAGCCCAGTTTTTCCAGGAATACTCAGCTTCTCAGGCCTTTCAAAACATGGAAAGAACAGCTATCTGTCTCCCAGTCTTCCTGCTCACTGAGGTCAATGAGGGACTTTTCTCTGATTTCAGGGGCTGTAGGACTTACATCCTGTATTTTTTGCTTTAGTTTTGGAGAGCATTTGTCTCGGCGTGGGTAAATTTCTGCTTCAAGAGAAACTGTTGTGTTGAGAATCACTATCTAATCATTACCACCCATGCACCATACAATACAAACAGTAAAAATGCTGAGCAAATAAAACAGCATTAAAATAAAGAATAAGAAAACAGCACAATCATCCTAACAGCAATGGCTGGAAATTCATCTTGGAAGGCTTCACTGTTCCTGTGGCACAGAAGCTGGGGGTGATTGTTCCATGCCACGATGGTATTGCCCAATATTCCATTCTGTCTAAACTAACAGAGTTGGCTTAATTATCCCGCCTTGTTGTTTTCTTTTAATTTGTTTCATTTTGTTTAGTTTGAAGAGAGGATTAAAAAGACTGGCTGGGATCCAAGCTCAATTGCCTACTGCTATGACAGGAAAAAATACTGATCAGAATATTCCTCTGACAAATGAAATGTGTATCTTCTGGGCTTTTAGCAATAGCAAAACAAGTTTACATTTCTGTCCCTAATACAATTCTGTCCTCCAAGCCATTAACAGTTCCTTGATCCCTTCTCTTATTCCTAACCCCTTTATCTTATTTATTGAAACTTGTAATATAAACAGCATTTCTGCACCTACTGTCTTCTTGAACTGTTGATTGTCTGGAAAATGGCACTAGCACAAGGTTTCAGGGCATTTCCTCTGCATAGCAGTGATATCCAAGTTGCATGCGGGTATTGTCAGACACCAGCTGTCATTCAGGGCCATCAGGGATAACTCAGGAAGAAAGATCCTAGGCCAGTGTGAAGGAGCACAGCACAATGTGACCTCAGGAGCATTGGGCAGATTCACACAAGGCTGAGGATCTGGCCATATGTCCATTCCCAGCTAAAATCACATTCTTCCCCCACCACACAATGGAAAATTAGAGACTGAGGATCTTTCTTAACATGCTTATGGATGTAGAAAATCCTTTCATAAGGCTGGGGGGGGAGGGGGAGAAGGGAGGAGAGATGTTCCTTCTGAAAGGCAGTATGGAAGTGCCAGCACTTTTGCCCCCTCTTTGTCACATTCCTTCCCAAGGCCCAGCCAAGGCAGCAGTCTGTGAGCCACTCTGGCTGAGAAGGATCATATTGCTGAACAGGGAAGGGAAAGGGAATGTGGTTTCCTGAAAGGTTTCCAGCAAGTACATGGGAATGGAGCTCTTGAAAGAGACATGGAACTGGAAGCACTTCCCTTCTGAGAAACACTTCCAATCCACTGCCTAAGCCAAATGTAATAACAGCTCTGACATTATTCTTACAGAAGGGGGGAAAAGTCATTCTTCCAGCTCACTGCTGTGATTTCTCCATTTTAAAGCCACACCTTCCTTGAGACCTGGAAGTCATGTGGCTTAACATGTAAGCCTGCTCACAAGGGATGCTTCTTGGGCACATCTCTACCAACACTCATCACCAAGCCTTTCTGGAGGTGCCAGGAATGCTTCTGGCAGCAAAAAAACAACAACAACAAAAAAGTTAAATTAAAGATGTGTTTTTCTACTTCAGCTCCTCCTTACACCTCTTGATTTGCATGGAATATTGCCACAAATTCTCTGCAATATATGACAAGCTTTTTCTGACTGTCAGTCAGAGCCAATATCTAGATATGAGGGAAAATTCTGCATAAAAAGCAGTTATTTTGCTGTTAGATGTAGCAAATTTTAAGTTTGGTAGGATCCTTCTACATCTGCAAAGTCTCTCCCTTTGCCTACTTAACACACTACACTGCCCAACAAATTAAGAGGAATTATTTGAAAGGTGTCTCTATACAAGCCTATCAGAGAAAATGTTACCTGGTCTTTAAAAGTGAACACTGGCAGAGTCATGCTAAACATTCATATTATCACTAGAAGAGTTAGGAAATAACGTATGAAGGAAGAAATGAAGAAGCAAAAGCAGCAAGGGACCCAGTTTCTGGTTTATCGTCCAGGAATATGCTGGAATATGCACAGAAGAGTTACAAAACAAGTGCTGTTGACAGTAAGAAGGGGAAAATAAATCCACTAGAAACAGTATAAATTGTACCAGCATGAATAATGTTTCTCCCCAGACTTCATCCTTGAAAAAAAAAAAGGGGGGGTGGCATTAATTCAGCAACCTCCATTTCTAAATAGGTTCAGTTAAATTGGTACAGTTTTTGTTTAGATAAAGCCTCAGACTCACTGGCTCTCTGGAACCCCCTCTTAGTCTTACCTCTAACCACTTTTTCCAGCCCATGGCAGGGAAAAATGTACCACAGGAGGGAGAGCCAGACACCAGCAGTATCGTAAGAGCCTCAACCAAGAGTGTCTCAGCAAACACGGGGCCAGAATCCACCCCAGCTCACAGTGAGCAATTCATTGGATTGGGACTGCTTAAAGAGGCAACTTTTAAGCTGCCAGCTTACTGACACCTGACAGTCATCACCCTGCAGTGCCTAAACTGCTGTACAACATGAGTCAGTCAATGAGTTACATGGTTTGGGAAAAATAAGAGTCATTTAGGACATTCTATTCACATTTCTGTGTATGGATCATTTAAGCTCGTGGGTGTTAGGGCTTTTTGAATTTGTTTTAACTAAGCATACATATAAAAAGAATACAAACATGAAAGGTCTTACAAGCATCAGGAAAAAGCAAAAGACCATTTTGTACAGGGTTATGTCCATATTCTAATGAAGGGCAGAAAGCTCTTTGGAGAAAATACAGCCTTAACCATACAAACCAGAACTGACAGCATACTTTTCTTAAAATTCAAAATACAGGATTTTAAAAAGTTGGCAGATAATTTTGCTGATGTTAGAAGTTCAGGTAACAATTGAGAGAGCTATTTCTGTAGTATTTCTGGGTTTGTGGTTAGCTCCAACATCCATACGCTTCTCAGCCTCATTTCCATGGAAAAGTTTTTTAGAAAATAAATTAATTACACTTTGGACAAGTGTTTCTTCTTTCTGTTTGATTCTTTCAGTCAAATAGAAACAGCCAAGGATTAAAAAAATGATAATGGGATGTAGAAAATACCTCTACACATATCAAATAACAACAAAAATTTCAGAGGCTAAAGAACTACTAAACTGCAATCAATTTATGTAAAAAGCTCTATATATGTGACTGGATGGACATAAGGCACCTAAATCTAAAAGAGTGACAAAATTGCTGCATAAACTTGAGGATGGCTAAAGTCACTGGAACCCTTCTTACTTAACATGAAGTACACCCAGCTGAAGGAGTTTACTTCCACAAAATTGCAAAATTGCCAGAATCTGAGCTGATAAACACCTTTACTTCTGAATACAGTTATGATGAGGAAATAAGGAGTTCCTTAGTTTCCATCCTTCAAGGAAACAAATTCAACAGGTTCTTTCAGAACCAGCTCATCACACATTGATAAAATGAGGTATCCACAAAACCTGCTTGAGGACACCAGGTTTAAACGGACCAGGAAGAGAAATTTGTGTCACTGACATCTTTGCACTTCTCATTCAACACCAGGTTGACATATATATACAGACATGGAGCCTGGAAAATGGATTCTCCCCTCTAAGCAGAGTATCCTAAGCACTAAGCAACAGAGTACCATTGCTTTTTGTTCACTCTGGTTCCATGAATCTCATAGTAATTACAAGCAGCTGACAGTGGCACAAACTAGAAACTTCTCCATTTCATCCTGTCTTGCACCTGGTAGGAGGACACCTTTTCAGGAGAAGAGCCTAAGAAAGGGATTTGGTTCCTTCTTCCTCCTCCATCCAGACTAAGGAGAAGGCAGAGCCCACGTCTCCCCATCCAACCAATCACTAATCTGCAAGCTTTACCACTGGTTAAACTGTGGAAGAGAGTTTGGCTTCTTGCTTTTGCACACTTCAAAGAAAATGCTGGGCTCTGGAATATAGATAGATAGAGAAACCTCCCCACAGCCTTTGTTGAGGCTTGGTGATGGCTGTGACTTCAGGCACATCCTAGCTGAAGTTCAGAGCTCCCTCCTGGCTCACTCTAGCCAGCTGGTTATTCAGTGTGGGGGTTTTTTGACTCATCTTTATGAATCACCACTTTTTGGTGCACAGTCTGAGGGTTTCCCATCTGGTGAGAAGATTCCTGAGCTCATCAGACACTGCATTAATTAAGATTGTGACAGCAACCAAACAACTGTTCTGGAGCATTAAGTACCCCTTCATATTTTCCTTGCTTTCTGGCTTATACTTTTCCTGATGAAGAGGCACGCAACAGCACATGAGAAGCATCCTCTGTTTTATTAGTATGACGGTTATCATATACGTCAACAAGAGATTTACATGGCAAGCCAGCAGGACACTGACATTCTGAATCGCCAGCAACCCCATCTGGCTTTTTCAGGGTCTCATAAAACCAGCATGTGTGTCCATAAACTCAAATGTGCCATCAGCGCCACAGGGAAAGTTGCCAGTCAGAGTTACCTTTGTGGGATTTTCAGGCTTGCAGAGCTGAGTGCAATTTTCATCAGACCAGGCTCAAAAATTCTGACATCAACAATCATAAAATGTGATTTGGTCACTAGATTAAGTGACCAAGCAGCAAATAATTAACCAAGTTTAGGAAATTAAGTTGATCCACTTTGATCTTTTATTTGATTATTTCCTAATGTCCTCTATAGTTCTGCTTCATCTCCCATCACGTTTTTCAGCAAATATTCTATACAAGCCTTGCTGTTCTCCATCTTTGAGTTTGATGCTGTACTTCGTGGTGAATTAATCTGGCATCCCTGCTGGGTGTGCTGGGCCTGCCACTCTAATTGAAAAAAGAGGAGATGACATAATGAATCCACCAAACCTAGCATAATTCTGGCTGAAATTGTTCTGAAATGCTCCTACCATCTATACTGCTCCCTGACAAGTCTCCTCACCCTCCACTATCGTTTTCTCTTCTCTTTTAAATCAGGAGATGGTTGCTAAATCAGTGAGTGAGGTTTTCCCCTTAACATAACAATTACTAACAATACACCTCTTCGCCTTTGTTATAAATTACTTTAGTGTGTCATTCAGCCAAATGAGAAGACAGAAACCTCTTATACTTATTGTCTCCTACCTTTTTTGTGAGGCCAGGGCTAGCTGCATTCACCAGCCTAGAGATCTGCAAAACAACAGATTTGCAAACAGATGCCTTTCCACTCTGGCAGCATCTATACTTCTCCTCCTGCTATTATCTCTCTTCATCCCCAGGAAACCAGGACCCCATTAAATGAACTGGTGCAGACAGGGACAGGATGAATCTTTAGTCATTCAAGATGCTGAAGGTTAGAGCTTAACCTCCAGTTATTCCACAGATATTTTTATTCTGTAAGGTTGGTCAAAAAATATTATTTAGCACAATTTCCAACTTACACACCAAACTCTACTTGAGTTAAAAGTATTGATACCTTTGGAGATTGTCCTTAAATTTTCAGCTATAGGAAGCATTCCCTGTTAGGCCACTCCAGCAATGCTGGAGCACACACCAGTGCACAATCACCTACAGCACCCTCAGGCATAATATCAGTCCCACAGTACCCGGTGACATCCCGATAGCACATTTCTAGTACACTGTGTCTACCTCACAAGCCTAACACACAGCACTACCAGACACACCCCACTATTTGCTAACCTTGGAGAACTGGAGAACCCAGGGTGCAGGAAAAAAAAAAAAAAAACTGGAGCCAAGGGAAAGTGTGGGTCTATCACCTTCCAGACTCCCGTCTCAACCTAAAGATACTCCTACCGGGAGAAGAGTTAGTACTTGCCTCCATAGGCTTTGTGTGCCTTAATGTCCAGATGGAAGAGGCTTGAATGGCCTATAAAGCTAGATGGGCTCTGGAGGACACAGCAACACCCATGCATGTGGCAAAGCCCAGATGGAGAGGAAGAGCAACAGGGAACTTCCTTAGAGTATTACGTAGGCAATGCCAACTGGGAGGAAGACCTTGCCTCTGCAAGTCTAACAAAGCACTGGACAAGTAAAACAGCCTTCCAGCCCACCCTGACCTGCTCGGCAGCCAGGCAGCTCCCAGAGAATCCTACACTACCAAAGTCCTGATATGCCAGCTTTGCAAAAGATAGGAAACTTCAAGAGAAGTTTCTCTAGGCATGGCTAGAGATGTCTTGTCAAATCTCTGTGTCAGCAGCACTTGGCTCTAAGTCTTACACAACACACTCAAGAAGGACATATGCTCTTCATTCTCCTGGGCAACTGCCAAAGGCAAAGCAAGGAGTGTCTGTCCAAGAGCCTGAGGCCCTAGTGACCACCCAATTGCACAGGTCCTTCTGAAGCCACTCCCTCAGAGAAGAGGAAGGAAAAAGGGATGCTATACTCTGTCCTGCCTTGTGGGGACTCGTTTATTCCAACACCTTGGGCAGAGGAGCCACCGCAGTGGCTCTGGTGATGACTGCTGGACACAGGAGAAACCACAGAAGGGCTGTTGGGAATGTGCTACAAGGCTCAGTGCCCGTCCCCAGCTCCTGACAGCCCTTCCAGCAGTTTGACTCCAAATCTGATTGTTTGAAACCTGTCAGCAGGCTGTAGAGATGAATTCTGCACAGCCTAGGGATACCGAGTGATGTGGATGTGCCAGAGCATGCATAGTTTGGGCCCTAACTGACACCATAATTATTATCTGTAAGACCTGATATCCTTATGAATTAGGAACATTTGAGGCATAATTACCCACTTGGAACAGACTATGAAATTATGTTTTTCTGAGGGCTCAACTCTCAGGTGAATACACAGGCTGATGACACTGGTGTGTCCCAGTTTTTATCAGATTTCAGGTCCTGTGCTTCAAATTCATTTCATAAAGTTTTCAAGTCTAAAGCTCATCATTATTTCCAGTTCATTTGAGAGAGCAAGTCTGAGGCTCACGGCTGACCACATTCTTGTTACACGCACACTGGGTAGTTTTAACTACCTCTTGGTATTCCCTGTTGTAGATGCTATTATAAAAAATGAATGTTCATTATTAAATGATTTATTATAACATTAAATATTAAAGGACAGTTCCACAACTATTGTGATAAGTGTAGGTGCAGCAGAGTCCTTGAATGACCACTAATTTACATCATCGGGTAGTATTGTACTTAGAGTAACAAGATTTTTAAAAGGTATATTTTATTTCTGTCCAGCTGAACTGACATGGGGAGAGACAATGCTCTTTGGCAAGGCTCTCTCAGGTTCATATCTGTTTTCATGAAGCTTCCAGTTAAGCTTTTGCAAACTCAGACGTTTAGCTACTGTGGTTTCAGTACACACCTCAGCCTATAGATGCTCAGCTGAAGAAACCACCAATTCCAATCCTCTGGTAGCTCACCTAACACCACTGGTGTAAACCAACCAGCCTTTCCTCCACCAGCAGCCTAAATTCCCTGAAGCACTGTTTCCAGATGGGGAAACTGCCTTCACAGACACCTGTTACATCTCATAATATCAGATAGCACAACGTCTGTAATTCCACCTCAGACTCATCCTACAACTTTGTGAGTCACACTACATATTTCATGTACCCAGTGAACTGAAGCAAACAAACAGGAACTATTTGTGTTCTTATTATTTATGCCAGGGCTTATAATAAACCCCTTTGGAAACACTTCCGAACAGGTAGCAGCCGGCACACAGGTTTTGCCAAGGATTTAAACTTGTCTTTACCTGTTGCAGCTGTTGGGAAATTTCTAGCTGTTGCTAGAAGTGTACTTGTAGCTGCATGCAGGAACTGGGAGTGTGAGCAGGTGTTTCCAAACCACAGTGATATTGCTAACCATGCTTACTGTCTCAGACTCAACACCGACCGTGCCAGCAGTGTCTGGTACCTGCAACATCTTGCTGCAAAGATTCTCATTCAATTTGTCTTACAACAGTGACCAGGACTGCTCAAAGCTATAGATGCCTCTCCAGCTAATTTCTCTGTGCAGTACGATCGATGCTCCTTACCCCTAAGGCCCTTTAAGATTTGACCCCTTTCAGTTTTTCCTGCTGTCAGCCAGGACAGCAAAAGAAGAGGTGGTATGAGCAGCCCTCAATCAGCCCTTTGTCTTTCATGACCAGCTTTTTATCCAGGGGCAACAGTGTTTTTCCATTACCAGTAAAAATGAACCCCCCAGTAGGGGTGATGAAGAAACAATAAAACTAATCATTAAGCAGGCCTGCTGAGAAGTGAATTCCAGTCCCAGGTCAGATCTAATTGCATTCTGACACTGAAGCAATGGCCTGGTCATTTATATTAGTAATGTCATGGGGTTTTTTATTTATTTGTCTCCATTTCGCTCTCTGTCCCCTTAAAGAAAGAAATATGAACATGTAGATTGATGAAAAGATGTACATACAGATCAAAATACACATACTGGCCTGTGGTATACCTTGCAAGTTCTTGAAAATACTATATTTTGAGCCAAGATCAATTGTAGAATAAGTAAGAACAAATATAGCATTTTGGAAAACGATGAGCAACTGTAAAGGGGAGATTTATAAAAAATGATGGTAGTGTCATGGCCTGTTACCAAGGAAAACTATGTACATAGGGGAGGAAAGATAAATTTAATCATGTGTACAAGCACATAAGATAAACATGTGTAGCTGTGATTTTTGAAATTAAAGAGATTTAGATACCTTCTTCTTAGTAACTATGACAGAATTATGTTACTTTCAAGCTCAGTACACCAAATGCATATACATGGCATGCACACATACATCCATAAACATATTTCTGAAAATGTAACAATCCTTAGGTCCCTTTGCTCCCTTGCCACCTTCCCTTTACTGCTTTTACCATTAATGATGTTTTGCCCCTGTCTGCATCCTCAGCCTCCTCCCCCACTGTTCTTTGCCCAGACTCCTGGCCGGCCTCCCAGCCTGACACTCTTCCTTCAGGAATCTAAACAAGATGCCTTTGCATCTGACTGGACACAATGGGCCTCTCTTCAAAGCCAAGAGACATTTTTCCTATCATTGTTTGCAGGGGAAGACTCACTCTGCCCTCTGCTCAGATATTACCATCGCACAAGCCTTATTAGTTTCTGGGTAGATTTGCTGTCATAAGAGGGTCCATACAAATAATAAGGTTGCTTAATCCCTTCCTAGGTCCCTCATCATTTGTAACAAGATTTGTAGTTGCTTTTTAAATAAAACACTCTGATCTTGGAAACTCTCTTGCAACCCAGCTCAATCCTCTGGCTTTTTTCCCTTCGTATAGCTTTTATGACCTCTCCTATCTGGATATCAAGCCCTTTCTCAGAAGTATCTTAGTCCAATTCACTTGATGTTATCCAGAACTAAAAGCCTTCAGTATGTGCTTTGGACCTGATCCCTACCTGGCTGCTGTGCTCAGAGGGGAGTTGATTCAATCTGGTAACGACAAATCAGGACCCAGAAAGTGTATTTGTAGAGCCTGGAATTGTTCCATCTAATTGCAAGCAGGCTTTCACAACTCATTTACTGTAGAAAACTTCCTCATCAGGTGAGGATGTAACTAACTTCCAGCTAGATTTCATGCTGTGTTTCTTATCAAAAACACTTATGAAGATTTTTTTTTTCCCTTTATCCACTGAGCCAGCTCTCAAAACCTGCTTTCTTGAAAGCCACAGCATAGTATGGTGACAATTTTGCCCAGTATCCAGCATGTACTTCATATTCTAGGGTTCGTTGAGCTGTGCCTGCTCCTGGTGGCACAGGAGTGAAGCAGCCTAGTGCAGGTATCCACAAGTTAGTTTCTTGTATTAAGCTCTGTGCCACAACAAATACAGTGCTAGCAGTACCCAAGCCAGCTGGTTTAATAACTCACTTACTCCAAATAATTTCCAACCTTGGGGACACTAGGGTCAGGGCAAGCTTGCATTCCCTGTTGCATTTGTGTGCCACGCTCTCTTTTTTTTCAGTTACCTGTGGTGAATCTTTCACCAGTCACCCATGGGTGCCCGGCTGAAAAGTTTTTTGATGCTGTAGGACACTCCAGCCTTCTCTGTGCAGACCTGCCATGAGAGCTAGGCTGGACCACCTGAGTTCTGCTTTCATCTTCATTGCTGACTTGCTGGACAAATTTGCACAAATCATGTAATCTATGCCCACGTTTCTGCCTTTCATCGCATGTACATAGGGGAGCTCCCTACTTCTCTGGGGTATTCTGTGGTTTAATAAACATACACAGGGGTGGCTGGATCAATGTGTAGCAAGGTAGGAAGGACTGGGACTTGCATCTAAAACTATTACCCTACTGAGGATCTAAATTACAATAAAAGCTAAAGGGATTTCATTCCCAAGAAAGTGAGTGCCTAAAACATACCCAAAAGATTATAGACATTACTGAAAAGTAATTAAATAATAAATATTAGTAAGTTAATGAGTAATAACTGCACATTTTTTTCCACAACTGAAAAAACATTTTGGTAAACTCTAATTAAGACTCAACATGAAACACAACCTCTTTGCAGTGGATAGTAAAGTACATGTGCATATATTAAAAGCATATATGTGTATATATTACACACATAGTATATGTGTAAATGGTGCACAGCAACATGACCCAACCAATTAGTGCAGAAAACTAAGGAAAATACCACATCCAATCTGCAAGCTCAGAGGGAATGAGAGGAACAGAAGAATCCCAGGCAGAACTGGGATTAGGGCACTTGAAGCAAATTAATTTCATTGCCAGAGAAATTATTACTGAACACTTAGGAGCATTAATTGTGAAGCAGCTTTTTAATATATTTTCTGAAAAATACCACCCACATCAGCAGTGTTCATAGTCCTATTGAGAGAGGAGTACCGACCTGGGTGAGGATGTGCCACCTGCAGAGGAACCGGGTGCTGCTGACTGCAGCACTTGAGGGCTGCAAGAATGACCCCAGACCTGCTGAGAGGCCTCAGAATGGTGCCAGACAGCAAGAGCCTCATGCACAAGGCACTTCACATGTTCCTCTCTCTTCTCAGTCCCAAGCTTCCCAGGACCTTTTTCTCCTGTGGTGCCACACATCTCAAAGTGTGAGCAGAGGAATTTAACAGCAACCAGGCTCCATTAGTCTTATATCCATAATTATAAGCTGCTATTGTATTTTATACTTGACTTGCAAAAGTCACTGGAAACCCTTCTTATGTCACTTGTGCTTTTAAATAAAATCACCAGGCAGCTGGAGTTTGGTAGACCATACCTATGCTGCTTTAATCAGACTAAGTTCAGAACTGTCATCTCAAAAATTAATGTTCTCACACAACAGTCTCATACATTGCCTCCAAAGCCACCCTGAAGCCCTTGAAAATTCATATGAACACTATTGAGGAGAAACAAAACCCAAAATACCATATGAGTGGGTTGTCCAACAGCTATCAGCCCTGAATTTAGGAAAACTGCTTTTAAATGGACCACTGTGCAATCCTGAACTTTCTAAGAGTTCTGAAAACAAACCTTTACTTGTAAAATCCTGATTATAGCTTCCACAATACTTTAAAAATCTATTTTGTAGGACAGCTATTCTGAGGCTTTCCTGTCATTTATGATTTTTTGTTTTGTTTTGTTTAGTTTTGTTAACATTCATATAATTTCAGCTCCCTGGACTGAATTTCTGAAAGCTCTGCTTCAGAGGTCCTGTCAAATCCTATTGTACACAAGAAATTAACTTACTGGTGTCAAGACAAGACAAAAAAACCTCCTTTCCTATTCCATCCTCCAAAAGATTTAGAGAAACTTCATGTAAGAGCATATTTTAACAGTTTTCTTACTCAGGATAAAAATAATTCAGTAATCACACTGAACAAATGGCAAATCTGATTGTCTCTGGAAGAGAAGTGAAAAACAAGAAAACCTTGTCACACCACATCTTTTACAAATTCCTCATGAAAAATTCTTCTCTGAAAATCCTGCTATCAATCTTATATTGAGACAATGAAGTTTGACTAATTTACAGTCTTTCTTTTCAGTTGCCTTTCATGGAAGCCAAAAAAAAGAATGTTGTAAGAAGGTTTTGGGAGAACTTATTAGGGATAAGTAAGATCAATAAACAGAAGGCAAAAGTCACCAAGTAACTGAGGTTTCTTCCAATTCTTCCTCTTCTGAGGAAGCAGCAGAGAAAGAAACTTTTCAGCCTCAGAGAAAATTCAAGCTTCAGTCTGTTATCACAGAATCACAGAATTACCTTGGTTGAAAAAGACCTCCAAGGTCATCAAATCCAACCATTAACCTAACACTGACAAAACCTTGACCATGACATGTCCCTAAGTACTGTGTCTGTAAGAACCTTTGGATTCACCAGACCAGTTTCACTAAAATAAAAAATGCTCCATCTCCAGCAGCTATGTGCTGCTCCACTGGGGATACCAACATGGAAAAGACCAAGGCTTTTATAATCTCCATGCACAAGCATAGTGCTCCTGACCACTTGAATCAGCTGTTACAGGTCTACAGTAAAACCAGAATGGGCAATTTTACTGAAGGCAATAGTAACTTGATTTTGGTGTGAAATTCCTTTCAAGATCACCCTTGCTTAAAGAAAAGCCAGAGAGTAATGGTCACTGAAAGCAAATTCCAAAGCTTACTTCAACAGGGATGATGAATAATGAAAAGCAGAGGTCTTTGAGCCTGGGCACTCCACCAAGATTTACCAGGAAGCAGCCAATATGCCAAGCATCCCTGTTCTCCTGCCCAGCTCTAGGCTTTTAGCCCTTTCCCTCAGGCCCTTTCCACTGCAAGAGAGAGCTCTTGAAACCTCACTAGAGTTTGCTCCAGCTCCTCCAGCACCAGGTTATTAAAGGGCCTGTATTCCTCTGATTGCCCATACAAACATAAATCCTCATTTTACATTGCCTTTCCTTTAACAGTCAACATAAAAGAATGTACTTTTTATTGGAGTTTTATCTTTGCCCAGCCTTCTAACAAGCCATACTGAACACAGCTATTATGGCCCCTTATGGATTTAGAGGCATATAGGCTGTTTGTGCTTGGCTGCATACATTGGTATTTTTATGTTCTTAACGTGTCTTTATCTGTACGTTATCTCTGAATACGCTTAAAACTGTTTCCAAAAAGCACTTTAAGACTTCATTCAAATAAAAGTGTAGGAAAAGTGATCTGCTACACGCATATTTCCTCATCACTTGAACTTTCACATTCAGCGAGGGCTGGAGTGTTTAATTCTGGCCATTTGGTTTAATTTGGACATTGCAGTTAAAAGGCTATTCCCCAGATTTGGCCTTGTGAAGAGGTAGTTTGCTCCAGTTTAAATGAGTAAGGCATAGCATTTTCACATCATAGAAATGCTTCTCTCTCGTTGCCTTTGTTTTTTGTGTTTTTTTTTTCCCAAATGTAAATTTTGCAACACTAATTCCTTACATAAGAGACATAGGGATAAGTGGTGGTTTACAGTTCAACCTTCCCTTGGTACCCATAAATATTTATTGTTTCTTGCCCTGCTTCAAGGCGCAGATGAAATTCATCTTCCTGGGGCGGGAGGGGAGGGGGGTTGGTTGTGGGGGGTAGTGGTGTGGAGAAGGAAGGGATGCGGAGGGGCGAACATCATCTTTAAAGTATAAACGTAAAGAAAACGAAAACAGATGCGTGCAGAGGAAAGGAGAAGCTGGTGGGAACACAAGAGGTCTGAAGCACATTCTCCCTGGGAGAGGGCTGAGCTGCGAACTTCCTTGGGATGCCCCACGGGCGGATGGATGGCTCCCCTGTGGACAGCTTCCCAGAAGGAGGTGGGAGGCCGCTGTGGGCTGCAGAGGCAAGATGAGGGCTGGGAATGGGCTCTGCTCCCCAGCCAGGCCCCCAGCTCTGCGCTTCCACTGTCTCCCCTCTCTTTCAACCTCAGTCCCTTTCAGGCAGGGAGGAAAATGTCTCCTGGGCAGAAAGCAGAAGGGAGGATGGGCTAGCTCTGCTCCCTCACCCAGGGCCTCAGCAGCAGGGTGATGGCAGCCCGGCCATGCGAGGACAAGGCCTTGCAGGACCAGAGGCAGCGGAGAAGAAGGCGGGGGGGGAGCAGGGGGAGGTGGACAGGGGGG